>RSEF01000004.1:49475279-49490450 GCA_003993805.1 Himantopus leucocephalus | reverse complement strand
TGGGGTGCCCCACGTCTCCAGTAGCCGATTTGGCCTAAACCACGACAATATGTCACAAGATAAAATTTTTGCTAGGAGATGTTTGAGGAGATAAGGTACCTGCTGTCCTCACTTGAAGAAGGATAAACTCAAGGCCTGGGAATTCTTTAGGTAAGATAGGTAGGTAGATGCTTTGCTTTGAACAAATGTTCTTTTTCCTATTGATGTCACTTAATGTATTTTTCCTGCTGCCACAATCCTCCTGCTACTGCCACATCACACAACTTAATAGCTGAACTCAATGTTCTGTGCATTTCATTCTGTGGGTGTCTCTGAATACTCCTCTTCCCCAGCTGACCAGGAAAATCTGTTTTCCAACCTTTTTTTGCCAGATCTTACCCCTTTCATATCAACCACATACATATGACTGAGTTTAGAAGCCTGCTATTTTGTGTTTAGGAGAAATAGCTTTCATAAGAGAAAAGACATTACTTTCTTCAGAAGCAGAACCCAAGAGAGAAGAAATGTTAAAACAACAATGTCAATGTTCATTTATATCCACACATAAACCTGGGAAGGGCTAGCTACCTGAGGTACATGAGTATAGACCCTGTATCTTAAAACACAGGAGATTTCTATGGATGATTCAGGTTGAGAATGAGAAACACCTCTAGGGTTCTGTGTAGGCCTTCTGTTTCTCTGGCTTCCTTGTCTTTGGGTCTTCTAGTCTGTTTGACTCAGAAAGATGGAGGACAAAAGTCCATACAGGTAAATTTTATTGTAACAAGTAGAGGTTCTAAGGACACGTTATCCATACTCTTGGAAAAATGTATCTGGTTCACGGATTTGTATGTACTCCTGAAATGCTGTTTCCTTTCTCCCGTGAAAGTCAAGGAGGCCAGAGCATCCAGGCAGTTGGACCACATACCTAGCCATGTAGTAAATACTCATATTACTGTCCAGTGTGCAGTATAACTAAATGACTGTAGCAGAATGACTACAGCTCACTCACAGCTAGATGCATTTAGCACTGTTCATAAAAAAATAATCACATCTAACATTGTTTTGGAACAAATTTTAGCTTGCTATTCCGACAAGGAACTGAAAACAGATTCCTCTAGGATCCTGTGGTGGGTCATTCCCATGAGGAAAACTGAAAAACAATCCTCAGCCAGAAATGTAAGAGTTAAAATAAGTAGATTAGTAGCTCTTCTTTGTCACTTAGCTCCTTGTTTTCATGTATTTAGTTGATCATTAATGTTTTTATCACAACACAATCAATAGACATTTAAAAATAATTAATTTGCTCAGATTAAATTGGCCAAGGAAAATCCTTTCTTAACAATGCTTTTGAAATGGACTGAACTGAGCGCAATGGAAATCATAGCTTGTTATCTGAACAGATAGTGAGTGGCACCAACACTACATGCTTCTCTACTATGCTCCATTAATCTCCAGTTCTCTTCTGACAAGTCATATCTCTGTATGAGGAGGTACTTACAACTCTTTGTGCAATTGGTCCCTGACCACTTTTCTGAATCTGTCAACAAACCTGCTTGTCAGTTAATGCCAAACCTTACACAGGTTCGGTGGTATGGATGTTTGCTCACCCTGCAAGTTATTTCGTACAAAATATTCAGCTAAATATTCTAAGCCAACATGTTTCATTTAAAGAAAAGAAGTTGATTTTGTGCTGAATGTACTTTTTCTTAAGTAGACCTATGTTTATGATGCTGTAGAAAATTTTTGGTCTTTTTTTTTGTGAATATGTTGCATCCTTCTTGTTTGCTAGGTCTTACAAGGATTCTCAGGCAGTGGGGTAGGTAACAGCATCTTTATACGCATTCAAAAGTATGTTTCATTGTTTTCTCTCTGCATGTTTCCCAGTACTACATGCCGTTGTGATTCTGATTTATGTGTTGGTATTCATTTACATCCCTGTGCTGTCCCGTTAGACATGTAATGAGTGATTGTGGTTCCATGAGGTGTAAGTCAGTATGTAATTTGGCCTGCAGGCTTATCTAAACAAACGAGTGTACAGCAACTAAAGTCAGCATTAGTGCATTTGTAGTGCTGATTGTTTCAAATCAGATACACAGGAAACATGATGTTGAAGTTTATCTAAAACACTTGCAGCTGAACATGTAACTAAGTACAGCAGCAATCCTGCATGGCACCTTTTGCATATACTCAGCAAATGTTTGCAGCAAATATAAATTTGTTCTTATTCCTCAATTAACTTTTTCAGATACTCTTTTATTTCTGTTCAGCTAAAAAACTACTGTTGAATTCATTTTGGTCTGATTCTGTGGGTCTTCTGGGAGCAATCAAATCAAATTCAGGGAGAGTGTAGAAGAATTGCAGTATCAGCCATGTCTCTAATGACAATAAATTTAGATGCCTAAAATTAGGTACATAAAGTGGCTTGGCTTTTTTAACTGTACTGGGCACTTGTAGATCTTAGAGTTGTGTATGGGACAATCTGAGTATTTGGCATTTGCAGATGACTGACATTTGAGTGCCTAGTAAGGATTTAAAATCCCAACTTCAGATGCTCAGATTTGTAACACTTCTACAGAAAATTAAAATAAAAATAGCTCTTTCATATTCAGACTAGTACTGAGTACACTCCTGACACTTCAGTTTCACAACAGTAATGAAAAAAAGCTCTCATAATAGAACTTTCATAAAGAAGTTATTCAGTCTATGCTAATGATATGTTTTGCCATATTCTTCCAACATGACTGCTCAGATGAGCTTGAGTTTGGGTGCTGAGATAAATAATAATAGCAAGTTAAAGAGGTTCTTAAAGGCAGGCTAGTGATCTGGTGTCAGACACTTATAGGTGTCTTGGCTTTCATAAGCCATTAAGTTTCCTTTTTTTCTGAGGAAAGTAAGTATTTTGAAATGCCTCAGTCTAGGCCCCAAACCAGTTTGCCTCTCTGCACATCTTTAAAAATACTGCGTTTCAAGCAGTGAGGTGATATGACTTCTTGCCACAAGAAAGAACGCAGGAAATAATGCTGTGATCTCACAGGTAGCTCCTCCCTGTGGTTAAAGGAAGCATAGTCAACCCATGGATTTTCTGTCAAGGTGCGGCCTTACATATAAAATTAAAAAAATCCTATGTTTGCTTCATAGACATTTGTTACACTGAGTACTGGAGCCTGGTGTTATGAGAGTGTGTTATAACAACTTCTGATCTGAAAGTCAGTAAGCAGTCAACTGATAGCGTCAACTTGTAGGCTGGACTGATCCCACCTACCTTGCACATGGAAACAAGATATGGGCGTTGTAAGTATACTGGCAGTGCCTGAGACTGGACTGACAATCCTTCTTCAGAGATGCCTCCTTTTCCTTTTCTCCATTGACTGTAAAAAAAGCAGAGGTTTTTGGCTTAGATGTGCTGCAGAGTGGGAATGAATAAAAATTAAGAGGTTTTCCTTTTTTTCTTAGTGCTATGTCACCTACAGTGTGTATAGTGCATATAGTCTTTTAAACTGATAATTGCTATGGAAATAGTTCAAACAATGAAATGTTCTGTCAGTGAAGTCTGCAGATCTTTTTTTTAAGTGTATATGGAAGTTCGGAAATTGAATCTTACTGAATGTCTGTCATACTGGAAAATTTGGTTTAGGCACCTTTAAAAATCTATTCAGTTGGTCTTACTGTAAATAAGTTGATAAACTTGCTTTCTTTCCCATTGTTAAACATGTAGTTAAATTTACAGATGATATTGGTTCTTTATTTTAATATTTCATTTGATTTTGTTAACAAAGGAAAGTTTTATTATAACTTAAAGTGTGCTGGGTGTCATAATAATTTTGACGACGTGCCCAATCTAAATGAATCATACTTGGCATTGTCTTCACATAGTCTATTACTTAACAATTTGAGGAATAAATATTCACACTACAGCACCTGTTTTATGTTAAATTGTCTCAAATTTACTGTCCGTTTCTATCCATGCGCCTGTGTTTTCCCAATTTAATTTGCCAAATATCTCCTTTCATTCAAGTTCTTCGGTGTTGGTATTCTTAGGAGTAGAAACTGCAGGTACCCTTCTATATAACATAAGCAGCCATTGCAGTACTCTGCAGGCTTTTGTAAAGTAAACTATGTGGGAATGGTATGAATAAGCTTTAAATTTGTGTTTGGGATTTTTTTTTGGTGCGTATGAAAAAAACTCCTAATAAAAACAGTAAGTTGGAATTATTTTCAATAGAAGAGACCTGCTTTTTCTTTTTTTAATCTTCTTTATCTGAGAAGGGATTAGTGCAAAATCTTCCTGGTTATTTTGTCCTGGTATTGGTAGGCACTGCCTATTTGAGCATGACCATGGCAATAGGAAGTATCTGCAATCATATTTTCTACTGCCGGTGTAAATTGGGAGTTCACTTTTTTCTCATACTACAATGACAGAAATTAGTGTAATATAGATAAGGAATCTAAGGTTAGATAAAGCTAAGCAGCATTACAAAGATATCTCTGGGTTACATTTTGATGTGTTTATTATATGTTCTCACCATTTTAGACACTGACACTGAAGGAAAAAATAGAGGCATGTGAAACAGATTTCCTTTTGCTGTTTCATTTGATGAGTTCCTCTGTTTCATGGTTTCATAGGTCTACGGCATTCACTGGTGTTTGTTTTACTGTGGTAGATACTAGTCTGTGTTTTCAACCTGCTTCTTCCAACTGTTCATGCTTATAAAATATTATATATTTTATAAATGAATAGGTACAGCTCATATTGTGAGTAGTAAGGTGCGGAAAGGAAGGATGGCTTCTCTTCTCTTTCCACTTCATATTTATTTTCCTCCCCTCCTTGCTACTCTGCAACAACAAGAATTAGGCATTCATTCCCATAAAGTCAGTTTGGAAAAGGAAAGCTTATTAAAATAAATATAGAGAGGGAAGGTATAGTTGTTCTGGCTTGAGCTGCAGATGTTATAAATTTACCATATGTAGTAGCTGGTCCTTACAACTTTGAGTTTTATTTCTGGAAAGCATCACTGCCATGTGTTGAACGCATTTTAATGCTCCACATTTCCTCAAAATGAAAGCTTTATCATGAATGATTATTACAAATTACTTCATTGCTCAGATGCTTATGGCTTCCTGACATTCAAAAAAAAATTTTGTTCCTTTTTGTGTGATTTTAGGAATTTGGATTTAGGACTGAACATTGCTGTCTAAACACGTTTTGGAAGTTCACTCCAGGAAAGTGACAGTTAACTTGAGAAACTGAGTTGGTTCCAGGAAGGGTGTTTCAAATAAGATAACTGCTCACGACTCTGACAGTCACCTTAAGGACAGAAAATATTTAGAACAGAGGACATATTACTTGTATTTACAATTGACATTAATGTTTGAGTGTGTGGACCACAAAACATTATTAATTGGTTAATATTTTAAAGCAAGAACACACAGAATCAATGGGTGATAAAAGCATAAAGAGATTTAGTATTAAATAGCTTTTGTTATTAGGGTTACGATGATAAAACAGGTATTCTCTTGCGGTGGCTTAATACACCACAAAACAAGAGCCCAAACTGAGTCAAGTGACTCTGAGAGCAATAGGGGATGTTACAATATCACCACTCAAATATTATGAGCCTCCGAGCTGTGATTTCTGCTTTAACTTGATATTTAAGAGCAGCAGTTCTAGGAGAAGCTCTTCTTTCTCTTAATACTTGTGTACGCTAGAGGCAGGTTTTTGACCAAACTGGCAAAAATTGTTCTGTCCACAAATCTGACCCTGTGGGAAGTGTGGGAGGGAAGAGTGGAAGCAGGGAGGCAATCTTTGAGACATGACTCAAATACTTATTTTTATGGTGCTAAGTGCACATCTTGAATTCATGTAATAAAATTAACTATGGAGTATACACTACAGAACTCCTGTTTGTATAAAGTACATAATCACATCATTGCCTTTTTCAAAATGCTTGTAGGAATGAAATGTATGTGTACTACTTGTGGGATAAGACTGTCACAGATGATCACAGCAAAGTCTTCACCAAACAGAAAATTTGCATGCTTTTACCCTATATAAAGAAGGAACAGAAGCTTGCCATGATTGTGTAGGTAGCCAAGCATGGGCTGAGGGCATTAAGCCCAGGATTATATTCTACATGTCTCTGCAGAAGGTCCGTGGTCAGGGAAGCAGGGATTCCAGGCACATCTTGCAGTAACAGCAGAGCTGCTATGCGGTGCTCACCATAATACCCACAAATGGGAATAATGAGAAAGTGAAGGTTTCAGAACTGGCATGCTACTGTTGTTCCTCTTTTCTCATAACTATCATGTTATGGAGCCAAGAGCCATTGTAGTAGTGAACACTTCTCAGAAAAGGAATTAGCAAGCCAAATGTGAACAATTAGGGGTTTGGCTTTTTTTTTAACAACCCGTGGATGCAGATTGCAAACAGCAGTGTGATGAGACAGAGATAAGTTTGATAAAACAACATGGACCAAACCTTTAAAATGACAGAAATAAAATATAATCCTACTTCTTTTCATGACAAATGCATTGTGGTAATTTTAATATCTATCCTAGGTAAAAAAACCCCATGAATTAACTATGTCCTCTGACCATTTCAGCAGTCCCTTGTGTAGTAGGAATTGATAGAAATACAGTGTTTTCTTTTTAATTTGATTATGCCTTACATAGGCACAGTTACTTGACTCTGCCTTTGGCCAAGTCTCAGGCCAAACCTGCTACGTTTCTGTAAGGAAAACCTTACTGAAGCTGAAGCCAAAACTCAACCAGTTTAATTTTGCAGATGTGATCGTATGTGATGTTATTTCTTTAGAGACTGAAGGAGCTTATTCCTAAATAAGTGTGTCTTCCCAAAGCAATACTTCAAATATTGGATCTATGTAACTCAAGCCTTTGTCCAGAAATAAAGCTACATACTTCTATTACAGAAAAATTATCTTATCAGAACAAGTGCAGAACTGGCAGGTCTCACAAAATAAAGCTCTTCTAGAGCAACCAAAGTGTTTCAGTAGTTCTGGAAGAGCACGGATGTTCATGTTCCCAGTGCCAGGAAGATTTGTTTTTCCCCTGGAAATGTAGTTTAATTGTGATTAAATGCAGGAGATGTAAATAAAATACCTTTGTAATTTTATGTCCTTTAGCAGAGCCATTTTATAATTATATTCCGTAAATTTTCACTCCTCACCATTTATGCTATGGCTCTTCCAATAGTAAGCTCTGACGTTATATGCTTTTCAGTATTTAGCTTGAATGTAGTCCAGCCAAAGTGGTGCTGTAGAATTAACTTGAGATTTCAACAGATTAGTTTTCTAGGAGGCAAGTTTTCTCATTTCTGTCATGTAGGTTGTTTTTGTCTTCTTACCCATCACAGAGTATGCAAGTGACAGTACTTAGTCTTTTACTTGTTTTGTTTGAAACTTAATTTCAGTGATTTCCTCTCCCGCCCCACAAACATTTATCTTTTTCTTTCCTCCCTGGAATTTATATGCATTTTCCAAGCCATTTCACTCTGCCAGCTCATAACTGTATGTGCCAAGCTTTCAAGAATGATCAGAATTAAAATAGATAGGGAGCTTCCTTAGAAACTGTTACGATCACTAGCAGTCATGAAAAAAATTACTATTTCACATTGCAGCAATTTAAGCTAGATGTACTTCATAGCTTTTGAACAAAATAAATATAGGAAAAGATATTGAAAAGACCTTAAAGCAAAATTGTTTATGAATATTTATGCAGCTGAACTCAGAAAGGCAACTACATGCATACTTCACATTTATAGAGGAAGAAGTCAGCCCTGTACTTGATGGAAATTAGTATTGAGGCTAAAGCTTTTTGAAACACCAGTTTCATCAGTTACAGGGCTAGCTGCACTTCTCTGGTTTTTTGCAGTCTGTGAGTGAACTCATTGGCCATCATGTGTCTTCCCAATCTGTAATGAAATTTGTAGCTTTCTTATGCTTCAAATATGAGCTGAGCTACAGTACAGCTTTATATCCATCATGGTCACCCTGCTGAACTGACTGCATTCAAACAGCTGAGGCTCTTCCCTGGTCCGTGGGAGAATTTTTGAACATTGGTGAATATAGTGACCAAATAGAATGCTTGAAACAAAACTGCTGTTTATATGATAATAGCAATAAAATTTTAAAGAAGGGGTTTAGCTAAATTAAAGTATACATATCAAATAGTATTAACTGAAGAAATTCTATCACCATGACCACACTGAAATTGTGCGTAGGGTGAATTTCTGCTTACAGGGAGACAGTCTTCAAGAAGACAAGCCTTTCTTGTAAGAGGTTCCTTTGTATTTGAACTGTGTATATGCACATATATATTTTTGTACGGCATACGTTATAAGCATCAACTTCCTAGATTCTGACAAAAAAGAAAGCCATGTCTCTTATTAGAACCATTTATTTAATCTAATGCACAGTATCTTAAGCAAGGGAAAGAGCTTGTATATGTTGTCTCCCTAATGTATCATGATATCTTTGAATTATTTGTGCAGTGAAAAGACGTTCACAAGGGAATACCCAAGAAAGGTCATGAGCCAACAACTTCACAGATGACATTGACCTTATATCAGAAGAGTCACCACTGCCAGCTGTATCGGACATGGCACAGTAAGTGGAATAACAACTTTTTCATTGATAATATAAATACTCATTAATTGTCACTGAATGAAAGTATTATTCTTTGGCTGGTTGCACTTGAAGTGATTATGAGTTTGACCTTAACTATATGTGAACATTTCTACAAAATGCAAGTTTCGATTTAAGTTTAACAGAAGCAGTCAGACACTTAGAAAGAAAAGCATTGCTCTGTGAGGGGTGGCTCACAGTCTCCGTGTCTTTGTTATTTTACTTTTCAAGGCAGCTGACACAGTTCCTGAGATTGATTTTTACAGGTAGGTTTATACTTTGTAGAATTCTGAATCAGTTTGAGCTCTAAAGCACTCCTAATATGAATAATGTATGAATTGATTGAAAACATAAATGAAATAGTCATTTATAGACACAACCTGAAAACAGAAAGATTATGTTATGTGTAATATTTTGATAAAGCAGGCACACTTGTAAGGAAATGATGTTCCAAAAAAATGAAAGTAAAATTATTAAACAGATACTGAAGGTGTCTGGATTGACCAGGACAGAAAATCCCCATTATCAGTGAGTTCACTGCAATTGTTGAATGATTTCTCATGTTGCTCGTATTTGGTTTAGCAAGTGTCTATTTCTTGAAATAAGCATAATAGTATCTTCATGCAGGACACTTCCATATTGTGTTTTGATAGGACCATGAGTAATCTTCATTTTTTGTCCTGTAATGTACAATTCCAGTGTTGGGGATAGGGATTCTGGAGTAAATTTCAAATGTGAAGCAGAGCATTAAAGCATACAGCAAGGGTTGGATGAACCAGAACAACCAGGTATCATACTAAGGCTTTACCTTAAATGCAGAAACTGATACAAACAATGCTAGTGAACAGAACCCTTGAGTTACCAGTGATATATGGCCTAAAGGTACGGTACAGCTAGCACAAGCTCATGAAGGTCTAACTAGTCATTTGGATGTTATGTTAATGTTGGTGAAAAACTCACCTGAGTTCACGCTTGCAATAGAAAATATGGAACTGTCATTGGAAAAACCTTTTGGTAAATATCTGAGATTGAAAAGAAGACTGAAAATTGTTGCTTGCCTTCAGATAAGGAAAAATATAGACAATGGTGTTCAGGATTAATTTGAAAGGATTTTGATTCCAATCTATATTGTGATTGCTTTTAAGATGTTTCCTTTCACATCATATCATTACTTTCTGTCCAGGTAACTCATACAGATGATTTGTCTACTAAATCTACAGTAACTGTACTATGCTTTTATACAAGATATCCTGGTGCTTCTATATTTCCAACATGTTATATTTTGGATCTTCTTTCAAATTAGAGAATTATAAATTGTTCCACTCAAATTTGTCTTTTTTTAAAATCAGCACTGTGCAAGCACAGGATTTTGCATTTGGAAAGAAAGAGTTCTGATCTTATTTCTACTACTTAGTGCATGAAAAATGTTGGTATTGTATGCTATTCTGTATAGTGCACCTTGCAAACCTGCATGTCTAGCTCATATTAGAGTTTAAATGCATTTCTCTTGTTTGTGGAAAGTAAGAAAAGGAATAGTAGAAATCTATACCAAATATAAAAATGAAAGAAAAATTAAAATATGGAGAGTATGTGATGTAATATGCTACATGCTTTAAAGTAATACACTATCAGTTCATTAATTCCTCTTGATGTCAGGTGCATATGAACAACAGTAGATCTTGCAACTAAATATTGCTAAACTAATGATTATTAAATTCTAAGACCCACTATATATAATGTATCTGTAAATTTTAGCTTCTGAATATTTGTAATGAACTTCAAATGTACAGAAAACATAAGGTCAAAAGTTATAGATGTAATATAAAGTTATAAAGGTACTATTTAAAAACAAAGTCAAAACACCATTTCATGTAGTTTTATGCTCCTAAAGTCAAGCATGCCAGTTTTCACCTTTTACACTGATAATCGCATTTTGTATGTGTGTGATTCTACTTACTAGAATGCATTTATTTAAGAATTGTCTGATTCTTGAGTAGAAACGTAGTATCTCATTATTCAAACTGTGAACTTCATTGGACAAACACAGAACATGATGCTATTTTTAATGAAAACAGTAAGATATTAACACTGTGTTTGCCTGATATACATATGTGTTCTACATGAATATTAGATATACTTAGTGTGATTAGTTGTCTTGTCTTTTAGCAGAAGTATAAGCAGGTAAGTCTTCACGTGTGCTACACTTGTGTGAGTGAGCTTTCCAAAACGGCATGGCTTTTGCTTTGCACTTAGTAGTGTATTCCCTACACTAGTCTACCTTGGAATTTGTGATGGGGAAATAATTTGGGGTTTTTTCTGTTGAAAGTTCTAGTTTTATTCTGCTTGTTTATCCAGCTAGAATAAACAGTTATTCTGTTTGTTCACACAGATCTTGTTTCATGCTGTGGAGTTATCTACCAGTTAGATTTCCACCTACCCCCGCATTTGGAGTGAACTGTGTAATGGAAAGTTGGTTTATCTCATTTGGGAATAACATGCATTTGATAACTAGTGTGACAAATCTTCATCCTAGAGTCACAATGCAGTCAATGAATTAGACAAAAATTCCTGCAAGAGTAGAATTCAGCCAAAGGTGTACATATATATGCAATGAACCTTCTCAGTTTGCAAAGTAAGTGAAAACATGGCTTTCATGTAACAGTTAATGATAGTATGCTATTATGATTACAGTTTCACATGGAGTGCTTCTTTGTGAAGTCAAGCTTGACTTTGTCAAGCTGCCACATGGCAAAGTTTTCCTTGCCTTCAACAAGCATCATGGGTTACAACATCAATCTTACAGTATATCTTTATTCCAAAGCCAGCAGCTGGTCATTTTTTAAACTTCATAAGCTGCTACGTTGATTATTAAACATCAGATGTCAGGTCTACAACTGGAATGTTTTGAGGGTTTTTTTCTGTACTGTGAACAGTAGATTCTTCTGAAATCCTCTCTGCTAGACAGATGATAGGAGAGATGTTTTCTGATGATGGTAACCTTTACTTTTGGCCATACTCTCTTCAAAACTCCATTCATTGTCTGGGAAGACAGATACTGTCCCAGGAGAATAGAGTTCCTACCCTTGAGCCATGCTACCTTGGGCAGACTTCTGTTGCATCAGTCTGCATGTGTTCATTAGTCTCACAGTAACTAAAGTGGTTGCTCAGCAAAACCTATCAGGCTGGTTGGAAACTGGTGATACTACCATTTAAGAATGCGTATTGAGTGAAGGCAAACCAGTTCAGTGGGTTGCAGCACTGCCCAGGTTTCAGTGGCTAATATATCCAGTACCAGATTTCTGATGTCAGTGATCCATGCAAGATTAGAGAAGGTATGCTGTTCTGGTAGAAGGTGTCAATAAAAACAAAACCAAGTAGCAACCTTGCAAATTGAGCTTAAGATACCTTTCTGTAGAAATATAGTTGCTTTGCATCCTTAAGGTAGTTGGGATGATGTTTCCTTCCTTGGCAAAAATGTGCAAAAATGCAACCTCCTGAGCTAGGGAACAAAAGCATCATATTCAATATATAATTCTGTATGTGTCTGAAGTTCTTGTTGAGTATCTCTCACCCACGCTCTCAGTGGTAAAAATCTGATGTGGTTGCTGACCTGAGTGGAGCTATGTTGTGTTTTATACTGGCTGCTTTTGAGGTATCCAAAGTTGAATAAGAATGATGTTGTTAGAGATTAATCAAATCTGACAGATGAAAAAAAATGTTAATTTCAATCAGTTGATGAGTAGCTGTTTTTAACAATAAATGCTTAGAGTACCTTATTGCCTGATCTATTTACCCTATTTTTCAAATTCTCTGCTGAGCAGTCATAAGATGACTCCATCAATGCATAGAGAGACTGTAAAATGATGGTTTCTCTGTGTTTTGAAACCTAGAAATAAACTAGTGATTATATTTGTCTCATTACAGCCCATTTACTTGGTTCTTAGGGTTAGTCTTCTACATACATGAGTAACTATCTAAATTAAGTTATACTTTAGGGAAGGTCTAAATCTTGAGAATGTTACCTCTAGAGCTGGAAAGCTCATTTTTATCACTTTTCCCTTTCTTGCTAACCTTAGCACTTTCTTTATATCACCTGACTTTTTTTGGTGGAAGATGTAAAATCAAACGATTTGAAGATGGATCCATCATCCAACTTGATTCAACATAATGCATAATGACACTTCTTCCTCCATGATGTTATGTCTTGAAGCCCCTCTTTCTTCCTAATTTCCTACTATACGCACACAGATGTTCTGACAGAAGGACAGAGGACCTGGTATAGAATTAGGCCTGCTTGTAGAAATAATACATGGCAAATTCCTGTATCTCTGTTACAGATTGTTTACTAATGAAAGAGGCAAGATATTGCTCCAAATGTCACTGATTAAGCAAGTGGCAGACTGTGATTTGTGCTTTTTTTTTTTAAGTCTTGTCTCCTATTCATTGTCGGCAGGACTGTTTTATCTGTCTGATGCAGCCTATCATGTTTATCACAAGGTCTTTGAGGAAAAGAGCTGATGCTATTGAGGTCTGTAAAATAAGTAAGCTGTAAGCTTGCTCATTCTTGAACTGTGTCCATAAGCAACAAAAATGCAAATGAAACCTCTCAAAGTGCGTGTGAATTTGGTAAGTGACAATAGGAAGAAAGGAGAAATACACATCAGAATGAAAGCAGGGACAAACCTTAGTGGATTTTTGATCCTTCTTCCTAGTCCAAACATTTAAGGCCAGCCACTCCTAACAGCTGGTTCAAACCAGAAATTATAGCTGTGCTTTACATGTGTTAAGGGACACAGCCTTTGGGATGGGTACGTGCCTTGACTGGCAAGCAAGGATGTGAAGGTCCTTGAACACATCCAGAGGAGGGCAACAAAGCTGATAAAAGCATTGGAAGGCATGGCCTATGAGGAGCAACTGAGGACTCTGGACTTGTCTACTTTGGAGAAAAGGAGGCTGAGGAGTGACGTCCTTGCTCTCTGTAGTTCCCTGAGGAGAGGAAATGGAGAGGGAGGTGCTGATCCAGTGATAAGACACATGGGAATGGTTCAAAGCTTTGGCGGGAAAGGTTTAGAATGGACATTAGGAAGCATTTCTTTACTGAGAGGGTGGTCAAATGCTGGAACAGGCTTCCTAGAGAGGTGGTCGATGCCCTATGCCTGTCAGTGCTTAAGAGGCATCTGGACAATGCCCTTAATAACATGCTTTAATTTGGTCAGCCCTGAAGTGGACAAGTAGTTGGATGAGATGATTATTGTAGGTCCCTTCCAACTCAAATAGTCTATTTGACTACAAGTCCTGTAGACCTGCACTAACATAATCTTGCAGTATCAACCCCCACTCTTGAGGAAGAGAAGAAACAATGGCATTGTTCCCATGCTGAATTGTGCAAATGGTGTTAGGCACTTGGCTTCGTGACTGCACTGGGGCTTTGCAAAAGTAAGGGAGACCAGTCTACATAACTTTAAGCCTTTTTTTTTTTTAATCTCCACCTGGTCCTATTGTTAAACGGATCGTGATGACAACAACCCTTGGCCATCAAAATATTTTCTGTCATACACACCAGAGTTAATCTTCCAGCAGGAAAGAGAGAATTTGACCAATAGACTGTATTGAAAGATTACGCCAACCTGGTCCCAGATAGCACAGTCTCAGGAAAAATATACACAGCACCAGCTTTAGATGCAGACATCCTGTTTTTGTTTGTTGGAGCTCTGTCGTTTCAACCTGTGGTGTTTAAAGCTCTTTACACTGTAAGGAAAAGCAAAAGTTAGAAATTCTAAATGTCAGCATGGTTAAGCAACTGTGGTTGAGTATGCATTTTGCAGCTCACTAAGGTCACGTAAATGTGAATTCAGTTGGTCTCTTAGCAGAAAGCAGTGTAATGCTGCAATTCAGCAGTCATCACATCAGCTCTCTTGGGAGGAAACCTTTAGAAGGTGAGATCCACATACAATGACCATCATCAGTGGTAATTGCCACCAGCTGAACAGCTGTAGTAATAACTCTTCAGCTGGAACAGTCTGCTAGGGAAGTGATAGCTACACTTGTTCCCCATGGGAAAGTGGGGTCTTAATTACTTTTCATGGGTTGAGAGTGAGACCAACAGTTGCTTTTCTTTCTGAGGCCCTGTCCACACGGAGTCAAATCATATTAAGGAACTGTGGGTTTAATACAATTCTGGCTAAAACAATTCTATGCAAAAGTTTAGAAAGCATTTGTGCACTTCTGCTACGTTCCTATGTATTAATCTATGTGTAATGTGGCTGTGAAAATGACTCCTTATTTCAGTTTGAGATCTTAAAATGATGTAATAGAAGCAGAGATTTGAGTGTGGAAGCAACCAGATATCCATCGTTCCCACCTCCAATTTTTTCTTTAAAGCTCATAGTATGAAAAACAGCTCTTAGATTGTATGAGGTAGATCTTATCTGCAAAATGATTAGTAGAAAAAACCCAGCATTAGTGTGTGGTTACTGCACAATCAAAGGAAGTGAGAATACCTGCTTTAAGAAGGAAAGGAAAGGAAAGGAAAGGAAAGGAAAGGAAAGGA
>RSEF01000004.1:49461263-49474279 GCA_003993805.1 Himantopus leucocephalus | reverse complement strand
GTATTTAATAAGGAGACAGGACAGACTGCAGTCATCAGGCACGGGACATGGACAGACAAGCGTACTGACCAGCCCCTGCTTACACTCAAATGGGGTCTTCTATTCCCTCATCCCTCAATTTCCCCTACTTGTATCTCTCCAAATTATCTAAACTTCTCCCTTTTCCCACCTTTGGTTCCTCCCCTAAACATGCCTTAATAAATGCTGTGTAATCCCAGCATGTTCTTTCCCTCCTTCCCATACTGTGTCCCACACCCCTCAGCAGCAGCTCTTCTCTAGTCCAAAAAGTGACACAGGGATCTGGTCCCAATGACTCATGGTGATGAATTTCACACCTGGACAATGGGGCTGAGAGTCTGCTGGGAGGGGGCCAGACAGGGTGTCCCTCCCTCTGTGTCCTTAATTTGGGTGCCCTGTCTGCCGTTGTGCCCCTCTTCTCTGGGTTTGTAAAGATGGGGTTTTGATGGGCTAATGGCTCTTCGGCAATGGGCCTGGGAGCAGCCAGCAGGGCTTCCCCACCAGCCGTTTTGCCTCTGTGTTCCTTCGTGGGTGTGCAGATGAGCTTTTATCACATAACCTAACAAAAAGTAGAACCATAGACACCTTATCAGTTAGAGAAATTACCATCATACCTAAACCAAGTGAAACAAAGCTACAGGTAGGTCAAGAAAAGTTCAGACACAGCAAGCTTGCCAGGCCTCAGTCCTGAGGTCTTACAAACTCCATTTAGTGTACAAAGCTTACAGCCTGCTACTGTCAATGGCTCTATTGTATTACAGGGCTGTGCGGTTACTGTTGGCAGTTAGCTAGTATACTAGGTGACCCTTCAGAGTCATTGGCTTTAGGCCACATGAGTCGCGGTGGCACATTTGGAAGCTGTGCTGCCATATTTTCAAGAGTACTTAAACTAGCTCGGTTAAAGCTGGGTCAAGCATGTGTGAAAAAGCTGGGGTAAAATTATACATCTCAATTGCTGGTTTGATTTTTGAATTTATGAAAAAGAAATAATTGATATACCTTGTTAGACTGATTCTATGAAATCTCGTTACGTTACCTTGAAAATACAGGGAGCAGGTAGTCTGCTGGCATAAACTGGTAGAACGGCACTACAGTCACCTTTCCATTAACAGAGTCAATGAAAACAATGAAGCTGTGCCAAGTTAGACCAGTAGGCAACCTGGTTTGAGATGCTGAAATATACAATATATCAATGAACAACTGATCACCTTATTTAATAATGATGAATGGAAAAGTTGTTTCCGGCCATTGGAAAACTCCTTGAATAAATTAAAAATAGGTGATTTGTTATTATTGCAATAATATACACATTAGTCATTAAATTTGGTGGTTTAGAATTTACTTTGTATTTGAATTCTTCCATTTAGAAGCATTTCTAGAAAGAATCACTTAAAGACAAAGGAATAAGAGGGAGGTAAATGACAGAATTCTCTCTGGTTCATCTCCTGCCTAAGGAGGTTATAGGTCCTTTTGTGATGCAGTTTTTTATCCATAACTAGTATATGTATAAAACAAATAAATGCCTTTTCCAGTTAAATATTTTTCTTAGTTTCCTACATGCTTTCCCTTGCAAATGTCTGAACCTATCAAGCAATTTAAATCCAAGTGGAAAGAGGTTCTTAGTTCTCAAAAACATTGAATTCTTACAATGTTTGTGAACTTAGGTATTGGGAGGCACCTGATCAGTGCCACAAATATTTTAAAGGCTGAAGCATGAGTGAATTATTGGACATTGTGAAAGCCACAAAGAATTCACACTTATAAATATCCCTGGCGAGCAAGAAAAAAATCAGCCATATGGCACAAATGGGTAAGAAACTGGGCTTATTCTGTTGAGGTTGTCCTGGAACTTCTGCTCCATGCAGAGCTAAGTCTGTGCACCTGTCCATTTTGAACTTCATAAAATGAAACTTCTTGAGTAGAGATTGAGTCCCCTACAACTTGTTCTTCTCATATGAGTTTACTAGCCTTCCAGACAAAGACCAGTCTACATTCTGCCTTGCCTCAGTAATTGATTTATTCCATACAACAGCTTCTGTAAAAGTAAAGAATCCTGAGCGTCCCACAGCTTGGCTGAAATTGATGGTCCAGTTAGTTATGTTGAAGGAGGACCTCAACAATATCACCTTCATTTTGAAAGACCTGCAACATTGTGAATTATGACTTGAAGAATGTGCTACCTTTAGCTCTAATAAAAAAGCGTGGCTTCTGTAGGATATCAAGAGCTGAGGTGTACTCATATCTTTTATCCCACCCTGTCTTTTGTGGATCCATAGCTTAATGTTATAGCTTAATGCATAGCGTAAAGCTGTACAGTCATAACCACTTCTCAGTCACAGGAAGGGGCAGTTTCTTTTACTCATACTTTGCTCTCCATCTCCAGACAGAGGGAAGCATCTGACCACAGTGGGAATTTAGCCACTGATTTCAAAAAGGGCAACATTTCTACAGGGTGTGGTGAGCAGAAATTGCTTAACCCAGGTTTCTGAGTTAGCAAGGGGATGGAGAGGCAATAAATTGGTTATGAAGAGGGAAAATCTGCTCTATTTTTCTGTTCCATATATGGAAAAATATACTTCATTATACCTTGCAGTAAAAAGGTGGGAAGAAGTTAGAGGGAAGATTTTTTCTTTTTTCTTCGTAGCTTCCAGGAAAGTTCAATTACTCGTTGCCCCTTGGAATATAAAATTGTAACTCAGCATAAGGGATTTGAGCAGGAAAAACTAAGAATCATTTATACTTTTTTTGAACTGAAAAGTCCTAGTGTTCATTTATGATGATATTATGAGCTGCAGTGAGGTTCTCAAACATCATTAATCACTACAGATGGCTACAAACCCATTAAATCTTTTAAGCACCTGTTTGCTTATCAAATGCTCACATGGTAAGCTACCCTCTGGTTCACATAAGTACATTAGTTTTAGAACATATAATTAGCTTACAATAACTGTACTTGTGCTAATTACCAGTCCCCTGAAAGAAAGAAGTGGATCCTGTTGAGTAATGGGGGTGGCTGGAACTTAAAAACAGAGCTTCTAGACTGAACAACAGGGTTGGATGACTCAATGTAAAACGTTTGTCTTATTTCTGGTAAGCCTGGTTCAATTCCACAGTGAACATCTAAGTGAAATAGCCTGATTTTCTCTGCCATCAATCACAAGAGAACACCACCACACATAATTTATCACAATTTGTCTCTTTTGAAGAGAGTTTCAGGACGGAAATAGCATAAAAGCCAAATTATTTCTCACTGAAATGGGTTGCACTGTATTTGAGAATGTGGTGTTGGACAGACATTGCAGTCTCTTGTCATCTGTGAAGTCTTATCAACATGAAGCTCTTTGCTAAAACACACACGAGTGCTCACTTTGCCAGATGTATTTAGTGGCAATACCATTTATTCCCAAAGAAATAGCGCCCCAGTTTGGGATGGCAGGGTTTCATTCCATCCTGCAGAGTGGTTAAATTAATGAAACAAACAAACAGACAAAGGTATGATCAGGTAAGTTTACACAATACATGATGAGAGGGTTATTTCACTAAGGTTTCTGCACCATGTATGCTAGCTTCGTAATAAAGGCACAGGAAAATTCTTAGCCTGTGCAAATCAATATAATTTTTCTAGAGCTATGTATGTTTCTATAATCTCTGAGTGTAGCCTGAAATTTTCTCATCAACTACCCTAAATCCAGAGCTGGTCACTGTATTCTGATGGCATACTACAGAAAGAATGCCATGTGAACAATCGGATGTTGTCTTGACGATACTGAACACTTATCAGCTTTTTTTCATAAATAATTTCCCAAATATCTATCTCTGTATACCGTCACTGTACATACTTGTATATAAACCTGCCAGTGAAAATATGCTAAAACCAGAACTAGAACAATAACACAGTACCATGCTACAAGCTAGAACAGCAGTTACTTCAAAATCTATCTACCACAGCCATACCATAAGAGCAACTCAAGCCAAACTACATTTATAAGCCTTGAATTATATTTTATTAACTAAAAAATCCAAAAAAATCTGCAATAAGTTTTTGCTATATTTTCTGAAATAACTTTTCNAATCTGCAATAAGTTTTTGCTATATTTTCTGAAATAGCTTTTGATGCCACAAGTTTCAGAAATCTGAAGACTGAGGTATGGTCACAATGCTGTGTGGTCATTTCACTGAAGTTAATCAGCAGAAATTTTAACAATGGCTGCAAAACCCTGAATTATTTCAAGGGCAGTATATACCTACCCAACCTTGTCCTTATTTGTCTGGGCACTGACTGCTCCCATTTCATTTGGGATGCAATCTGGACAGATTGTTCATATACCAGTTTGTTCTAAAGGACATGCTAGACAACATCATCAAAGAAGGTGAATTGTAAAAAGCAGGAATGTCTACAACAGGTTTATTGGTTGAAATGTGTTTCTTCTCAATCTGGTACTGCCTGAAAGATTTTACCAAAAGATGTTAGAAGTTTCCTCAAGTCCTACAAGTAGCTGACTAACATATGTGCCGCTGAGGAGAATGTATAAAGGGACAGACTGAGATGAGAGATGGCTGGTGAATTAAGACTATTTTTAAATACATCTCAAAAGGGACTAAACTGTGCAGGAATACAAAAAATATCAACATTCTGAATATAAGACATTCCTATTTTAATTCTGCAAAGTTTAGGTCCTAGAAAATCTCGATTAAGAGAGTTTTTAAGCTCAGAAAGTAGAAAAAAATATAATTAATTTATAAAGCCAAAGGGTGGGTGGGTCGAAGCTCGTTCCTTTATATACCCTCCAGTATCCTTTGGGCATTCAACATAAAAAGGTACATTACTTTATATCCTTCACTGTCATACTCTTAGACAGAATCAAATTTAAGGATTTGATTTGCAACTTACGCATTGACCCCAGTAAATCAAAGGCTATGCCTTAGAGATAAAGCTTGTTCTCAAAAATCCATGGTAAAAATTGTTGGTTTATTATATGTGTACCTCAGTCTGACTTTGAAAAGTACTTGCAAGTGAAGGGAAAGCTGTCTTCTCAACCCCTTAAATTGGTGTCAGTTCAACTAATGGGCCAGTTAATTAACTAATGGGTATGATTTACAGGCCTTCTCCTGAGGTAAAATAGATTAAATATACCACCTAATTGCCTAGTATGGATTGACAGAGTTTATCGGTCAGCCTGGCCCAAAGTTTCCACAAAATTTGTTGAAGTGCACTTCCATTGGAAGAATATCAACACGTACAGAAAAGGAACAAATGGGACATATGGTAATTCTTCTAAAAATTAACATGTTTCTCCTTAATAAAACTTGCAGTAAGAATGACAATAACGGCCAAATATAATGACAATTCATCTAAATTTTAGTAAGCTTTTGTTAAGAAGGGAGGGCTGACCTTTCAAATCTTTATAACCTGGTTGGAGGATTTTATACAGTAAAAAGTATATTAACTAGCACAAATGAGACATCAGAATTATCAGCCATATAATATAAAATTGCTAATAATTCTACTTCACCTTAAACTGCTACAAACTGCGGTATTTTTGCTTTAGTATGCAAGATTTTGTGCGCTGCCTCCTCCTCCTGACTCCAAAATGCATTATTATGTTTGAAAAATGAGTTTATTCCTGGATTGATAATATTCTAGCAAAATTCAGTGAATGCCCCCAAACTGGTCATGAACCATGTGCTTTTCATCTATTTATATCTCAGTAAACATTATATTTGACTCTTAAATGAGACTTTCTCTAGTTAGACTTGAACTGCTTCTGGCACAGCATGGTTTTGATGTCCCAAAGATCTTGGGCAGCACACTGTGGGCAAGTGGATCCTGCTGAGTCAGTCTGTTAGCAAGACATTATCTACAGAAAAAATTGCTCTCAATGCCATGCGATATAAGAAGGAATTTGAGAAAACTAGATCAAATTATTTCCCTTTCTGGTGAGATGAACTCACAAGTTCTCCTCAGCAGGAGAGGACTACAGCTCTCCTGTAGTCTCTCTGCTTTGCTTGTCTGAGTGAAAGTTGCTGCTTTTTCCAGGTGTCTAAGGTCACATCCACCAGCTTTAGGACTCTGTGATTTTCCCACTGTTTACTCAAGCATTTCTTTTTCCAGCTGCATCTTCCTTCAGCTCATTCATGTTACTTTCCTGTTGTTTTCAAGTAATATTGCATTTGTATATTTAAGTCTCACTTTCCACCAGCTCGAAAAAGATACACACAGACCTATTTGCATTCCCCAGGCTGATTTTGCAGCCACCTGGGCTGGACAGCCTAATATTTTTATTGGTTTCTTGAATTCCAGAGGATATGATAAAATCTGCATGAAGATCCTATTGCTTTAATAATAAACTCTATATAGGAACCACAAAGCCGTTGTCTTGCAATGTAGATAATTTTAGACTTTTCAGTTTGAACTAGCTGTATTCTTCAGAATGCAAACTTTTGTTAAAAACAAAACCATATTTCAAACTTCCAGCTCTTCTGTGTTTTGGTAGTTTATAATTACGTGTTTTTATTTTAGAGGAGTGCATATGCTAAGGATTAACAAGAAAGTGGATGAATGGTACATTAATTGTGACTTTCATGAAGGCATGAAGAAATATGAGCGTAGGCAGAGATGTGTGTGATTACATGGCTATTGAGGCCACAACCTCAGGATTAATAGAGAATGTCTTAGAAATCAAGCTTGGTATAAATTCACTGGCCCCACTTGTTGTGTATTGGATGCAGAAAATCCAGATTAATACCTTTGATATTCACACTGGATTCAATGAAGATGTATTGTTAAACCCTTTGTGAAGAGCTTACCAAATATAATTCAGAACTTAAGATGTTATTTAAAAAAAAAATTCTAGTTCTGGTTTCAAGATAACCTTCACAATGTAAATCAATCTATAGGGCCTTTTGTGAATTTATAACAAGGCAGCCTAAAATAACGTCACCAAGAGCGGTTAAATAATAACTCTTCTAACTGGCTTTAAAAAATCCAAGGTCTTTTCTATCAGAAAGAGACAAGTTCCCTGAAGACTGTTAAAGACTGAAGTTTTACATGGCCTTTGGAGATTACTCTACAAAATTATCTAACTTGCTCCAGCAAGAACTTTCTTGTGAAGTGACACCTAATAATCTCTTTGACCATGAAAAAGAGCCTTTAGAATTTTGGCTTACATTTTAAGATCACATTTGGCATAATTCAGAATTATAAACTGACCACACATTTTAATTATGGATGACAGCACTAACAGTTCTGCATGGCACTAACTTAAAGATTTTAAGGAAGATTTAAATATATATTATAGCATTACAAGCGGTTGGAACATTTTCACCTGTATGACATTTTGGTGAAATACACTGGTTCACCAAAACCCTAACGTTCCATAGAGACATAACTGTTTCCATACAAATTTTGCCTAGGAAGTTTTTGGTTAAAGAAAGAACACTTTGTTGAGAAGAGTAAGATACAGCTCAGTGTCTGGTGTACTGTGTTGTATGTTACGAGTGTAGACCTCAATCTCTGCATTGTGGTTGAAAATCTCTGCTGCGTTGTAAATACAGCAGTGACCTGCAGTTAGGATCAATGCACTACTGCCTGAGAAATCAGGTTACAAAACCTGATGCATGTAAACAATGGTAAAAGATACATATAAAAAAAAATTATGTATCTAATTTAGATGTTATTTTTATTTCTTAAATGCTGGATATTGTAATCTTTCTGTTTGTGTGTTTTTTGATATTTTTTAATCAAGAGGTATCAAACAAAAACACTGGGTGCAAATGATTGATGGCATCTCAGATCCTCAAATATTGTAATGTTTCTACTCCAAGAATTATTACAAGTAACTAGTGTAACAACACACATAAAATTTAGCTTGCTTTGTCACCCCTTTCTAATTCAGCTGCACCAAATCTAATAAACCAAAATTACAACTATTCCACAGCTGATTGAATAAAATGTTCATGTAATGAAAAAGTGTCCAGTCTCGTTCTGACTAAAGTCAGTGGAAGGTTTTAAGCCAAGACTATAAACTTAATGGAGGATGTGTTTTTCAAAGTACAGAGTTATTGATAAGCATAAAAGAAAATGCTGTGTCTGAACTATGTAATTCATATAACTCTGAAATACCATTTTTTTAAAAATATTGTCTTTTAAAAACATTTTTCCAGGCTGCTGGATACTAAAAGGCAGAAGATACAGTCCTTTCCGCAGAGAGTTTATGATTAAGAAGAGCAAATAGATAAAGTATTGTAACAGGGAAAGAAAAGGCCCAGGGATCCTGATTCATCCCACCTATCTCCAGGCACCATGCTTAAAAACATAGCTAATGGATGCTCCCTGTATAGTCAAGAAGGAGAGGAATGCCCAGGGAGAGATTCAGAACAAAGACAAGGTATTTTCCTGTGGGAGTGCTCACCAGTATCAAAAATAAAGAACTGTGGCAACCAGGGTCCTAACTTAGGAATGTCTGCCAGGTGCCTGAAGTCAGAGAAGATGAAGCTGATCCAGGGTAGGAGATAACGGATATTCAGCCAGACAACAGTGTTGGCTGTACAGGTGGAAATAATGTCTTCATCATCCCGTCTTGGATCATGCTGCAAAGTAGTATGTCACAAGTTTTACATATACTATAAATTGGCAAATATTACAAACCTGTCCAGTTTTAAAGAGAGCATGACCAGTATGAAAACCTATGCAAATACATGTCCTGTTTGACAATTTGTAATCTTACTGCATGATGTATACAGTATAATCAAGTCTTGTGGGAAGGAAAGATTTTGACTTGACATTAAGTTACTCTATATTATTTTGGGACACAAAAAAAAAAAAAATTAAGCTTTGAATTAAGGGAGTTTCTATAACATTGTTTCATTTAAAATCTTTGTCCAGGTGTACGATAACATACCCAGAACCCGTGTGAAAGAAGGGGAAGGACTGTGATTGTTGCTGCCCTTTCCTTCCCCTCAAAGCTCAGGTCTCTACATTTCAATGATTTATTGGATATATGTGGTTGCTATGCTTTTTTTCAAAATTATTTACCTTTTCTCTTACTTCTGCCTCTCTGTTCCATATGATTTATTTTGTCACTGGCTTTCCTGTATTGCTAATGCCCCCAGAACCACCACAATTAAAGGACTGAGTCACAAACAGAAAAGCGAAGTGGAAAATTAAGGGGGGTTTCTAGCCCCACATCCATAAACATTGTGGAGAGGCAATTTCTCTACAAATATTTATACCATCACTCCCTGCACTTTCAAGACATAATTATTTCTTCTATTTTTGAATAATTGTCCTTTCTTGGGAACCAGATTATCCTCCAGTGTTAATTAATGAGGTAACACCAATGATGGATTTTTTTCCTCTAGGTTTTTAAAATATGTTTTGAATACAAAGAGACTTAGGATGTTTGTTCTTTTAAAACATGCATTAGGAAAGCCCTAATGCTCTATTGAGTAATGATTTTCTTCAGCCTTTAAATAAAACAGTCTACATCCTTTTCTCTTTTAACCTGTATGTATACTTTGTATACACACATATACACACATACACATACATCTATATTACACTAATAGCTAAATAGATAACAGGTATAATATTCTTATAATAAAATAATTAATGAAAATAGTTATTACTTTAGAAACAACAGTTTGTGGAAAATACTTTTCTTACTTTTTTAATGGCTTAATTTTCTGAACTTCTCTTGCCCTCACCCATGCATTATACAGTGTGTTCTTACTGTGAAATGCATTCAGGACAATAAATCACTTAAATATGAAGAATTTGTAGATAATTGATTTTATGTGGCCGTGGTCAGATGGACTTAAATGGAAGCCAAAATACATTCAGCTAAAACTTGAGATTTTAAATTACAGCAACCTCATTTCTTAAATTGCACAGAAAGATTATAGTAGACTATCTGGTTTTCTCTTCTGTTTTGAAGTAACATAACCATTAATGCTTAATGAAAATAACTAGTCAAACAGGTGAAGAAAATAAGAAAATAGTAAATCTTCAGTGGATTAGGAAACATGTTTTAATTTTCTATATTACTTCTCTCCTTTGTATTGGCAGCTAATCACACATATTCATGTTTTGCTTATGGAGGATAGTCTTGAGGGAAAAAAAATTATACTCTACTCATAAAGTATTTGGTGACTGCTAAGGGAAAGAGGCGCTGTTACCTTTTTGGAATTTCATTTCCCAGACAAAAGGGAAGAAGAGTAGTGACACCTTTACAGCACAAGACATGGAGGAAAGTAGGAACTAGACAAGGAAAAGAAAAAGAAAGAGGAGTGCTGTTGTGAAACACAATACCATAGAATGTTCTGAAAAACACAGGTGAAATCTGATAAATATAAATCACTCCTGAAAAGAAGACACAGTAGTAGATCGTGTCCTTGTGTGGGAAGATTTATCCAGACCGAACAATAAAAATGAGAACAACTCTTTCTAAACCTGTGTCCCCACATTAAAATTCTACTGATAAAGGGATGGAAGCTTCTGTTTAAAATAATCTACTGCCATAAAATGAGAGCACTGAGGCCATTTCCTTTTTTCACCTTTAAGAAAGAGGATTCTCAGCACACTGTAACAATTTATGCTGCTTTTGCACTATTTTGGTTCTATACCTCTACCGATTGCCAGAAGGAAGGATAACAATGTGTTGAGATGATCTTAAAACCTCCCCTTATCCTTCTGCCTTCCACTGAAAAGCCAGAATAATCATGTTTAAGGAATTACTTGATAGAAATTTAGTAGAATAAGCTTGAGTCCATTTGTCTGACCTGGCTTAAAACTCGATGCAGGAAATCTAACAATTATCCCCTAAAATGCTGTTTTACTTGTCATCTCCTAAATATAATCCGTAACTGAAGATTTGTTGTTTGCCTGTCTTCATTTTACAGACTATGTCCTCTGCTTATGGCTTTATCAGAATGTAAAAGCTTGTTGAGTGGATTTATATGTGAGATAAATTCTGAAAAATTGATCCAGAATGCTTAGCTGATTTGTTTTTAGTTGCTAAAAACATTACAATAATTTAATACTTTGGCACTGTAATTATGTTTAGCTCTAAAAATAGTTTGTTTCCTTGTAGAGTAATAGGATTTCCATGAGACCTGTGCTGCTCAAGCTCTAGGTTCTTCTTGGAGTAAGGTTGCAGCACATTACAGAGATAAGAATGGGAACGGAACTGGGAAGGTATTGGAAAGGAGAAGAAAGCCTTCTTGTATTTTTATCTTTTGTCTTATTTCCTCATATTTTCCTTTGCTATTTTCCTTTTGCTTCTGTCTTCTGCTTTCTTCGCCCACATTTTGCTTCATGCTTTCTGTGTTTGGTCAGGTATTTGTGCTATGGGACTTCCTACTTCCAGCTCACTGGTTTTGCCACTGTGTGTTCGTTTCTTCCACCAGCATGCCCAGTTCCTTGCTCCAAGTCTATGGACACTGCTAATTCTCACAGGTTTGTTGTGCTCTGTGACTTCTTACAATGGACTTAAAGCATGTATTCAAATATTCTCTGAATTCACACTGAAAGTCAGCGCTGCAGCTGAGAACAGTTACCAGGTCATTGAGGTTTGGAGTCATAACTGAACAGATTCCTCTCTGTGAAATATAGGGGTGAAGGGCATTAACCAAGGTACCCTATGGGATTTTTAGACTTTTAACCTTTTCTTTTTTTGTAACTCTGTTATTTGATTGTGTTTCCTAGAAGATTCAGGTGCTGCTTCCTAAATAAAATGTATTCTTTTCACAGTTTGTGATGTATTTTAAGCCAGTATTCCTGCCTCTTGTTTGTCCTGTGATTTTGAAACATTAAAGTTTATCAATACTGTCTTGAGGTGTAGAAATGACCATAAGCACGGATATATATACTCCATTGACTACGTAATTATGGGAAGGAGAAGGTGAGCTATTCACTGGTTCTCTGCTTGCATCAGTGTCCAGAGTTTGGCTGCAAACAACCCTGCCTGTGAGACAAGAAAGTAGGTAGGCAGGTAGGTACATAGGGAGGGAGGTAGGGAGGTAGGTAGGTAGATAGATAGATAGAGTCTGGTTGGCAGAGTCCCTTAGGAGGCAGTTCTGAAAGACAAAGGAATCCAGGAAAGCCAGACATTCTTCAAAATGAAATCTTAAAGACACAGGAGCAGGCTGTCCCTATTGCTGAAAGACGAGCTGTCAGGGAGGAAGATCATCTTGGCTGAAAAGAAAGCTTTGTCTGAAACTCAGGGAAAAAAAGTTTATGACCTTTGGAAGACGGGGCAGGCGACTTAGGAGGACTACAAGCAGGCTGGGCCAAAGCCCAATTAGAAATTAATCTGGCTACTACAGTGAAAGAAAAAAAAAGTTTCTATAAATATATGAACAACAAAAGGAAAGATAAGGAGACTCTCCATCCTCTATTGGATGCAGGGGAAAACATAAAGACAAAGGATGAGGAAAAGGCTGAGGTATATAATACTTTTTTGCCTCAGTCTTTAATAGCAAGACCAGTTGATCTCCAGGTAGACAGCTCCCTGAGCTGGAAGACAGGGATGAGGAGCAAAATGAAGCTCCCATAATCTAAGGGGAAATGGTTACCAGCTGCTACAGCACTTAAACACACACTAGTCTGTGGGGCTGCATGGGATCCACCCAAGGGTACTGAGGGAGCTGGCAGAACTGCTCACCAAGCCACTTTTCATCATTTATCAGCAGTCCTGGCTAACTAGGGAGTTCCCAGTTGACTAGAGGTGAGAAAATGTGACGCCCACCTACAAGTAGGGCTGGAATGAGTATCTGGGGAGCTACGGGTGTGTCAGTCTTTCCTCAGTGCCAGGAAAGGTTACAGAGCAGATCATCTTGAGTGCCATCATGAGGCACATACAGGACAATCAGGTGATCAGGCCATGTCAACATTGGTTTATGCTTGGTTAAACCACAACTGTGTTCAGTTTTGGGCTCCTCACTACAAGAAATACAATGAGGTGCTGGAGTGTGTCCAAAGAAGGACAATGAAGCTGGTG
>RSEF01000004.1:49446859-49461253 GCA_003993805.1 Himantopus leucocephalus | reverse complement strand
TTAAAGGTCTTTTCCAACCAAAACGATTCTATGATTCAATGTCTGTGTGTCCAGCTTCCCTGCTGGAGCCTTGTCTATAGTGGGGTCAGCATTCAGCACATGTACATACACCTACCTTTGTGCTTTGCTCAGGAACCAAGATCCTAGCAGTCACTCTGGTGCACATTTCATGCAAACCAGTCTGAAATCCTCTAAGCATAGGAAATATGATAAAAGTCCATGCTGTTCTTTCACTAATATGGACACCAGTGAAAGCTAGCTTGATTAAAGGTACCCCAGGTATATCTGTGAGGCAACTAGGTAACCACTTCTAGGAGCAGTAGTAATACCCGAACTGCGGTAGCCTAAGGGATAGGAGCAAAGCAAAATTTTCAAGAAGCAATAGCTTTTATTAGGTGTAGTTGGAACATGTGAGCAAGCCTTTGGACATGCTTTTGCTCTCTTGTCAAGCTGCAGCTTAGCAAATTTATTCAGGTTTATGCTTCTTGATGGAACAGATTGAGCTGCGAGGTAGGGTACTTTTGGGCAACATCTACACTGTCAGAGCTGAGATCTCTTGGAGATCCCCCACCTTTCTGCTACCTGCCTCATTCTGCAGCAGCAAAAGAATTAAAGCCGTGTGGAGGACCTGAGATAGTTTCTCTGTGGTACCTTTGAGGGCTCAGAATTCAGAGCTCTTGTCACCATCTGCTCAGTGTTGATGTACCCAGCTATTTGCTGTTGGCGTACTATTTTGTAGCATAAGATAAAGACAGAAAATGGAACACCCTTCCAAAACGTACTACAAAATCATTTCATGTTGTATCTGTGAGTGTGAATGTTATAGACAAAACAGCTCTTGCAGACTTTTCTTCATATATTTAAAAAAGAAATAATTGTAGTCATCACAATCCTAACTGAACTTTAAGAAGGATATTGTAACTTGTCTTTAAAATTCTTGATATTTTGTGTACTATTTGAATTTTCTTGAAGGAATGTTTTCCTTTCAGCTGCTTCCTCCAAATGTAGACTATAGTACTAATTAACAATTTTCACACAAAAATTGTAAAAGGTTTTATGCTCCCCATTACTTTTAAAATATCACTTAATTTACTTCTCATGATTGATACACTTCTCTGGATGCATCAAACCAGTTTTTAAGAGAACTGTTAGATCCAGAACTGTTGGTGATAAAATATTGTGATGAAGGCTGATTAGTGCATAAATCTGGTGCCAAATGATGTGTAAAGTTGAAAAGATTTAACGATAATACGTTGTAAACTGTTTTGGTCTACCAAATGCAGTACTGTTTACAGAAGACTTAGTCTGAGATACCTAGAATTCCTTCCTTTTCTTTTTGAAACTCCTGAATTATACTTATTTGTCTGTTTGCCTGTTTGCCTATCAAAAATGTTTATTATAAAATTAAAACTGTTTCTGTTTGTCCTCCTGCCTATTTTCCCTGATTAGCCTGAAGGTTGTACTGAGAATTAATACAATTAGCAATATTTAAAATCGTTCTGATGCATATTTCCGCTCATTTTTATTTTGTTAGTCGCAAATGAAAAACATACCAATTGCTGCATTTTTAGGGATATGGAATTAAAGAATATACAGATCGAGTGCTTCTTAATTTTGTCATGCTTAGATTATACTATACACTAAACAAAAGAGCATGGCTTTGTTGGTTGAGCGTGCTGTAAGCTTTGAGTGCACTGTTAACTGACATTAGTGAATTAATTAATCAAGAGAGGGTAGCAGTATGGCAAATGGGGTATGAGTAGGAACTCCAGCAGGATTTGATCTACAGGGGGCTCTCTCTATCCTGTCTAATCAGAGGAGGAAGCTATCAGTCAGTTTTGAATATGCTAGGAGACATGCAGTGTTAGACAATGACAAAGGAGCCTTCAGGCTCATGAAGTCATGATATAGTTATCCAAATTTTCCATTATATAGTTATATGTATTGTCCCATTATACAGTTCACCGAATTTTCCATTAGCAAGCCGCTTTTATCCCGTAGCAGGATTCAAAATGGTAAATGAAGTATGGTAAACCTGAAGCCTTGTAATCCATCTGTGGGTTGCTGGTGTGAATGTTGTTCCCCTATCTTGTCTTCCNCTGTGTGTTTCCTGAACTCAGGTGGGTAACGTGAGCTTTATGTAGGGAAGTATGGAATTCGCTGAAATGAATAAGACAAACAGACATTATCATTTCTCCAGACTGATACATCTTTTTGAGGCTACTTCAGACCAGAACAGTCTATCAGGTTTTGCTATACGGAACATAGCAAAATAAAGCAGCTGATGGCAATACTGCTGTCGAAATTCTACTAACAAAAATACATGTATATATGAATTGTGTTAAAATAAGTCTTTTCTTCTATGTTCATGCAGGATATCTTAATGATTTCAGCTAAATAAAACTGGCAGCAATCAAGACATATTCCTTGTATACCCAAGCTGATTGTAAGTATTTATTTGCAAGGTGTTGTGTTGCAGTATGTCCTGGGAACATATTAATGTTCTCGTGGAATTTTGATGAAGGTTATGCTATTGTTCTTCCAAACTCTTTATGTATCTATTTTGAGGAAATGCTAAGAAAGTCCAGCTTAGCATTTTACCTTTTCTATTCTGATTGAAATTTCTTACCGAATTTGAGCTTTTGCATTTCTAATAGAATCATGATGGTCATTAATAACTTCACATTTTTCAAAACTGTCACCACACAGAGAGGTTAATTACGTTTGGTGAAAATGAAAACGTACGAGAAGAACAAGGTTGCCAACAAAGCTGAATCTACAAACCACTGACAAGCCAGCTTTGTTAAAACTTCACAACTCCACAATATATGTTTTCATAAAATTTTAATGTTAATAGATCTACTTTAGATAGTGATTTAAATGTAATCCAATGAAGAATCTTTAGAACATCCATATCAGATGCTCAGCAGAATGCAGGAGGCTACAAATTAATGGAACGAACTGGATTCAAGGGCAGGTGAAGGAAAGTTTTATTTTAACCTCTGTGACTTTGTCTTCAAACAATATTGGGCAAGGATGAGAGTCATTTGAAAAGGATTCTGGGCAGAGCTTTCGCAATGACTTATACATTTTTTTGTACTGCAGAGTCTAAACAACATCATGAATACAGTCCACAGAATTGTCTGCTCTTATTAAGAACACCTCAAGTTGCTTACTTTATTAAGAAAAAAAAAAATAATTAGAAAATGGCTTACAAGCGGAACATAGCAAAATGGTGTTCACTCATGAAAGCTGGAGGTTCTGAAGCAGTGTGATCCTTGTTACCGACCGTAGCTGTACCTTGCCAGGTTGTCCTCTTGTCCTCCAAAGAGGGTGAAGTGTTCAAAATATGTGTGTCTTTTTCCCAGTCTAAAAAACGCTTTTCTTTGTATGTTGGAGTAATACTGATAGCATGGGAACATAGAACTGGAAGGTATCACTTTGGCCAAGGACTTTAGTCCTTGTCACTCACAGAAAATATATCTTCTATTCCCATTAACAACTAAGAAATCTTCATCGGTTGGGCTTTTTAGCCATCTTATCCAGTTTGTGTGCTGCTTCAGAATTTACCTGTTGTGATGTTTAGCAAACTCGCTCTAATCCACTGTGGAAATATATTCAGAATCAGTTCATAGTCACTTGTTGACAGAGCACTTCATCTAAATAGTTGGGTTTTTTCTCTCTGATGTATTTCTAGTCTCTTCCCCTCCCTGCCTCCCCTTCTGTCTTCATCTTGACTTCTCTGTGATAGGCTTATGAGTTACTTATATATTTTACTCATATAATATTGGATCTCTTTTTCTTGTGGTGTTAGTAGCTCGTCCCTCTACTCTTGCCAGTTTCAGTTTCAGGTCTTTTTCCTCTTTTTTTTTTTCTTTTTTAATACTGTTAATTGTCCTGTTCTTCATTCTCCAGTCCTATGTGTCATCCATTTCTTTCTGTGTAACAGCCCATTCTTTTCTGTGTTGACAGGACCTCTTAACTTGGTCATCAGAGTTCTTCTATTTTCTGTGTCAGCATCTCCAATGGAAATAATAAACAAGATCACTCCAGCTTATCCTTCAAAAAATCTGCTATTAATCTTTCTCCATCTTTACACTTTCCCTGACAGCAATAACCATTACCAGTTTCTCCTTCCTGGAGATGTTACAAATCTTGTTAAATTCCTTTGTTAATCATTATCTCCTTGGACTGTAACTATCAGAATTGTGTGTATACTATACATATGTATATAAAGTCCAGGCAGCCAAAGACTTTCAATCAGCCCATTTACTTCTATAAATTTACTTAACGATACTGCATTTCAAAAATATAACGTAACATTTTTCTTTCTTTCTTTTTTTTTTATTTATTTTACATTTGTGCTTAGATGAAGCACATCTTTCAAACAACACATGATAAATTCCTTCTGTAATGTTAGAACCTCAGGGTTCATGTTATTTTCAATCATGGGAGGTAGAGAGTTGGGATGAAGTCCTGACTTTATTGTGATTAATATCAGCAGGTTTTTTTATCCTTATTCTTAGCTTATTTCAGATGAAAACTGAATTTTTCATATTGTATTTGGAACAAGGAGCTCAGTTGTTTTAAATACCATATGCTAGGAAGCTCATGAGGGAGGGACAGGATATAGGATATTAACATCACCATGGATCTGCACTTGTTTTCAGTTTTGAGTTTATTGATTCGAAGTATACAAGGCCAGAAGGCATCATTACATCATCTAGTCTGTTGTATCGTATATCACAGGCCATTACATTTCAGATAACCTCCACTGAGCGTGATAATCTGCATTTGAATGAGGTTCATTGGTTAATACTTGTCTTCCAGGAAATACAATCTTCACTAAAAGACACCAGAAGACAGAGAATCTATCACTTTCTTTGTTGCTTGTTACCAAAGTTAATAATCTTACTATTAAAATAAATTGTACTTTACCTCTAATTTGAATTTTTCTGATTTCAGCATCTAGGCATTGATTCTTGTTATGCCTTTCTGTTCTAGATGAAAAAGCCCTGCAATACCTGTATTTTTCCTGAACTGGCTTATTTTCTTTAGGTATTCTGTGTCTTCATGCTGCCATCACGCTGAATGCGTGTCTGCCAAAATTAGATCAAAATACTATTGTACAAAACTGCTTTTCTTTTTTTCAGCAGAGGTTTGGTTTGCAGTGCATTTCTGAAATGCCTATAACACTATTTCTTGCATCTTTTAAGCCGTATGTTAGCTTGTGCTAGGACCATGATGAGAAAGCCATACTCCAATCTCATTTTTCCTCAACAGTTTGACATGTTGACTCCTCATTCTGCCATCCCACTGTGGTGTTTTGAGCTGTTCTCACAGAATTCTACAAATTTCCTTTACAAAGAGAGCAGCAGGATGATTTCTTGGCAAGAACATAACTTGATTTTTGAAAGTGAATATGGTATGTTATTAAAATCTCTTGAGCCAGTAATGTTGGTGCCTCAAAGTAACCCATATAAATAATGAATCAGAGAAGGAACATACAAGCTCATTCAGCAGGTACTTACATAGAAATAAACTGCTGAAGGTTTTTACCTGAAAGTCTGATTATATCAGTTTTAGAGGTAGGAAACTAAGTTCCACAACATCTTCAACACTTTATTGTAGAGGACAGATGCACCAATCTGGAACTAAAAAGCTGTCCTTAGCCATCAACCACTATTCACACACAATATTTGTTACAATTTTATTCAATATGTTCCATTGTACGTGATTCTCAATTTTCTGATATCTGGGAAGATCAGAAGTTGAAGAATCAAAATAAACACGTAAGACTCTAACATCCATGGGAAGAAAAAAAAGAAAAGATTTTGTAGTGAAAGATTCTGCTTGCCTGANAAAGATCAGAAGTTGAAGAATCAAAATAAACAGGTAAGACTCTAACATCCATGGGAAGAAAAAAAAAAAGAAAAGATTTTGTAGTGAAAGATTCTGCTTGCCTGATAATTTTCTGTTCAGTTATAAATTTATCTGCATCTNATAATTTTCTGTTCAGTTATAAGTTTATCTGCATCTCTAGTGCCATATCAGCGCAGGGGTGAGGGGTCAGACCTGAGGTCCATACCCCATGCATGTTGTCTTCTCATCTGGCTTCTCAGCCAGAGCATTTTCTGTGCTGGAGAGAGACAGTTGATTTTCCCTATAAAGAAAACTGTGTTCACATTCAGCAGCTACAGACAGTTTGGCTCAACTTGAGGTTGAACTCAAGCATTTGTCTTCTAAGGGCAGTAAAGACATAACTAAGAGACAAACCAAGAAACAGGACCCGTAGATACGATCACATTTATAGACATTGTCTGAACCTAGGGTTATTGAAAGTTGGATATGTTTTACCGGGAAGTTTCAATGCTCGTTTAAGAGTTTACCTTAAATAACAGGCCAATTAATTCTGAATGTCAATTGTTGGCTAAAACTTTTGCACACCAGAGTCTCAGATATTGCGTGTGTGCTCCAGACGTTGCAAGTCTAGAAACACTGGTAGAAATATTTATGAGTTATGAATTATTCTTTTATAATAATTGCACTTGAAAATTGAATTTATTTAGTTATTATCAGTCCAACCAAAAAATGACTTGGAGAAAAAAGAAATTATAAAAAACAGAGCCAAATTCACTATTTGGTAGTTGCTCTGTAATTACATTGATTCAAAATCAGTGAAACAGGGTAGGCAAAGTTATCAATACATTGTGGAACTGTTTAACAATTACCGTTCTGTATAGCCAGTCTTTAAGAGTCCAAATCTGACGTTGTGCCACACTGCTGACAAGCGTGTATACAGCTTTTCTCTGTCAGTTAATGTTTTTTCCAGTCAATTTGACCACACTCAATTCAAGTATTATTACGTCAAGTCCAAGTCCTGTCGAAAGTGGTTTTACATTACAGAGTATAAAGACAGAGACTTCTTACGTGTACTNTTTTTGCATTACAGAGTATAAAGACAGAGACGTCTTACATGTGCTATCTTTCTCAAGATGTGTCCTGACATTTTGTCACCAACTGCAGCATGACTCGTTTTATCAAGAATTCTTAATATTTTTCAGGCTAAAGCATATGAGATAGAATCACAGAATGGTTGGAAGGGACTTTAAAGACCATCTAGTTCCAACCCCCCTGCAGGGATACCTCCCACCAGACCGGGTTGCTCAAAGCCCCATCCAACCTGGCCTTGAATACCTCCAGGGATGGGGCCTCAACAACCTCTCTTTCAATTTATTTTCTCTCCATGATTCCATTACCTGAGTGTGATGACAGAATCAATTGCTCATACTGAGAAGTCTTGCTGAAAAAATGTTTAATGCCTTAAAGGGTAGTATAGCAAACAGTTATGCAGAGCGTCATCTTGGTGTGGCAGTCCAGGTCTCCATGAACCTTAAGCATTCTTTGGGCTTCATTAGCAAAAAGGTGACACAACAGCAACAACGCAATTGGGACGGGATGTACCTTACAAGTCCAGCACCACATTCTGAAGTTTAGAGCTGGTGTAGTAGCCCCTTTGCTCTAGTGTCTACTCCTGGTACTGGAGCAAGGCTTCTCCTGGTTTTAGATCTGTTTCCAGTTCCACTCATTGTAGTGTCTTCCATCACTGTCACTCTTCCGTCTGCTGCCCCACTAACTGCACAGCTGGAGCTCTGATTGGAATGAGGAATTTTATTTGAATCCTTTGCATGAGATCCATTTTCACATCTTTAGTTTTAACACTTAAAATAAAAAACAAACATTACAGCTTGATTTACTGGGGAAATACATGCTGCAGCAGAGATGGAGAAATTAAAGTATTCAGAACTAGTATTTCACATTCTGATATAAAATGACAAAAATGTTTAATCTATCTATCAAACATGGGTAGGTTAAACATGCTTCATCAACACAGAATATGGCTCATTGACCTCAAAATACTTTTCAGAACTAATAACAATTGGCAGTAGGATACACCATATCTGAAATCTGATGAATGCACATGTACTACCAGAAAAAGTAAACGTAGAATGATTGTGGCAGCTGTTTTGAGAGCCAGGGCTAAATTAAGAGGCATTAAAATTTGACAAAATGAACGGAGAACATAGATGTACAGAAGAACTGGGTAATTTCCTTCATTATATATTTGTTACTAACAGAATACTTACCAACAAGTCTCATTAATCAACGCTAATGTAGTGTCCCACGAAAAGAGCAATGGTCCATATGTTAAAGTGTCGCAGTACAGTTAGTTACCTTTGCTCATTCTAAAACTGTCCATTTTTCTTTTCGCTCAGCAGTCGGGCAAAGTCAGGCACTGGATGAGCTGGGAAGCACAGTATTTTTCTTTGATATTGGACTTCAGCATGCACACCGCTGCTCGGCAGATCTCTTTATTCAAAACTGTTTGCAGTTCAGTGTTGTTTGCTCTATAATACTGCCTCTCCCTTTTAGACCGCTTTATTGCTTTGAACTTTCCTTTGAAGTTTTCATTTCCCGAATGATATTTCGGTTTATCCATCGTTCATTTTCAATTCTAGCTCGCCTAAAAGTAACAGAAGTTTATACCTGAAAAAAAGAAAAGTTAAAAAAAAAAAGATTCTGTCTCAGCAATCACTGACTACAAGATGTTAAAACAAATTCTAAAGGAAGGTAAATATTATTCCGCAGTACAGAAATCCCCCAAAGTGGTCACACTGCAATGACACTGCTGGTGTCACAAGCTGTACGCGTGTTTTATCTCAGAGTAGTTGGAAGCGGATCAACCTTATATCCCTCACAAACATGCTCTAAATCATAGTATTCCATTAGACAAGCATATTTTTTTCATAAAGTAAAGGCCATTTAAAATAACTGTCATACTATTTTCTTGCTGGCTGGAATTTTAGCAAAATTATGTTAATTCACTGCTATAAGAGTTGCCTATAGCAAATACAATTCATATCTAAGTGCTCAGGCAGCACAGTGAGACTCTGAAGAATGCTCCAAATGCTGTGAGTTCCGTGAGTAGATGTTTGCAAGGAACTTGCAGATCAAAAGCAATCAGAGTAGGCTGATTTATGTATCTCTGTTTTTAACCCATCATACTCAATTTACTTAGGCTGAAATCACAGCTCTCTTTCTATGATGAGTTCGTTTCACTATGAACCACTGAGCATTTAAAAGTCTGTTTCTGTGAGATTTCTGTGGAATATCACAAGTTGTTATGCAGTGCACGATGCAGTTAAGGTAATGCAGGTTTTTTTAATTTTGCTTAATTTTCAATTGTCTGATAAATCTGTAAGAGATTTTAAATGTATTTTTCTCTTTTAAGATACAAGACTAAAACAATAAAATAAGACCCTAGTACACTTCTTCTGTGTGACAATCCGGAGAAAATGGGACAATAAGGAGAGAACATATGGCAATGTTCTTCCTTTAGAGTTTTTTGTCTCTTATTTAATTTCTGTTGAAAGGTTTCCGAAAGGAAGCTGATACTTGAACCACAAGGATTTTCTGGGATCCGTACAGATGTAAAGAAAGATAAGTAGAATTTGGGTGTGCTTTTGCCACAACTTTGACCCTTTTATGTTTGGGTGCAAATTCTTGACAATATAGGTTCAGCAAAGCCACTGCGAACCTGGCATCATATTTAATGTCCTGAAAAATGATTCCAGGCTGATCTATAAGGTATTTGAAACAACCATGCCTTCAGTCAGTACCCGGAGAGCTTATCTTATATTCTAGAGTGGAACAACTCTTGTTTGTCTTCTAAGGAAGTGGTCTGACATTCTACGAACAGCGGATATCTTAATCGAGAAAAATAGATATTCCAATTAAGAGTTGAAGATGTAAAAGATAACATAAAAGCCAGTAACACATTTAAGCTATTCACTGTGTCATTTAGCAGTAGCAGTAAGTACTGTATACTGCTATTACTAAAATCATAACATGTAGAACTAATAAAATAAATATAACAAAGAATGCAAACATATAAAAAAATCCAAAATAAAGTACCACGTAGAATAAACAACTACTTGAACTTTTTATGAAAAGCTGAATTTAGAAAATGCTGGCATCTCAAATTCCATCTTAGTTGACATAGTCTCACATACACTAACACAGCGTGATTGAAGCAACGCTTTCCAGTCAAAAGTATCCTAACAAATAGTTTTCAGCAACTCGAATCATTTTTTGTCACCACTTCTCTCCTACAATCTGTTATACTCACTTGTAGTTTTGCGATTTAAGTTGGACTGTAAACCTTTCATTGCAGACACTGTGTCTACCGGTCTGTGCCAAGCACTCCTGAGGTTCCCTCCTAACTGGAGTCCCTGGCAAGGCTGTGTCATGCTGATATTGCTAATATTAACTTTACACAGCTCACATATGGTTCATGGCTTTTTCTAACTAGAGGCTGTAAGATAATGATTGAAATGCTACTGTTATTTTAACAAAGGCTGAAATTAAAGAATGTTACTCACTGGAAAAAGCCCACTTGTCCCAATGGCCAGTGTCTCTCATTCAGCCTGGAATTTTCTGTCTGAGGATTGGCATGATAAAAGCAAATGATGAATGGACATGGGACTGCAATGTTTGGGAGAGGAGCCTGTGACAGTTGCTTTGAAGCTTTAAGAATTTATAATGTAAATAAGTATTTAGGGGATTATTAACATTCACATATATTACCCCAAAGGCTTTCTGTAAAGTCAGCTTTTAAGCAGTTGAAATATTCAGAAAGAATTGTAAAATGTGTGTGTGAACATGTTTAAAGACTTTAGAGAGTCTGTGCTGCAGAATGTTTTTATTTGACTTTTAATATGAGATTATACATGTCAAATTAGTGTATGTAGTTAGTCACCATCAGACTTATATAACATATGCCCTGGGAGTTCTGGTATTTAAGGAAATCTGAGCATCTTTTTAATATAAAGTCATATTGGTTCCAGAATATCACAAAAGAAGAGCAGACAAGACTAAGACAAAGATCTTTAGAAGGAGATTTAAAAACAAGCAGGGCCACTAGAAAAGGTAATTTATTCCTCAGAAGCATAGCTAAAAGTGCAGTGACCAAACTACTGTGTTGACTCCAACGGAAATTAAAGTGTTAAACTAATACTGAAATGAAGACTACTTCATACAGCTGTTATCTAAAGCATGCCTGAAAACCAATCTACTTCTTTCATGTCCAAATGCATTTTAGTTGTCTTGAAGCACGCATTTTTAAAGACACAAGCTGAGGCAAATGGCCAGTGGAACTCTAATTTCCACTTAAATTATTAATACTATGATATAATGACCTCGCTATGTCTAAAAGCTCTGAGATTTACTGACTTTTTGATTTGTTGTACATATTATTAGATGTTGCGAAAAAGCCTCTTTTTTTTTCTCATCCAAATAAAAAAAAGTGATGTGAAAATCTAAGTGTTATCTTTTAGGCAGAAATGAATGATACCCACTTTTTTTTTTTTTTTTTTTTTNATGATTTTTCCTTTTGCAGCAAATAAGTAGATCTACTAAAAATATTTGTGCAGGTGTACTGGATTCCAGCTCTTCCTATGATACTCCATCACTGAATTTTCATGAATGATGATGTAACTGTTACTTACATTAACTATTATAAATTCATTCAGAATTTTGACTCTTTGACAAGTGTGGACGTTGACCCTAACTAATGAATTTGGTAATATTACGTCCATTCATATATTACTGAATTACTTGTATGCTGAAGCTACAGAAAGCTGTCAAGAGGCGCTCGTCATCTGTAATCATCATTTGTTATTTCCCCTAGAAATCTAATTCAATTACACCTGTCAAGAATAAATCGAGACTAACTTCTGCAAAATGAATATTCCTTTGTTTCACTCACTGTGCCTTGAGGGACCTTTATCTCCCTTTTGTCTATATTTCAACAATTTACTTCATAAGGAGGCAATGACAAAGGGCATAGCAGGAAAGGGAAAGGAAAAAAATGTTGGATAGCTCTCCTTCTTGAGATAAGTTAAAAAGCTGAATTATTCATACACCAATAAAGTCACACCTAGGGAAGTGCAAAGTTGCTTATCACAAGTAAGAGGGAAATAATTCGATCTGTTTACTAACATGTATAATGCAGCCATTCACTTAATTCTGCAAACATTTTCTTATCAAATTGCTTCTTAGAAAATGAGAAATGAATTGCTTGACTGTATTTATACATTGCTTATATAGCAATTTTCCTTTAGTATTTGTCAAACACTCCAAACAGCCACAAATGCATTCTATCTCTCTTGGTTGTGTAGGGAAACAACAGCACCACAGTAATGCCAAAGTCATATGGTTCCTTGGAGTTTTTAAATAATAAGGTTAGAAGTAGAAGTTGGCATTTTTGTGCTAATCTGCTGGATAGTCTCATCCAATTAAAATGCAAACATGGACATATGAAGAAAATTCTGAATTTGAAATGCCAAAATTATAATATGGGAAAAAAAATCCTATTGACATATAATAAGAAAAGACAGTTTTCATTATCTAAAAAATAACCTCTCCGGGAAGCTGAAATTAGAAATTAATCTTGAACTGCTACTTCTAAGACTCTGCTACATTACTCGTGAACTTTTATTTGAAAATGCAAGTGTATAAATACCTTTCGCAAGTATACATCAATTAAGCAAAAGACCCACAGCAATGGATGCGCAATTTTCTTCCACTGAAAACACAGGGTTTTTTAGGTACTGGGAAAATGTGCTGATCGCAACAGTAGAAACAAGACCTTGAGTTCAAAGGATAGAATATCAGTCATATATGTTATTAAGAACCATTCATTCAAGGAGTTGATAAATGCATGGATATTGTTCTAATTGCTCCATAAAAATATTTTTATATCTATTTATGATAATACATATTTAAACTAAGAAAAACTAGTGTTCTTTCTGCTTCAAAAGTGCTTGAAATGTTTCTGAATTGTGGAAAAACACAGCAGAAAAAAAAGCAGAACCTCTTCTGTTTCTGGCTGGATGATTAAGAGTGTCATTCCAGTTTTCATTGATCTACAGCTAAGAACACAGATTTGCAAACAAATTCTGAGGAAGAGATAGCTTAGAGCATCTCAGATGGCACCGGACACCAGTCTTCAGGCCAGTGAAACAAGCCTCCGTTGTTTATGGGAGCTGAAACCTCCCTACACTTCCCTGACCATGTTTTCTAGGGGCTTGACTAAATTGTCCCCACCTCTGTGGATCATGTCATTTGAGAAATGTTGAGATCATGGGTGTCCTGTAAATACCGTGCCAGATACACTTGGATACTCTGAAAACTATTAGAGACCATTGACATCAGCCTGTTGGGCCATTTTGGGTGATACACAAATATATATAAATACATATTTATACATATAATACAAATACATATATGTGTATATATTACAAATATATATATAAATATATATTTTTATATATATTACAAATATATATCACAAATATATATTTAGCGCAGAGGTAGAAAGCTACATGTATGGACCTAAATACACTGTCTTAATCAGGAACTGAACCTCACCCCCAGTGTATATATATATTATTTATACATGTTATATAGAGCCTATATACAATATTACATATATAAATATTTTTCTTGGCATTAAAGCTAGAAACCCGGCTTTATATTCTTGGCAATTACAGTTATAATCATGAAGGTTAAAGTTTGCCCTTGAGCCAACTTCATACTACTGAAGGAGGGAAAGAACTGAGTAGGCAGAAAGAAAAGGAGAGCACTTTTCAAAAGTACTCTGTTACAACTCAGAAGCAACAATCTTAAATGAATTTAGTCAATTAATTTGGAAACTGATGATTAACTGGCATAGATCATCAAATTGCTCTGGTGAAGAGGGTGACTGACTCTGTAACTGCTAATTTACAGCACTTGGGAGGAAAACCTCGTCTTGTGAAAGGGGAATTCAGCGCAGCTTTCAAATACTGGGAATAGATCAAAGATCAAACTAAAATATTCATTGAAACTAGAAAAATTAAGAACGACAACTTCTTTACTTAAAAATTGTTAGATTTGACAGAGGAAAAATGTACTAGATCTTATCTTTATATGATCACAGAACAACAGGATGGTTGAGGTTGGAAGGAGCCTCTGGGGGTCATCTTGTCCAACACCCTTGCTCTAGCATGGCTACCGACAACTGGTAGCCCAGGACCAGTTGGTTTTTTAATATCCCCAACGATGGAGACTCCACAACGTCTCTGGGCAAGCTGGTGTCACTGGTCTGTCACCCTTTCAGTGAAAAAGTGTTCCCTGCTGTCCAGAAGGAACCTCCTNGATGGAGACTCCACAACGTCTCTGGGCAAGCTGGTGTCACCGGTCTGTCACCCTTTCAGTGAAAAAGTGTTCCCTGCTGTCCAGAAGGAACCTCCTGAGTTTCAGTCTGTGCCCATTGCCTCTGGTCCTGTCACT
>RSEF01000004.1:49391610-49420264 GCA_003993805.1 Himantopus leucocephalus | reverse complement strand
TGGACATGCTCCAGCGCCTCAATGTCTTTCTTGTAGTGAGGGGAATAGACACAGAGAGGGAAATAGATATAGAGATCCATAGAACTTATACCTTCAGCAGAGATGTAGTCAACGTCCAACCCCAGCTATAGTACTTGACAGCTTTGCCAATGCTAGCCAGTCCTAGTGGTCTGGTAGCACACCTGAACTGGAGTGATTGTGACCTACAGCCATACAAATGCCAGAGTAGAAAAAGGAATAATTCTAACAACTTTGCAGGAAGTGATAGCTTAAAATGCAGTATTACAGCCACAGGGTTTCAGGAAAGGAGAAAATATTTAAGACCAATATTGCCAGAGAAGGGATTGTGCATGAATGACAGAGACACAAAGCAGGTATTTCAAAGAAATATGATGAACCGTTCATACTATCACCTTCCAGTGCCTGTTTTTGTGTTAATAGTACCCTAGTAAAATGTTTTAATGGGGGAGTTCGGCTGGTTTGGGAGGAGCACTAAAATAAAACACAAGTTATTAAAAAACCTAAGTTTGAGACCCTGATGCCCTATGGAGGCACTGTTTTCTGGGTCTTTTTAACAGAAGACACTTTTTCCCAGTTCTAGCCTATATAGACAGGTTCAAACACTATACGCAACTGAAAGGAACAAGTTGCTGCCTACCTCTAAACTCCTACCAGTTTACAATCTTAGCTAATCTTAATAACATTTGTGTTCCTACCAATATAGAAACATCAAAGGTCTGAAATGCTTTCAAATAGAAGCAGTACATGAATCATACATTTTTAACGAGCTAAATTATAGGTATGAAGCAGCTTTCTATCCCTACTGAAATCCATTATTGTGCTTTCCATTCGCCCTATGTGTTTGTCACAGACAGTCATAGTGGACAAAAGCAGAATTTGTCAGAACAAACGCTGTAGATTCAATCCACTCTGTTCTTTATAATGAAAATAATTTCGTTATTTTGGCAAACTTTGGGCTTTTGACATCATTGCCACTACACGGAATATACCTTGATGAAGTTTCAGCTTACTAAGAATGTTCAGAATGAGAAGAATTTTACAGTTTTTGTCTCCAGAAATACATCAGTAACTGTTGGAACAGATATTGGTTTTTGCAAAAATAAATAAAATTACACCTCCTTATTTCCTTTCTTTCTTTCCTTCCTTTCTTGGGCTGCTACTCTATCTGACTGCAGGAAAAATTAAATATTGAATATTTTTAATTATTATTATTTTGTGCCTCTCATCTACTACTTCCTCAAACAATGCCTTTCAAATGTCTGCTTGATTGCATGTGTAAATCTTGTTCTCTGATGGGCCTTACATTGTGGCAATCTCAGTGGCTGGAAGTCTGTCTACCTGTTTCATGACCCAAAAANGTCTCAGTGGCTGGAAGTCTGTCTACCTGTTTCATGACCCAAAAATGTACATTGTAGTGGGGACTTAACAAGAAAGTGATTCACAGGAAGATGCCAAAGACCTGTTAGAGAGTAACTGGGTGGATAAACTGGTGGTGTGGTTACAGAAACACTTTAGTGTGCGTTCAGNATGTACATTGTAGTGGGGACTTAACAAGAAAGTGATTCACAGGAGGGTGCCAAAGACCTGTTAGAGAGCAACTGGGTGTACAAACTGGTGGTGTGGTTACAGAAACACTTCAGTGTGTGTTCNTGTGCGTTCAGAGTCAGTCATCGGATCATCCCCAGATGCCGTGCTCTGCTTGGCTCCCCTGAGCGTTTCCTTTCGGATGAAACTCAACTAGAACATGTTACCCAGGGCTAACGTGAATGTTCTCCAACTAGTAACGGTCATTTGGCCAACAGGGCCCAGCTGCAGCGGGCGTAAAATAAATGTCCGGGGAGTGGATGTAAGCTCCTCCACACCGACTATTTCATTCCGTAGATCTGTCCCTCTCTGGGTTGTGCTATCTGCTAATGCAGACTTAGCCTCTCTATTTTAGAATGCCTGGCCACAATCCTTACTGGATTTCTGGAGTCCACCATACACCAATCCCTGAATCCTTATGGGTTTTTTTTCGTAACATGTCTGCCCTCTGAACACGAGAGTACTGTAAACAAGAAGTCTGTGTTTGAAATGTGCTACTACGAATATTCAGGGCACATAGCTCTAAGGAAATAAGAGTTCTTTTCTTGTTTGCTCAAAAATCTGAAAATCCTTCTCTCCGAAGGAAAGCTCCTCATACACACACAGGCAATCTACAGACAAGCCAGATTTCACTAAATATTGATCTGACCCCAAAGCATTCTGCTTAAAATTTTGTGTGGACACTATTTTTTATATAGGAAAAGTAAAGAGTGAAACTACTACCAGTCTGCGATTGTTTCATACTGGGAAACTTGACTTGATGATATTCAGGTTATGTTCCCCTAAAATAGTATAAAACAGTGTAAGAAATATTAAATTATTCTACTTAGCATTATACTGAAAATAAACACTCTTTAGGTCCACAGAAAATAGTCATTTCTCACACCATTTTTTTCATTGGCTAGCTCTCGGTTTGTTTATTTTTAATTACCTGTGCTATGACCTGAGATCATTAATTATTTCTCTGCAAAAGAGGGTAGACCTCAGTGATTTTTCTCCTGACTTAATAAATATCCAGAAGAATGTGAACTAGTACCTAAAAATCTGCATATGAACATCAGCCAAAGCTACTTTCTGTGGGTAATGAGAGTTGGGAGGAGTGGTTCCATGGATGTTTGGCTCTTTGAGGGTCTTCTTTAAAGTGTATAGTGATCCTTTTTATCTCCCATTCAAAAATATAGGAACAGAACCACTTAAATAATGATTACTTAGGTATTCACTTAACCATATAAGTTGGGAAAGGAAGTTTCTGATTGACATTATCTTGTTCAATGAACAGATGACAATCAGGCTTTTTTTTTTTTTCTGCATCTGTAGAAATATTTTGTTCAGCTTTATGTGAAATATTTCAATCCATATGCATAGAAAACAAAGAAGACTGCTGAAACTAATAAGGATTTGACTATTTTAATATAAGACCCCAATGCATTTGCCCAGCAAATCAAAAGACTGGTTAGAGCTTCCTCCATTGCTCTATAGAAAATTCGGATTTTCCTAGAACAGTCCAACCTGCTGTATCAAATATGTTAGAATAAGTTGCTCTGGATACCTTATAGTGATGTTGTCTGTCTTCATATGAATTATTTAAATATATTCTGAAACAGGAACCAGAAACCAGGCAAATGGCTTTGTCAAAGACTACAGGGTCACATACATTTTTCTTTTGGCTCAATGCACATTTAAATATTTTATAAGCAGTTGAAAAGCTCCACATACAGAGACTGTAATTACAAAGTGGAACATCCATATTCTAATAATAAAATAATTTATACCAAGTGGAGCAATACCAACAAGAGATCGAGATCCTTTTCCCTCAGGACAAATTATTTTCCTCTTCTACAGGTGAGAAATACAAACTCAAATATCCTCAAATGGGGGACAGTACTTTCACCTGGGCAAAGGATCTAGCCGTAGTAATGGAAAGCAACTGTTACTGTTTCCTCGTGAACCAGAATCTCTACATTGATTTCAAACTACTATACTTCAGTGAACTTCATCTTCAGTCTCAAGTAGCCCTGAACAATTTAAAGGGTAAGTAAACAGACACTAGGAAACTATCAAGAGAAAGCGAATTATGCTATTCACTTCATTGGAAGCAAAAATAAACTATAAACTTTTATTACAATAATAAAAATTTTAAAATATGCTTTCATAACTTTATTCTGCATTATCTATTATTATTCATCTTGAATAATTTCCTTTAAAATCTGACATATTTTGAAGCACTAAATTCAGGTATTAAGAGCACAGAGGTACCTAGGTACCCATCTCATTGGAAATAAACTTTCATATAAGATACTCTCAGATCATTGACTATGCAGTAAACCATAATCTTATTTCCATACTGTCTTGGACTGTGTCATATACACGTACATCAATTTTCTGTCTTCTACTGAAACCTTTCTTATTATGCTGAATTACAACAAAGATTTGGTGGAGGAGATAAAACACCAAGGGTTTATTAGTGGTTAGCTCTTTTAGTCACATGTAAGAACGTAAGAACATCTGTTTCACAGTCACTCTGTACTTGCAGGGTGAACCGCTGCAGTTTAATTTCTGAATGCCAAATTCTTTCAAGAATTCTCATATGTTTCTGAGAGAGAGTTGATGAACTGATTTTCCTAATCCCTGAGGGAAGGCAACAGTAATTCCACCTTTCCCAATGTTATGGAGGACTGCCTAGTCCAAAATAGCATTACCAGTGTCCTCATTGCATGTTAATACTGCTAGAAATACAAATTACATGGGTTAAGGTCCACTCTACCTATGACCTGAAGAAAATATCCTTACTGTCCATCATTAAGTAAGATTGTAATCTTCACTGCAGTAAAAAAATGCATGGACCAGGATTACAAATTAAATATACTAAAACTCAGAAACACATTTCAAAAGCCAATGTTAAGCAAAAGTTGTTGCTAATGTCCTGCTTAAATGCAAAGAAACAAACCGATATTGCCTTGTGGGTATTTAATTTGAAAATTTTCACACACGCAACAAGAAATTTGTGTGCCGAAGTCTTTCAACAGACTGCAGGGTGCTGGTAATATTTCCCAAAAGGATCGTTTGTGTTTGCCTCCACGAGCAAGGGAAAGCTTCCTGCAAGAACACCCTGCTTGCACCTTCAAAACGCCAGTCAAACTTCTGCCTACGTTTCTGCCTGCGTAGCTGGTCTCTTTGTCTGTGTCTTGTTAAAAAAGTGTGACACTGAGCACGGATAAGAGTGATGTAAGGAGGGCTGACTTCAAAACTTTACAGAAGTGACGTGAGGAGTCTGGAAAAAGCCACCACAAAGCGTATCAAGTACTGTGAGTGTCCCTCTGATCGACAGGGTATGCACTTCTGCTGGAGGCGGCATTTCCCGGCTGTGGAACCTTCATGCTCCTACACAATCAGTTTTGGCCCTCTATAGGTAACAGGGCAGGAATCTTGAAGATTCACTTATTTTAAAAATAAGAAATATTCCATATATGCTGCTACCCAGTGCGCTTTGTTAGTTTTTAAGCTTGTATAGTTTATATTAAAAAATGGTTGAGAATTTTTAACTTATCTCAATTTCTAAGATTCTTCACTCACCAATGGGTTTTCAGCTGGGCTTTTTATTAGCAATGGATTTACTAATTTACCCTCATAGATATAATCCAGTCAGTGTGCTTTGTTGTTGTTTTGTTGTTTTTTTTTTTTTAAATTGCTGAGTGTTAAAAGGAGAGGAGAGCTGGAGCTCTGTAGTTTACTGGTGTAATGTCATAACAGTTCATATACTACATGATTTAGAATGTTACAGAAAATTGTTTCTGCTTTACGAAGACTCATCTTCCTCGGAAAAAAACCATAAATTACTGCAACTAAAATGACAGACGCTTGTGCTTTTTTTTTCAGAGTAAATAAAAGTGATATTCCTACTATGTGTGGCATATAGCACCGGCTCAGGAAAAACAATCAGATTATCTCGGAACAATCAGTGTTTATCTGTCAGCCATTGATTTACAGAAAACATGCAACATAAAGCAATAACACAGTTGTACCTTCAAAGACCCCACGACTGTGATTCTCTGCCAGATATACCTTTGTATTACGGATCTTTCTATATTACTTAACAGAAACTCTTTGTATGTCTAAGAATTATCTAGCTCACTCATGCTTCTTAGAGAGGTGTATCGACTTTGGCCCCAGGCTCAGGTCCTAGGCGCTGTCAGGTCCTGTCCAGCTGTGCACAGAACACTTTTTGTAAGCTTTGAAACCCCTGAAACTACGAGTTAATGAAAGTATTGACAGAATCTTAACTAGAGCATCCTAAACATGCTGCTGTAACAATAATACTGTTTTCTTCCAGAGGGAGAAATCAAGAATTGGACACCATTAGGATGGCATTTATTTATTTACTAACGGGGGAGGTGTTATAATTAACAATGAGAAAATGGGTTTAACTGCCAGTAAATGTGCAAAGATTTCATGAAAATAGCACACAAAGGATTTGTTCTCCTGGATTGAAAGTTGAGAGGCAGGGGGCAAGAATAAGTCAAATGGAATGAAATGAAATAGCCTGAGCCTGCCTGTCTCTGTGTTGTCATGGCATTCTCAAGCATTTCTGTATGCTAATTCACTTTTTTTTTTTTTCTCTGTTCTGATTTTAGCCACTCGTACTTTACAGCCGTGTTTGTCTAACTTCTTATTATTATTTTCAATTTTTAATGTAACGTTTCCCTTCGTGAAGGGTGTCGCATACCTATCGTATGAAGACTGTCTGACTCATAAAGCTTAGACGATAAGCTGATACCACCCTGCTGGCCTGGAAGAGTTAGAAGTGTCAAAAAATAGTTTTGTTTCCATACTCAGGTATGCTTTAGTCTTTCTGAAATGGTTGCCAAGAGTCCAAAGAGTGATGGAGAATTTTATGACATTTGTCTACCTGGAATTTTACACCCCTAACTTTTTCTGTTTATTACTTAACAAGAAAAAATAAGAATAACCCTCCAGAAAGTAATTGAACTATCAACTCTCTTTTAATTTTCAATTTTAGTTAAATGGAAACCTGTTTAGCAAAATGTAGTCCTGTTTTCATGAATAATTGCTACTTATTTTTCATTTCATTCTTTTCCATCCTCTCTTACTTTTAACCAGGCAAAGGAAAAAAAAAAAAACCTCTACCTATTGTCATTGCTCATGTTGAACATTTTTCAAGTACATTATCCAATTGCAATTCTATGAATTTTGACCCTGCACAGTACTGAGTCTTTTGGACTGTGCAGTACTGCACATTTTTAAGGTATCTTTCATTCTAACTGAATGCATAATCAGAATGAGCAGTGCTCTTATTGTAGCTTTTTAACCAAACCTATCCCATGAATTCTGTCTGCAAACAAGAATAGCAAATTCCTATTCGAACAGACCCATTTTAAATGACAATAAGGAAAAAATGACAAAGAAAATGAAGTCTTCATGAGAGATTGCAGTGTGAGCTTTTTCTTCTATCACACTGCACCAATTCTAAAAACAAAACAGCAGCAGATTTTGTAGACACGGTCTTAGATAATTGCATGCATAGTTCACAGAGGAATCAACCTGAAATTTCATAAATCCAAACAACAATTTAACAACGTAGAAAAAAATGAGTGAAGTGTATTCAGTCCACTACTGAATTGCTGGGCAGAGGACACAATGAAATTAAAGGCTGCATAGCAGATTTGTAATAAAATATTGCATTTTTAATTAGGTGCAGTTTAAATAGGGATCTTAAGTTATAAAGACCAATTTTTTAATGAGCTATATGCAGTAAGGAACTTGCCGTCTAAGTCAATGAAAAGGTGATCTCCAACCTATATCAGGACACTTGTTTAGTGTGGGCAGAGGAGGAAAATGTTATGTACATATGAAAAAAAGCTTTTTTTCAGTCTCCCAGCAAAGTAAGCAATGAGTGACCCATCCAGGTCCCTCTGCGCCATCAAAACCTTTTGGTCTGCTACTGCTGTTCCAATATACAGTGTAGAGATTCTTGCGCTTTAGGGTATAAGTCAGTCATTAACTGCAAACACAGCTGCTTTCAACAGTTTTGACAGGACTAGTTTTAACTGAAATATGAAATCTTACCAAAATCACCATGTTTAAAGAATCAGGTCAATTAATTGGAATTTTCTTTCGACAGAAAACAGGAAAGGAGTTCAACAATACTGATACAAGGCACAGTTATACATTCAGAATATTACATTTTTTCCCGCATCCATCTTTTCGTGATCTTTGTGCATCCAAATTACCTTTTCCTCATCAATTCAAGCTCTCGCCATTGTATTCAGGTATTTTAGGTGGGCATAAGCAAACAACAAATTATTTTGTGTATGCCTACACTGGAAATTCTCTGCAATCTCTTACAAATTATTTGGAACCGGCTTGAAGTGGAAACAGGATTGCATCAGAAATACCCTGACAAGGTGTAGTCCCCTGGTTTGTGTTAGAAAAAGGGACTAGTGACAGTACTTCTCGATTTCCCTTTCTCCAGTTGTGTTCAGTGGGACAAACCAGCAGATTTTTCCATTTGCTTCCAATTTCACACCGGTTACGACTGAAGTTGTATTATTTTTATCTTCAGTTAATGTTCATAACAATTTATTAGCTGGTCGGTGTTAGAAAATGCAATTTTAAAGACTAGAAAAGATTAAATAACAATGGACAGACCTTCCTGCAGGAAGTGGTTTAGCCCTCTCTTTCAGCCCTCGCACGCTCTCATTCCCCGCACGGTGCCACAGCTTCTTTCCAGCTCTCTTGATCTGGAAAATGGGGTTAAAAACCTGCAAAGAAGGTGTAGCCCTGTGCTGTCCTGTAGTGCTAGTGGCACAAGCTCTTCAGCAGACAGGTGACGAGGGAAAGTAGGAGAAAAGAAGAAGTATAGTACCAGTGTACATTTTCCTCTTTTTTTTTTTTCGCAATTATTATTCAACAAACACACCTGAGCAATGGTTCAAGTGCAGTCCTGTTTTTTCACCAAAAGCTGAAGATTTAATTTGGATTCAGCATGAATGAATTCCTGATTTCATCCGTTCTTCAATCAGTATTTTGTATGTCTTCTTTTTAAGCTAATCAGTTTTCATCCTTTCTTCTTCTTTGAGAAACACCTCATTTTTTATCTCCCAAGTAGGTTCTGCTACAGCTTTTCTCTTTGGTCCCGTGTGGACAAGAGAGGGAAAGCCAAACTGAAGTTATCACTCTAAAAGATCTCCAAAATTGGACAGAGGTTTAATTAGTGCTGGAATATAATCCATTCTTAAACTTCAGTCAACACCATAGGCATTCGTGTGACTTCTGAATCAATAGAATAAAATTAACAAAAAAAAAACGTAATAAAGGGATTAAAACCTTAGTTCAGGTTTCGAGATCTTGTCTTGTCAACTAACCCACCCCAATCGANATAATCCGTTCTTAAACTTCAGTCAACACCATAGGCATTCGTGTGACTTCTGAATCAACAGAATAAAATTAACAAAAAAAAAAAAACGTAATAAAGGGATTAAAACCTTAGTTCAAGTTTAGAGATCTTGTCTTGTCAACTAACCCACCCCAATCGACATGGCTTCTTTTTCTGCAAATAGGTGGTGGTGGTCAAGCTTCCTTTTGCTTGCTGCCAACATCACCTGAAAAATAGTAAGCATCCTGTGTTTTCTATTTATTGCGAATCACAGCCAAACCGTGTTTTGTTTACTGAAGCAATCAGTTTTCCAAAACAGGAAAAAATGGGGTTTTGTTCATCTCTTGCAGTCGGTCTATTGAAATGATCTTGCAAAAGGGCATAAGAAAAGGTAGAGTTCTAATACACAAAAAGGTTAGAGAACTCTTATTATCTATGAGGGTTTTTTTTCACTTTGTTTGAAAAACAAACCCCGAGAGTTTTGACTGTAGAGCAAGAGCTCAGCAAAAGTGGATGCATGACGTTCTTGAGAGACCAGCGAATCTCTTGAGCCACAAGATGTTGTGTTTGTTATGTAGAGCAGTACTGCCTTTTCCCTTCCTCTCATGAAACATCAAGCTTTGCCATTTTCACCTAATCTGACGCTAATAAAAAATAATCAATGTCAATATTGTTATTTTCCAAGCCTTCCAAAACCTGTACCTACTAAAGAAATCTCTAGTTACCTGCAGTTGTGGTGTCTTTTTATAGAGGATTTTTTATGCTTTTGCCCTAAGAAATTGGTGATCCTGAACATTGTGTCCAAGGCCTGAATGGATTTAGGGGAATGAACAGTTTTGTTAACAGTGTTAATGCTAAACAACATGTCCATGGGCAGAATACTGGATACTATGCCAGGAGCCTTCCGGCCATGCTTTCACATGGCGCCAGCCGTTCTCACTGGAAAAGAGCGGAGTCTTTTGTGAGACCGGTCCAGGAGCAAGAGCTGTTTCAGAAGGATCAAAGTAAGGCTGACATGTATTCTGGTCTTCCGCTGAAAGGAATTACTCCTGACAACAGTACCAATTAATGATATTCATAAGTTAAATACAGTAGCTCAAGAGGTAAGTTTGCATTTTCCAGTGAAGTCAGGGATATGCTCGATGAGTTCATTAGCCAAAGATTTACGTAGCTTACTGTCAGTGAAAGGAAAAAACACTAAAGCCTTCGGTAAGCCTATTTCTTTATCTGCAGTAAGTTGTATGCTGTGACCATTTAATTTGATTATTGCAATCTGTACTGAGCCATTGATTAATGTTATTATAAGCTGACTTTACGCTGATTTCATTAAAAGTCTACTACTTATCTATTAGCATTTTCTCTGGTCCTTCGTGATTTGAAAAGCATTAGTTGGGATTCCTAAGTGAGTGCTCGGCTCCAAAGTTACTTAGAGACACTTAGCTGAGATTTTAGAGCCTGAATTCTAATGCTGCCTCACCTTTCAGATCATATTACTCCTTAACATGGTGTGTTCATACTAACACCATAGTTTGGAGAAAGTTCTACACAAGCGACTAGAGGAGCTGTAAGGCGATAAAAAGGACTTTCTACAACTTAACACTGTCCACACATCCTCACAAAGCCCATTTTCAAAACGTATGTTGTGTCTACACGACGGACTCAGCCTGGCTACCTGTTCCACCTGCCACCCCACTTTGTCTCTAGACGAACTTTAATCACATACTATTCCTTCCTCCATTCATCTCCCTGCCTTTTCTTTACAGGAAAAGGTAAAACAGACTTGTGCCCTAGATGGGAGGTGTGCCATGATCTGGTCGGGTCATTAGCCTGAAGTGTTCGGGATTAGGATTTTGGGAAGCACTGGGGAACGTCTCACTCCATAGTCCAGCTGTAGCCTTAGGTTCTAAGCACCTAAATCTGTTTTACATTTTCTCCATGAATGGTCTTGTAAATGCCTGTAGAGGTGCACAACGTCGAGAAGAAAGCAGAGATTCTCGATTGGGTTCTGAAATAGATATAATTATGTTAGCATTGAAATGCATCTGAGTAATTAGCAGGGACTATCAGTGGTAATATTAGCTTAGGTGAAGCGACATGCTCATGCACATATACTGCCTCTGGTCTCTGCCCTTTTGTGGAGACTGGTGCAGTTGGGCAGACTCTGGAAACTAGAACTATAAGATATTTGAGACTGTTCTCCTCTGTTTTACTTTGATAGCCAGTGCACCCCAATACATTATCTGTTTATTCTCTCTGCCCTGCGTCTCTTTTCATGGCAGCGTTATTCATGTGTTGCAATGACTCTGGCGTGTTGGTAGAAGGAGGGAGAAAATTCACAGCTGTCTCTTAGTTATGCCAAGACCTTTAAGGCAGAATCTAAGTAGCTAGACAGAGATATATTTACTAAATTGGGACCAAGAGGATACGTTCAAAGTGTCCTGAAATAGAAACTTTGACCCCTTGGAAAGGCAAGCAGCTTTTCAAATGCAAACATCCTCAGTTAGCAGAAAGTTTAAAGGAAGCAAGAGAAAGCAGAAATGTCTGAACATTGTTCGGGGGTATTACACGTGGAACGGAAGAGCACCATTCAGGCGCAGAGAGTGAGGCAAATTGTCTGGCTCAGAAAGAAAAGTAGAGCGTATTTGCACCTGATACAGAAAACTCAACACCACAGTAAAGCCCACAGGTCAAATTTAGGACACCTTCTCGAAAAAAATAAAAGGTTTATTAACTCCTTAATCATTAAACCCCTTCCTTTTTTGGTGCAGCCCTGGTCTGATGGCTTTATGAGTACTTTGTTCTCTCTTCCGTGGAAAGTNTCAAATTTAGGACACCTTCTCGAAAAAAATAAAAGGTTTATTAACTCCTTAATCATTAAAACCCTTCCTTTTTTTGGTGCAGCCCTGGTCTGACGGCTTTATGAGTACTTTGTTCTCTCTTCCGCGGGAAGGNTTATGAGTACTTTGTTCTCTCTTCCGTGGAAAGTTTTTATATGGAAATAGAGCTAGTTTACTGCCAAATTTGACTCAAGCATCTGCCTCTGAAGAATACAATCCCACAGATACAGCAGAGAGAGGGGTGTGATCAAATGTGAAAAGTGATTAGAAAGAAAAGACCACTAACTTTTAATATGTCTGTAGACAATAGATATATGTCATACAGAGCAGTAATGGAGATGCAAGCACGCACATGAACACAAGCATGTCATATTTTATGACATATAAAGTTAAATCATGTATCATTCCTGCTGTATGCAATACAAAATCCTACTACTATCAAAGCCGATGGTTGATTTGCTAGTGGTTTGGATAGTAGAAGTTTTTGACGGGCTGGAGAACAATCTTGGATCTAAAATGAATGGTGGGGACTCCGACCAAAGTCATCTAGAAGACAAAGGGACAGGATGTGTGATTTCCTAATGGTTTGTTATTGAAGCAAAGAATTTAACAAGACAAGGGTCATGGTAGAGTTCCTTGGGAATCAAAAAGAGGTTTCTCTTAAATTTCATTAGCACTGGTGAGCCTGCCCCTTGAATATTGTGTTCAGTTTTGAGCCCCTCATTGCAAGACAGACATTGAGGCACTGGAGTGTGTCCAGAGAAGGGCAACAGAGCTGATGAGGGGTCTGGAGCACATGGCTGAGGGACCTGGGGGTGTTCAGCCTGGAGAAAAGGAGGCTGAGGGGAGACCTTCTCGCTCTCTACAGCTCCCTGAAAGGAGGGTGTAGCCAGGTGGGGTTCGTTCTCTTCTCCCAAGTGACAGGCGATAGGACAAGAGGAAACAGCCTCAAGTTATACGAGGGGAGGTTTAGATTGGACATTAGGAAAAAATTCTTCACAGAAAGGGTTGTCCAGCATTGGAAGAGGCTGCCCAGGGAAGTGGTGGAGTCACCATCCCTGGAGGTACTTAAAAGACGGGTAGATGTGGTGCTGAGGGACATGGGTTAGTGGTGGGTTTGGCAGTGTCACGTTTACAGTTGGACTTGATGATCTTAAAGGTGCCTTCCAACCCAGATGATTCTATGATTCTATGATTCACTAAACTGAAATCAGCAGCAGACGCAGAATACTTAAAATGCAAACAAATACACTTATATTTTTGTAAAAAACCCTATGAGAAAATGAGAGAGATAATCCAATTAAATTTTCATAAAAGTACATTATGTGAATTGTAACCAGTATAATGTACACAAAACATGATCTTTCAAACAGAAAGCAATAAAGTTGCCAAATAAACCAATGAATTTCATAAATATTTTGCATTACAAATTTGTGGAATGCAACAAATCAATATATTTCATTAGTCAACAAACACCTAAAAGCTACAAAACAATTCATTATGTACATAATTCAGTATAGCCCCCATAAATGTAATAGCTTACGTTTCTTGCATCTTTGCATTTGCTTGGTATCTGAAATTGAATTGTTTGTACTGTTTAAAAAAAAAGGGGGAAAATCTGCAGATAAACAAAGGAATATGCTTATCTATTCTAATGTGATTTGAAACATATATACAGTTAAAATGTCTGGTTTGTACTCTGGGTGTACCCAATTTGAAACAACTCTTTCACATAAAGAGGAAATTAAAGAGCAGATTGCTAAATGGGATATAAACATGATTTCACTCGGGCTTGCTAATACATCAGGCTGAAAGCCGACACTCTCCCGTACTTAAAATTATTCTAAACAGTGCATGTCAAATATTTTAGACATTATTGGAAATGGCTGTCACCGAAAATGTAAAAGGACTCTGCATATATTCGGCATGGCCTTATTGTCTGAATGCGTGAATCTCTACACTGACACAAAATTGCTACCCTGTCAGCATGTAAAAGGACGGATCATTTCATCTCTTTAGTGATGAAGTTTCAAATCCACAAAGCACAAGCTATCAGTCCTTTGAGATGATTATGATGCCTCGAACCTGACAGCTTGCGATGACAGCTTTCACAAATTCTGGGAATCAAATTGTTCCTGCATCTAACGGAAGAAGGCAGGTGTGTACAAAACAGAAATGGATGAGGCTAAACACGAGGATAGTGTGATCTTTATGTTCAGTGTAATTGTTAAAAGTTATACCAGGGAAAATTATAGATTTTGATTTTGAACCTCTTCATGATATACACAGATGAGGGCACCAATAACCCATATGGGTAAAAGGTTTGCCAGGAAAGGAATATCAAGATAAACAGATGGCTGTACCATTGCCATATGGCTCCTCGGAAATTGGACGACGCTATGGCATTTTGCCACAAGATAGATCTAGTGTTATTTCTGTGCCAATATTTTAAGCAACGCAAGGAAGGAATACATAACTATCTGCAATTAGCTGTGTTATGTAAATATAAAAAAATAATAACTGTTTTATGGGAAATTCTGTAGACTGGCACATTTCTGAAATGCAGATAGCAATTCACGGGAAAATTATTCACTTCTGCTCTTTATTTTTTGTACTCTTTACTCAGGAAAATGTGTTAAATAAACTAAGTTGCTGTGCTGATGAGGCTTAATTTCACAGTTTATCTCCCTGTACAGAACAAAGAAATCCTCTCTAAACGCTTACAGTGATCGCAGTGCTAAAAAAGCAGAGGAAAGCAGAAGTAAACTCCAGACCACTCGAAATAGGGACAGTAATTCTGAAACTCAGCTCAGCTGGCTATCTGCATACGTAACCGAATTATTCCAACATGACCTCATACCCAAGGTCGAAGGTTTGCCGTTCTCACCGAGTGAGTACTTCATAGGACGTTCTTTGGGTTCAAACCCTGTTGGTTGACATATCAGGTGTGTCGCTGCATTTTCACATAAGTTTTACTTACCAGGTTTGTGCACTGGCTGAGACATCCCCTTAGTTCCGGTTCAGACTGGTATGTTTTTTTGAAGAGCAAACGAAAGCATAGCGTGAGGCACAGCAACGCCGCAGAGGATAACACAGAGGGTATTTCCACTTCATGGAACAGTGACTTGGCTTCGCATGTTATAATAGCAATAACAGGGCTTTCAAAAAGAAGTTTAGGCAAGAATACCGGAGTTATAGCTATTACGTGATTTGTATACTTAAATCCCAAGCACAAAGCTTAAATTTTTATTAAGAACTTGCATTCTCTGGGCAGTTCAGGCTGAAAATCTGACTTACAAGGACTCTGGTGACTCACAGAAAACTTTGCATTAAACAGTACCTAATATTCAAAATCATCAGCATGTCTTTAGGGCACAAAACACAGCAAGAAGAGACAAAAAAGAATCTAACAGTTTTAGAAAAAAATCACATCATTCTTCAGTGATATTTCCTCCAGCATTTCAGCTAGGAGTTGCTCCTCCCAAGCACTACATCTTACTGCTTGAATTCCCCAGCTCTAGAAGTACTCAAAGCAGGTAGAAACTTCTCAAGTATTCTTTTAGCTAAAATTAGCACTCAACCTGATTCCCTCTGATTTCAAATCAGTGCCTGTAAACCGTAAACATAAAATAGGAGAAGTAGCCAGAAGACACAGTTTCCACAATTAACTTGTGGGCCACCAGTCACCATTTTTTTTTTGCAGAAGGAAATACACAAAGAGCAGCTAGGAAAAAACCCTGCAAAGGGGAAATATCCCAGAGGAAATTAATGTTGCCCTTAAAAGATGACTAGCACCACTTTTCACACAACTCCTGCTACTCTGAGCAAGCTACACTGCCATCAGTCGCCTTCAGAGAAGCTTTGGAGAATCCCTCCAGACAGTTCCATTTAGAAATCCGTGAGGTTTTCGGAGGATCTGTGCATACTTCCAAGTTTTGATGACTTGAGATTCTCAGTGGCCACAGAGTTGTAAATCCTGCAGTACAGGCCCTTTTTTCACTTTTCTTTTCCCTGCAGTATCGTAAGCTTCGGGGGAAATTTCAGCCGTAGCTTTGAAACACAGAGATGGTTGAGCTACTGTAGAAAGCTCTGTGTGACTTTTGCACTCAGCAAAATGTTCCTTCATGCACTTGCCATCTTCTTCTCTCTAACAGATCTCGCATCCCAACCCACATTTCATTCGAAAACTAGCTCTGCTGCAGAGCATTCAGAAGTATGACCAAGGCACATTAATATTTCACTTTTATATTGCCAGTCACACTGAGATACCAAGGCTTTTGACAGAGAAATAGTAAGTTGACCACATCTTTTTGCATGAATGACAACAGATCTTCAAAACCAGCTTGTTCTCCCACCTAATTATTATTACTGTGAGTCACCGTTAAATTCCATTTCTATAATACTCTATTCAGCTATATTCAGCAGATTAGTTCTGCTAGGCTGGCTCAACAACAGCTCTTGGTCACAGTCTTTTAACACCCTGTTCAAGGGAGGAGAAGTAGGAGGGAAAAGAAAGAAGGCAGAAAATGAGAAGAGGATTGAGGAGAGGAGTAAACTAGTAGGGAACTTAAAATAGTTGATTATCATGGCTTGTCTATTCAGTACAATCAGGATAGTGTGCTCTTAGATGAAAATATCCTAGGCGTTATGAAAGTCATCTTTCAAAAAAAGGTGCTTCACTTAGTGGCTGATACATGGAGACCTGTAAGAATCTAATTGTAAATTTTCACCAGAATTCTCTCCACTTTGGACCTGGGAGAAAAAAAAAAAAATAAATCCACTGTCAAAACAGTAGTGTACCTTATGGGAATGCAACCTCCCTTTTCCCCACGTATTTTCTTTTAAAATGATTTTTTAAAATGAAGCATTTCTTTGAGATATTTTGCTTTTAGCGAACTAACCATTTCCTACTTTTAGCTAGAATGATTTTCACTGGTGTTACTGATCTATTTGTGAGCTAAGCCATTTCTTCTGTGGTGCTGTCCCCTGCAAACTGGATTTTGACTGCTCAAAATTCAGAAGCTATTTTACAACTTAATCGGAAAAACAGCTCTAGAATGACCTTATCTAGACAGAATACTGATTATCATTTCAATCCCCTCTTTGAAGCAACTATTAGACTGGACAAGAGAATAGATATTATTAAGCAAGTTTAGGGAATAGAGAGGTATTTTTCTGGGAATAAGTAAATCGAGTTATTTATCATAGCAAAATGAAGGCTAGGAGGAAATAAAATTACTTTCTATAACTATACTGGAAGGAAAGCAGGGGAAAAACTGTTTAACTAAAGGACAATGTTAGCACAATAATTGGTTATAAACTGACTGTTGAATGCTTTCTGTCTGGCAGTAAGAACCGTTGAGCCCTAAAATAGATTGCATACGGTGCTTAGGGAAACTTCTTTCCGCAAGCTTTAAAGAACAGGCTAGACAAATGTTTTTGAGCACTGTGATCCACACAACATGGGGAAAGACTAGATAACTAGGCAACGTCTAAAGCTTCCTTCCAGCCTTATTTTTGTAATATGGTTTTGTACAAGAACAGAGGATTGAACCAAATTTAGTCATCAAGAGAGAGCTTCCACAACTATGCGTTTATTGTTAAGACAAATCAAAAACCCCAAGCTACGTTTTAGCTGTCAGAGGATGATACCTTTTGACTATTTTTTAGCTCTGCTACCCAGAATGGATATTTGCACATACATTACTAAGGGGACAGCTTTTTGGAAAGTTTGCAGTTCCCAAAAGAAATCTTGCTTGCCACCTGGATGAAAGGGGCAGCTTTTAAAAGTGCTTTTCAGTGGGTAGGTTGCCGGAAAAAAAACATATTAATCTCATGAAAGCTTGAAAAACACAGAAAAAGATGCTTCAGCAGGCTGTGTCCATTTTTAAACAAGCGTAATTTCACACATAGCTTCAGGATTTTGTAGGACTAAAACTTAAGTCTTGGATAAATTATCTTAGATATCTTTTTAATGACAATGTTTATCTGTTTTAATTTCTCGATGCTATTGTATAAAATAATATAAATTAAGATAAATTCCCATGGCAATATGAGTTCTTTTTTTACAGTTTTTTAGTTACCTTGCTTTTATTTATGTTGCGGTAGCACCATAAGCCTAATCAAAACCAGAATCTGTCTTCAATACATAGTGATAGGCAAAATGAGGGTTCCAAAGAGTGTAGATATCTGTTTCAACCGAGTTAACAACCACAACCATAACCATTTCAATCAAATCCAGGCTCTAGAAAAACCTTGCTTGTAGACAGCAAGTAATATACTGACTGACTGACCCCACTGAAAAGGGGAAACATAACCCCCCTTTTTAAAAAGGGAAAAAAGGAAGACTTGGGGAACTACATGCTGGTCAGTCTTACCTCTGTGCCTGGCAAGATCATGGAGCAGATCCTCCTGAAAACTCTGCTAAGGCACATAGAAAATAAAGAGCTGGTTGGTGACAGCCAACATGGCTTCACTAAGGGCAAATTGTGTCTGACAAATTTGGTGTCCTTCTACTGCAGCATTATAGCATTGGTGGATAAGGGAAGAGCAGCTGAGATTATCTACCTGGACTTGTGCAAAGCATTTGACACTGTCCTGCACGACATCCTGGTCTCTAAATTGGAGAGACACGAATTTGATGGATGGACCACTCAGTGGATAAGGAATTGGCTGGACGGATACACTCAAAAAGTCGAGGTCAACAGCTCAACGTCCAAGTGGAAACCAGAGATGAGTGGCGTTCCTCAGGTGTCGGTACTGGGACTGGTGCTGTTTAACTTCTTTGTTGGTGACCTGGACAGTGGGATGGAGTGCACCCTCAGCAAGTTTGCTGATGACACCACGCTGTGTGCTGCAGTCGACATGCTGGAGAAAAGGGATGCCATCCAGAAGGATCTTGAAAAGTTTGAGAGGCGGCCCCATGCGAACCTCATGAAGTTCAACAAGGCCAAGTGCAAGGTCCTGCATGTGGGTTGGAGCAATCCCAAGCACAGGCTGGGTGGAGAATGGATTGAGAGCAGTCCTGAGGAGAAGGATTTGGGGGTGTCAGTAGATGAGAAGCTCAACATGACCCGGCAATGTGCAATCTCAGGCCAGAAAGCCAACCGTATCCTGGGCTGCACCCGAAGTGTGGCCAGCAGGTCAAGGGAGGGGATTCTGCACCTCTACTCTGCTCTGGTGAGACCACACCTGGAGTACTGTGTCCAGCTCTGGAGCCCTCAGCACAAGAAGGACATGGACTTGTTGGAGTGAGTCCAGAGGAGGCTGCGAGGATGATCAGAGGGCTGGAGCACCTCTGCTATGAGGACAGGCTGAGGGAGTCGGGGTTGTTCAGCCTGGAGAAGAGAAGGCTCCAGGGAGACGTTATAGCGGCCTTCCAGTACCTAAACGAGGTCTATAGGAAAGATGGGGAGGCACTCTTTATCAGAGAGTGCAGCGATAGGATGAGGGGGAACAAATTTAAACTGAAAGAGGATATATTTAGATTAGACATTAGGAAGAAATTTTTCACTGTGAGGGTGGTGAGGCCCTGGTGCAGGTTGCCCAGAGAAGCTGTGGCTGCCCCATCCCTGGAGGTGTTCAAGGCCAGGTTGGATGGGACTTGGAGCAACATGGTCTAGTTGAAGATGTCCCTGCCCATGGCAGGGGGGTTGGAACCAGATGACCTTCAAGGTCCCTTCCAACTCTAACCATTCTATGATTCTATGATATGTTTTAGTTTGTGCATCTAGGAGCTTTGATGCATAAGAACTTCTATGCTTGGCTGAATTTGTGTGCTAAACTCTTGCTTAAACTTCCAAAGTCTATATCTCCTACAGTCCACTTTTGCTCTGTATGAGGAGGTAATAATTATTATAGCACAGTTACAGATCGCTTGAATTTGGGAAGTATAATTAGCACCCATCATGTAGAAAGAAGGTATTACAGAAATTGAAAATGGTGTGTGGAGATGTTTTCTTTTCATTATTTTCTTCACTTGTCTGGAACAGGGACTTGCCCTCTGTGACTGAACCCAGGGAAATTGCCAGTAATGCCCTAGCAGCACATAACCAGCTGTGGATAATTGAAATCCCCAATTGCAGCAACTCTCAGTGAGCTAAACCAGAAGCAGCATGAGGATTCTTGAGATGCAGAAAGCTTTGCTATAGATGCCTAAGGACAGAGTGTTAGGATACCTCGGGTTTTCAAAAAGACAGTATGCTGTATTAGAAATTGTTTTTTTGTTTGGTTTTCAGCTTAGGCTATAAAACTCTCTGGGTATTTAAAGGAAACTTATTTTCATGCATTTGTGGGTTTTTTTCACTTCTGACAAATGTTTAAAAATTAGTTAAGCATCTGTTTTCTTCTTCGTTTGAAGCAACTTTTCCTTTTAAACAGCTGTTTAGCCTATGATAATAGTCTTCCTCCTGGGAAAGCAGTTCGTCTTTGTTGCCAGTTTCCAACACTTTTAAGATGGGTTGTTTTAAATCTCTAGCTGAACAACTTCTGCTGAGTTTTCTACTGCATGTTTGTGCCTGTGTGACTGTTTCTTCCTCTCTGGCATATTAGCACAATTCTTCTTGTTACGTTTAATATGCTGTTAAGCAAAAATAGAGCTATGCCTCTGACTGGCCTATTGCTTGAAGGAAGATAAGAAGATAAGAGATATGAATGGAGTGGTAAAAATAATTCTGTCTTTTTTTTCCTGTTTGCCTGTGCTATATGTTCTTCATTGTTAGAGTTCTTGCGGTTCTTCTAGAAAAAAAAAAGGTTCATGTATATTATCAAATACAAGAGAAGGCAGAAGGCTGGTTTTCCTCAGCTGTTACTAGAGGATGCGGTGGAGACTCTCAAAGCCTCAGGAGTTAAACAAGAAGTCCTCCAGAGCGTGAGAGAAAACACTGTAATGAAGGAAGCAGTAATTACTGAGCTCTCACTGTTTTTGTAGTCCTTAGATTTTTGGTTTGGTGAGAACGATGGTTTTTATAAGCAGCTTTAGCAATTCCTAAGGAAATCAAATCTCTCAAGCTAAGCTTCAGCCGCTGCTTTAGTACTAGCCTGTAACATAGACAACAGGCACTGGAAAAAAGTTTTGTATCCCACTTTTTCAGGAAAATGTTATTTATGGGAACAAAAGGTTTAGCTCAAAGACTCAAGGAGAAGTCAAAACCTTCCTTCTACCGCAAGATAGCAAACAGCAAGAAGTTAGATATAGATTTAGGCAAAGGCTAAGAGATATGTTCCTTCTTTTTTGTTGAGACAGCTTAGGAGCTGCAAGCCATAGCCTGTTACCCCATTAGTTTTGACAAAAAGTCAAAGACTTTGACCTGTAGATCAGATCAATGAGTTACAGTGGTGTGGGTTTTTGGTAAAAAAAAAAAAGGTATCAATTTGTTGATTATCTCCATGTCTGAACACTTGTCTACAGTGTCTCCCCACAAACACTTCTTTTGGAAAAAGTTACTGAAGAGGTGGAAAACTGTGACTTGAGAATGAAAATGTATGACCATGTTTTAGGATGTGGTGAAGCAAGATGATGCAGAACGGCAAGCTAAGGTTCAAGTTTCAACTCTGTTTCACAACACCTTCCATTCTCCTGGTTTCCACCTGTTGAGAAAACTGTGTGTCCTGAATCATTCATGTTCTCCGTCTTTATAATCTTAATTTCATTTTTGTATGGGGAACCAGAGTGTTGCATCATAGGATATATAGGCGATAAGATTGCAAGAAAAAATGGATATCACACACATCATCTATAAGCTTGCTGGGGGATGCTTACTGGAGGTTTTGCCAAAACCTTAGTTTGATTTTTTGACTGTTTCGGAACTGGAAATCCATACTTTCCTTGAGGATATTTTTGACAAAATACCTTCAGTTGAAATGTCAATTTTCTTTTAATACTCTTTTTTAAAGTGTAAAATTTCAACTAGCCTCAGGAGAGTATATCAAACACCTCAAATGACTGTTTTTTTTTCCCTGTGACACTACAGAGGTTATTTATTGGTGAGGGCTAATGGTAAAAGACACCTGTCTTCTTTTGCGTCTTCTCTCACTGATTTTTTTCAGCTATACAGTCATAGTGATTAAGACTTTGTGGATGAGATTTTCAGAAATGTTCATTGTTAGCTTTCTGTTGCTTCATGAAACGAATGGCTTTTGGCAGCAGAGCTGGAATGAGAGTGAGCACTCCTACCCCTTTCTACAAACTCCAGTTTACACAAAAACAGCCTCTAACAAAATGATCTAACTCCGGCTCCAATCCCTGGCCCGCAGCACCTTGCAGAGGTCCTGAGGCTGTCCTGAAGCCCCACTACAGATGAAGGGATGCGCTGCAGTCGCTGAGACTTAACCTTCACTCGCTGTGTTCAAAAAGATGGGTTTTACTCAGCACGAGGAAGATATTTCTGCATCCACGTCTGAATTTTCAAGTACAGTTATTAACGACCGTAAAAATGACAGAGTTTGTCACAAAATTGAAAAAAAAAAAAAAATCAGCCTTACTTTCCATGACTAGAGTGAAGCTGATACAGCTTTTGAAAGGTCACACAGGCAGTAGGACAAACCTTACTTGACATGTACTCTGGAAAACCACCTGGTTGTGCGATTGCTGAAAAGAGCATCTTCTAATAACGCATGCCATAAGGCTATCGTCAGTAGTTAGATGGGTCTTTCTGGTTTCCTCCTGGTTACTTTTGGTGAGAGGGTTAATGTTTGCCGAAAGGAATTAGCTAAAAAACCCTTAGTCCTCTTCTAATTAGAAAAAAAAATGGAAAGGAAATACAATAATATTCCAGCTCGGAACTCGAGGACTGGGATCTGGAAGACATAAATCTTATTTCTGGCTTTTTCAGAGACTCAATTAATGTAAAGCATAATTAGTTTTAATCATTCTTATTATAACAGTATTTAAGAGCCAGTTTAAACCCAGCCTCCACGGTGCTGGGCACTACACAAAGCACGTAACAGTAGGTGTTCCTCCCTTCAAACTTCGCTGCCTAGAAAAATATTCACTGCATAGAGAAGGGAGATGGGAGTTGACACACAGAGGGAACCACAGGGTGGCAATAAACATGATTTTAGTATCTTTTTCATTCCTCTTTCGTTAGTGATTTACTTCAGAGGCAATAAACACGGGGAAAAAAGAAAGTAAACAGAGTACCAAGGCAGGGAGAGGGTGTAAAATGGAATTAAACAGCTATGAAGAGGCTGTGAGGAAAAGACTGGAGCAATTAGTGAGACAGAACAAGACAGAAAAAGTCAGCCAAAACTACAGATTCAGTGAATGCTCGGGTGACCCTGCCTCGGCTGGTTCTGTGCTTGTGGCCAGCTATTTTTCTCTTCTGCTGTGCGGTTTGAGGAAAAGCTGCGGCTGCGAGGGCTTACGCTTTTCTGAAAGACCGGGATGGGAGAAACCCTTTCGTTCCCTTCTCATGGAATTTTTGTTCTTCTCATTCGGAGTCCTTTCTAATTGACACAAATACTTCCAGCTTCCAAAATACAATGCTAACCTTGGGCGTGAACACCAAATCGCCAATTAAAAACCAATCTAAATACAGAAGCGTTTATTAGCAAGACAATAAAGAAAGGTAAACAGCAAGAATCTTGAAAGTCCCGCTTGAATTCTGTACAATCTTTTTCAGCTGTAACTGAAGCTTTCAAACGTGCTCTGTTAGCAGTGATATTCTAAAGCTGCGAACTACAGGGAGGGGGTGTTAAGTCTGTTTTGTTAGGATCATTTCTTCTCTAAGGTGCTTCGAGGTATAAAGCACTATATAAAATACACTGTCTATATGTATTCATGTATCCTTTATGCAAAATGCATATGAAACAGCGAGAGGTAATAAAGGTAAACATGACCAGCCTCTATTGTGCGTTTATCCCTTAGGCCTTGCAACTTCTGGAATATCAATCAAAGCTGTATCAGGGGGACATATGATTGCTGATATTATCTCTACCGCTATTCCTTTTATCTCCGCTGCTCTCAGTCTATAGCCAGGGTTACCGGGGTACTGTCTAGCAAAATTGCATTTGTAAAGCTGAAGTGGTTCCTCTCGCGGGGCAGAAGGCGGAGGTATCCAGCAACCCTTATGAACAAAAATTATTAAAACGGTTCCTGACTATCTCCCAGAAAATGCTGTTCATTAAAGTCAATTCATGTTTACAGCAACAGAGGAAATGAAAACAGAGATTTTACACTCCCAAAGTCGGCACGTATTTTGGCAAAGCTTCTTTAACGTTACAGAGGTACAACCTCTGTATCTGCCGCTATTTATGCATCACCTGTAACATCTTGTCCATCTGGTTATCAGGTACTTTATCATAAATTATTACACCATGCTTGTTATTTCACCCCATTTCTTGTTTACCATGGATGCGCTGCTTACCACATGAACTCACACGTTCCATATGTGGATGACATTTAGGGGACAGTTATTACAACAAAAAAAATAATAATTTTGCCTTTGATGTTACTTTACAGAGCGGGAGAGAAGGATTATTCAGTGGGCAGACTTTCCGCTTGCAGAAGACTGTGACATTCTGCTAGCTGTATTCTCCTTTTGTGATGTAAAAGAGTGCCTGTCTATTGCAGAAGGTAGAAAGGTGACTGCTGTTCTGTATTGCTGTTCAAACGTTGCATGTAAGAGAGTGATTCATTGTATTTCCTCTTACAGATAAATTCTATCTGTTGTTTTAAATAACCTTGAACAAGTTATTCAGGTGGAAAGCGATGTTCTTTTTTTTTGCATGTAAAAACAACTACTTGTACTGTATTATTGTTTGTTATTCATATATTGGTTGTTAAAGACATTTTGGAATGTTGAGACACTTTTTCCCCTGTTAACTGTGATAAATTGTGGACTGGAAATATATGAAACCTGAGCGTTTTAATTACTTGCCTGAAGAAGAATAAGCAGAATGTCACACGTGGTTGCTGAATCTGCAGTGAGCTTCCCACAGCTGGAAAACTGCAGCAGCAATTTTTGCAGCCAGCTGAGGTTCGATTCACTTGTTTCGCCTGGGAGGTACAGAGAAACCCCCTGACTTTTCATGAACTCACAATAGCGAAAACGTTTGTGGCATTAAAATACAAAAGTACTGTATGTCTGTGACTGCTTAGCTTTGGGAAAAAAATCTTTCTTCTCACTGTGAAATGTAGCAAAATTTAAGACAGAGACCCCAAAATGGTTCAAGGATGGAGCTGAAGAGAAATGAGGGATTTTCACCTTTTCAGACGATGCTAAGAACCTTCTTCTGTGACCATCTGTGTGGATTTGTTATTGCGTATAGCTTCTTAGATATGTATAGCATGCACTTGATATGCTGTATCTATGGTACAATTATTTCCAGTAGCTTGGGAGGCAACCAAGGCAATTGTCTTGTTTATCATAAATTTCTTTATTTTACCTTGTGCTTTGCCTGCAGGAGACACCTTGGTTTAATGACAAACATTGGGTCAGACACTCATGTAAAAATAGTACAGATATGTGATGTGGGTTTAAATAGAAAGTTGCAATTGTAATTTGACATACGTCGTAACCAGACATAAACCATATCCAATGCTCGGGTGCAGGGTAGCTGTAGAAACTCCAATTAGGGAACAACAAAATCGTTTTTATGATTTATGTCATTTACAGACTGTATTTGGTCTTTAAGAGATCCACCCTGCTGGGTTTGCATGTATCTGCTTCTTCATCTAGATAAAAGTCCAGATCTTAAGGTCCATCAACCTTCAACTCAGTCTTTGAGTCCAGAGCTTGGGCCAGAAGTTGGTTGTTCTACTGGAATTAGAGTAATGCGTGTCTAAATAGCTCCATTTTTTCCCAGATTTAAGGCAGGGTGATAAAAACATGTTTGGTCTTGACCAGTCTGGCCTCCCAGGAAAATTCCCATTTGGCTTCTGTTGCTGCAGCCACAAGTTATCCCATAGTCTTATTTTATGAGCCGAATCGAGGCAGTGGCCTCCTGCCAAAACCTCTGGTTTCCGTAACTAAGCAAGTTTCCTCTTAGGTGAGTTGGGACCTCACCTGACCTGTCATTTTCCCTCTCTGTCTCCCAGGATGGAGGGAATGTTCCAGGGATTCACTCACAAATAGCTCAGTATTCTTTTCTAGGCTCGTTAAATTTTTACCTGGCCAATCTTTTAGAAAAGAGTAAGAAAACTTAATTCTTGCTGTGGCGCTAAAGAGTCCCATTATACAAGTCACTTGGGATAAGAGGGAATCCAGGGTTAATCACATTTTTAAAAGTATGAAATTTAGCATAGTAAATCGGTCCCTGAAGCCTTTTAGGCTAGATGTGGTTTGCATACAACTTTTTCTTATAGAATTATAATATTTTAAATCTATCATAACAGTTTTTCCAAAACATTTTAGAAGAGGAAAAATAGGCATAAATTCTGCTGCCACTTGCATGAACTCTGCTAATTCTTGTGGGCCCTTTTTTGAAATATTCCTGTGTCGTGCTCCTATTTTGAAAACAATCCCATAAAAGCTGCACAATTGACTTCCACCAGACTAGAATATTTTGCTACAGGTAAGTAAAGTTCGAAAAACCACAATGTACTTAAAAACAGTTGATGCACGGAAACCAAACCAGAATATTATCATTACGAAGGTTTTATTCTGTATCTTTGTAAATGCCAAGAAATATTGCAAGAGTAAGTGAATTTTGCAGCCACTTTGCAGTTTTTCTCACAATTTGCTACTTGCCTTTCAAAACAAGTTTGTTTGCAGCTCACAATTAGCACTTTTTCTCTTCATTAGAATAATCTCCCAGATGCTTCTCAAACTTAAGTAAGCAATCAAGTTCCACTCTCCTGGGGAAAGAATAAAAACTTTTTCGTCTCAGGCATCTTTCAATGTTTGTCATGTGCATGTTGGGACACGATGGTGACTGAAAGAGTTTGGAGTGTTGCTGCTTGTCCAGGAAGATTGTTTTATGTCACATGGAGTCTTCTTGTCTAGAGAAAAGAAGACTGAGGGGGAATCTTATCAATATTTATAAATCCTTAAAGTGAGGGTGCCAGGGGGATGGGAACAGTCTTTTTCCAGTGGTGCCCAGTGACAGGACAAGAGGTAACGGGCACAAACTTGAACATAGGAAGTTCCATCTAAACATGAGGAGGGACTTCTTTCCTGTGAGGGTGGCAGAGCAGTGGCACAGGCTGCCCAGAGAGGTGGGGGAGTCTCCCACACTGGAGACATTTCAAACCCACCTGGACGCTGTCCTGTGCAACCTGCTGGAGGTGACCCTGCTCTGGCAGGGGGATTGGACTAGATGCTCTCCAGAGGTCCCTTCCAAGCCTGACCAGTCTGTGATTCTGTGATTCTCCCACTGTTGAGACCCCTATTACCCAGCCAAAAGAAACTCTGAAAGCTGAAGTTCCTCTTTTTCTTCAACCATGTGTCTGATTGAAAAAGACAGATATCTATAAAAACATAATTTCAGGTAGACCCGGAGACTGGAAAAGAGAATGAAATTTACACACTTGAGGCATCCATGGTAGAAAAGCCTTCTTTTTATGTATGCCCTTTTAAGGACAAGATAGTGTGCAGATACAACCTGGTCTGCAGCTCTGCCCTCACTGGTCACTTTTGTTTGGGCATCTTTGACACCTATATAAGTTCTTAGGCAGGACTATATGAAATTTACATAGTACACAGCAAGTGTTTACTAATATACCATGTCAATATGCAGGACTAATGTTCTAACAATAAAAGTACGAATATGTTCCCCACCAGCTCAATGGGTATCTGACAAGCCACTGCTGGGTAGGCAATCACTGGTCAACTGCATCGCCTACACTTTGCCAGATTTTGTGATCAAAGTTCACCTGTACACCCACAAAGGAACACAAAGAGACAATAGGTGGGCTGGGAAAGCCCAAACACGCACCGACCCTGCTCCTCCCAAGCCCATCACAGGAGCTATCAGCCCATCAAAGGGTCATCTCCACAAACTCAGAGAAGGACAGGGGCACAAGTGCAGACAGAAATCCAAATTAAGGACTTGGAGGAAGGGGTGTCCTGTCCAAGCCATCCTGGGCTGTCCCAGAAAAGCCTCAGTCCCAGAGTACACTTGTGAAACACATCAAAGTGAGTCAATGATGGAGGAATACCTTTTGGTCTGAGTGGGGGTCACTGCCTAGGGCTGTGGGACACATTACAGGATGCAGGGGAAGAGCATTTCAGGATTGCATAGGACTCCTGGGATCTTTAGAGGATGGATCTAGATGATTCAGGGAGGAACAAGTGTGGGAAAATAGAGGCATAAGGGGCTAAAAAGAGCTGTTCATGTATAAACACTTTGCTGGTTGGTTGCTTATCTGTCCATAACCCAAGCCTGACCAGTACAGCCTATTAAATTCCTCTCTAACTCTTTCCCATGGGATATATATATAGATCTTACTAACGGACATCCGTCTTGCTCAGCCAGAGAGGGGAGCAGGTTGATGCCGTTGATGCTGTTTGTTTTTGTGTGAGTGCTCTTTGTGTCTGTGCTCTGTGTGGCCAGCCATGCATGTGTGTGCACATCTATATATGTGCTGTATACTTGTGCTCTGTGTGCGTCTGCCGATGGGGAATACGTTTTCAGCCTTACTACTTACTTACTACTACCTACTACTAAGGTTGGATATTAGGAAAAATTTTTTNTCTGTGTGGCCAGCCATGCATGTGTGTGCACATCTATATATGTGCTGTATACTTGTGCTCTGTGTGCGTCTGCCAATGGGGAATACGTTTTCAGCCTTACTACTTACTACTAAGGTTGGATATTAGGAAAAATTTTTCCCTTAAAGGGTTATCCAACATTGGAATAGGCTGCCCAGGGAGGGGGT
>RSEF01000004.1:49372002-49391510 GCA_003993805.1 Himantopus leucocephalus | reverse complement strand
GGAGTTTATAAAAATGTTCTTAGGAATGTCCTTAAATAAAAGTCATGGCAAACATAAATGAAGTGCATATAAAATAAGTCTGGGAGCACACTGCAGAATGGTGGCCATAAATGATATACTGATGATGGTGGAAATGAACATGAAATATTAGAGAACAAGGCTGATGAAAGACTGCGTTTTCTGTTTGCCTAGATACTGTGGGAAACATATACCTGCTGTTGCTCCTTAAATTGACTTCAGCTCAATACTGTACCTGCAATGAAATGTCATGTCTCGTCTTTGTTTACATATACAATAACCAGAATAGTAAGTCCTTTTGATAGGAATGTCTAGCCCTCTTAACAGTATAGAAAAATACAAGCAGAATGTGTATTTTCTCTGAATCCAAAGGTTCGGTTCTGCCTTCATTTATGTCAGTGTCAGTCCTGAAATTTCTGCTGCCTTGAGCAGAGTTGATTGGTATAATAAAAATAAAGAAAAAAAAAATTACATCAGAAAGGAAAACACTTCGGAGAAGATGGTAGAAGGAAAAATTCAAAGAATTAATCAGCTAGGTACCCTGGACTGCAAAAAGAGATGGAAAATGAAGACAAGCCTATCTGTAGCATGGCAATATCTGTATTGGTTTCCAATTTTTCTCTGTTTATGATTTATAATCCTGTGAATTACTTATTCATTTCTACTTGAATCACAAAAAGGTGGTGTGTGAACCTGGCAGCTGATATTTATTAAGTATATTGAATACGTACTGAGTATCACACTGGACACATTTAAGGCATGCTTTAAAAATGTCAGGTTGAAAATGATTTTAGAACAACATACTTTAAGAATAACTTCTATCTTGGGTAATGAAATGGGAGCTGATCAAAAAAGAGTGACCTAGAGAAACGTTAAATAGAAAAACAAACAAAAAGAAAGAAGGCTAATTCATCAACCTGGCACTCAAAAACCTTTACCAGACTGAAATAATGAGTGGAAATAGTGGATACGCTTCACATCTGAAGGGGTGGGAGAATGAGGAGAATAATAGTGAAGATAAGAAGTTCCATATATCATTATATTTATTTTCCCAAGGTTCAGTTCCATACCAGGCCACAAACTAAATTGAAACTCTAGAAAATGTCATGTTTGGTAGAATATAAACCACCATTTTACTTCATTCCCATTGTAGAACATTGTTTCCTCAGTTTCACAAAGCTGGTTTTCATTGTGAATGGCAGCACGTGTCTTCTTATTCCTCTGAGTAAGCTCAGGTTTATAACTTTTATCTTCTTGGTGACTACTGCATTTCTGCACTCCTGTTCCCTGTAGCAGCACAAAGGACAGACCATTTCTTGGAAGATCAAGGAAAGAAACACATGGATCCTGGTATCATCATGTGTCATGTCTCACTCAAAGATTGCATTTTTCTTTCGTTGCACATCCAGCTTTTTCCTTTATTTCTCTTCATGATGAATGGTAATATTTTCTGAGCAACCATATTTTTCCACCCATCTAAGGAAGAAATGTTAGGTTTTGAACTTATCTTACAACAGTGGCACTAAGGCATACCAGGATATTTTTTATGTATCAGAAAATATATCCAGTTTTCATTTCAATATTTGCATTGGTTCTATTTGATTTCGAGGCTCTTAAACTACACCCACCATAGCGACCATATAAAATGGAAAGGGGAGAATATTCTCTATTGTCTGATTATAACTGAAGCTATACCCACTTTTTTATTGTTCTGGGAGTTACAGGTTGTAGTAGGTCTGATCCTGCAATAAACTGAGAGAGCACAGCTGATTTCAACATACGTAGTGAGAAAACCAAGCCACAGTTAAAAGCTGGGTTCAGCAGTGCCTGTATAAACCACACATTTCAGTACCACTTTCAAGTGGCCCTCATTTTCCTTTCCCTCCACCTTGCCTACCAATAAAACCAGTTAAAAAAAAACCCAATTGCACAAGGCTGCCTATCGCAGGGTTGGAATCTCCATTGTATTCTTCCCGCAGAAAGAAACATGAAAGGTGGAAGATATCTGGTGAACTTTCCACCAGCAGTATAGGGAAGGCCATATTGACCTCTCTATCTAGAAACAAGAACAGTAAATTTCATCCTCTCCTGATATATCACTGATAAAAGTCTTTGTCATATCTTCCATTTAAAATTCTAATTGCTGTATTACAGATGCATAATGTATTTTGTAAGAAAACATTTTTAATGTGTCTCGCTTGTATGCTGACAGGTATTACCTTCTGACGCACTTACAATTAGGGAAAAAGATTTTGCCTACTGTGGAAAAATTAGCAGATTGTTCATACAGCTCACTTCGCAAGGACAAGCAACTAGAGGTGATTGAAAATTTTTCAAAATGTGTGAAAATAGGATGTCATTTATATATGTGCTTCACAATCAAACACCATCATTTCTTCCCCTCCTCAGGCTTGTAGGAAGATAACTCTCTTTTTTTTTTTTTAATTAGTTGTTATTTGTTGCGTTCTGTGATCTAAAATGGAAATAATATAGTATCATAAAATATTGTTACATTTGTGCACCTAGAGAGTTGCCAAAGGTGTGTGTCTTCCTTTGAGAAGGATTGGTGCTATTAGGAGAAATCAGTAATTTATATCGTTTACTACTGACTCTATGTACAACAAAAATGTACAGTAGGGTCATTTATTCTGTTCAGTAGAACCAAAAAGATCTGTAGGTTCCTTCACAACATCCCAAGAATATTACTTCATCTCCATTTCCTAAAAGTCCCATTTCAGTGCCTCTTCTTTAATCGTGACTCCTTCCCTAGACCTTCTGCTGTCATCTCCTACCACGTGTCCTTTTCAATGGGCATATCCTTCTAGCTACTACCGATCTGCTGTATGCCCAAACTATGAGCTGGTTCCTTCTCTCTTCTAACCGATACTTACACTGTGCTTGAAACACAGTATCTGGAACACCTGATGGCATTAATGAAGCCTGTGATTGATTTTGGATCACAGATTTTCTTGGTAGCAGCCATCATCAGCTCTCAATGTATTCCACAATAAGCCACCTTTTTATAGCGAAGATTTTCAAATAAGCCTCCTAATCTGTGTGTAAGATTTACAAAGCTGCTGCCTTTTGATGTTTAAAATACATTTTGCACGATGGACATATCTTGTTACCCATATGGCTTTAATTTCTGAGATACTTGGATTTCTTTCAAATGTTCATTTCATCAAATCTCTGTGAGGTAGTAAGGTATTATTATGCTTATTTCAGAGTTGGGGAAATGAAAAAGGGAAACTTAAAGTCTAGGAAACATCTTCTAATTCAGGCATCTAAAATTGCTTTCGAAAACTAGATGTCTATCAGTGAGTCATCTCAACAAATTGCCTACAACTCCTGGCATCTACATTTAACAGGTACCTTAAATATCTGGGATGTACGCCTCTCGTGCAGGGCATCTTGAAATCATGGGTGTCTGAGCCACTACCCGTCCGGTTGTCTGTCTCACCACGCATCTCTCCATCTCCCTTCCCAACCCCATTTCTCTCTCTCTCACGCAAACACACACACACAGAATTATTCCTCTTAGGCACAAACGTCTACTTTCCACTGAACTGGTTTACAAGCTTGTAGGTTTCACAGCTAAAATTCCAAAATTTTTTGTAATCTTTCTTTTCTTGTTACCTCGTAAACTCTCAACAAGGTACTTTTAGAAGAAGCACCATCTCTCATATACTGGGATTTGCTAGAGATGCTAGATGCTCATTATCTTATATCCTCCATTTAAATTGCTGTATGTATCAAAGAAGCAGCACAGATTTCTCCCCTTTCCCCCGCATCCGCTTCATCCTGCCCATATCTAGGCACTGCAATTCTTCTGCAAATGCTTTGCTATATGTAACTTTACATAACATTAGTCTTGTAGCAAAAGTTTCTGTCATTTTTCCGAACGCACAAGAAACTTTAAGTCCCTTTGATGCATTACAGCTCACATCACATCATATCACTTTGAGCCACACAAAGCCGCACGTCGACAGAATCAGACATAACAAGACACAAAGCATCAAATCTCTTTAGTCTTATACTCAAGGTGCAAAGACAAATGCTATCACAGAGGCTTGTAAGGCTGCTTTATAAAACTCATCACCGGAAAGCAGTGCATCTTGCAGCAGTGCTACAGTTTAAGAGCTTCAGTAGAGCACTAATATGTTGTTTGATAGCATAATGGCAGTACAAACTTACTGACGCGGTGGAATGAAGTGTTGCTAAACATAAAAAGGCAACGCAGTAAATAAACCTAGTGGCACAAGTTTGCTGTAAGGAGCAGCATCAGTGAAATACAGTATTTTCCCAACGCCTTACCTTCCTACTGATTTTTCTGTTTACACCCCTGTTAACTAGCATCCCATTTAGAGTACATGTTATTTTCACAGCACTCCCTAAGCCAGGCGCATCCAAGAACAGACCATCTGTTCACTTTTGAAAGCCGTGTAAAAGAGTATCATTCTTGTTTGCCCAAAGTTTCAGACTCCCTCCTAAGGATCTTTCAGTCCTGAAATCTGTCCCCCCCATTACCTACTGGTAAAACACTATGGTACTGTACACCCATTAGTTTTCCCTAATGGAGCACTTTCAAGTCTTTGAAAGATGAAAGGCAACATTTATTAAATGTGTATTTCGATGGGCAGCTCTAGGCAACTATCGTGCATGATCTGCAATAGTACAATTAGAGAACAGGTTTTTCGTATGATTCTTTCAGGATGGTTTACTGTCTGACTGCTTATTGGTAATAATATTAAGAGTAACAGTGATCTAGTTACAGAAAAAGCTGGTAAAATACCACCATGTTTTATAAAGCTATTACGAAATCACACATTTAAGTACTGAGTGTGATTTATGTATTTTCTGTAGAACGTGACCTTTAAGTTGCATCATCTTAAAGCATTGTTCAAAATGTTTATATACAAACGTTTATCTTATAAGAATGGAAATTTTATGTCAGTTGATCAGTTCATTTGACCAAAAAAAGCAAGGAACAAAACCGAAGTATGAATGACATTGGAGGACTTGTCTTATAAGAAAAAAATAATCACATGGCAACATTTGAGAGCAGTTAGGAAGATGTCGCAGTGATGACATATACTTGAAATGAAGGAAGTAGCCGTCTAGTCTTGAGTCGTCATTGTTTCATTTACCTGTATTTCCTCACCTAGTGATATAAAACATACAAAAAACCAAAAAATAATTATCTATTTTTAATTAGCAATCAACTGTTTGACAAGTAGCATTGAAATGTAACTTTTTCAGAAGTGAGAGCTCCCAGAAATAGAATATTAGTTTAATTTCAATGTTGTTTGGGCCAGTACACAAAATTAAAGACCTAGTTGGAAAAAAAGTGGTCTTGATTCCCCAAGAACAAAAAATAATAGAGCTTTGCTAGTATCCAACTGATGTAGTGAGAGCCATACAGAATGGGTTTCTCTGTGTGTCTCAGGACAGGCAATTTCATGTTTTAACATTAAAAAGTCCATCCTCTGAGTTTTCTGTAAGCACCTATTGTACAAGCGCCAAAAGGCAAGGGTTTGTCTTTCACTGAAGTTTTAAAATTGGGCTTCTGTTCTTAAAATATAACAATGCAAGTTAAGAATAAACACTTCTACCTTTGTAGGACACTGATTGAAAAGGGGACCTTTCAAATAGCTTTCAGCTAAAAGCAAGTTCAAAAATTGTATATTGATTCAAAAACCCACAACAGCAGTTGAAAACGAGACTCTTCGAAAGATGTGGCACTTTTAAGAACTAAGCTTTATTCTTTGTCATCTTCTGCAATTGTACTTTTTCCAAGGCCCTTTCTGCATGAATAAAAAATCTTTCTTCAAAGCTATAATTCCTTGTGTATTTCCAGTGTCTTCTCATAAATAAAAACTGAAAAAAAAAGAAAAAAAAAGAAACCCAGATGATTCTCAGTAGTCTTTTAGTTCCTGACACTTTGGGAAATAAAGACCATGGAAGAGCAAAGACAGCAGCTGGGCATGAATACCTCTTGGTAGCCAGGTTAAAGGAATTTTGTTTATGCAGCAGTGTCCACTCAGAATGAGGATTACTGATATAATGACATATTTCCTCAAAAGTAAGGGATTAGGGAAGTATTTATACTCAAGAATGGGATTAAGGAGACTCAAGAGAGGAAAAATAAACCTTTGCAGTAGCCCTGCAGTGCTGTAATGATCGTGTGGTTTAAGCACTCAGCGTGAAGCTATCTCTCTGTAAACAAAAAAGAAATCTGAACCACAAAATTTGGATCCCTCTCCCTATGGCCCCTCAGAAGTACGCAATGCAAGACAGGGACCCGTATTTTTGTCTACATGCTTTTGTCTGTGCCTACAAGGATTAACTTAATTTTGGAGCCCTTTATGATGTTGAATGAAAGAACTTGCTGTATAATATCAAAAGTATAATATCCTGCAGGACAGTAGTTAAATGAAAGCTGTTTATAGGAAACATTAAAGAAATTAAGGCACATGAGTCCTCATTGAAGATCAACGGTAGAGATGCTGCAAAATTGTTCATGGTCTTAGGGGNAGAGATGCTGCAAAATTTTTCATGGTCTTAGGGGTTAAACTTCAAAGCTTTGGAACGTACTTGAAAGTTAATGGGCCAGTTCATGAACTACTGGTCCAGTGCCCTATCTGCATGCACGCTCCCAATTAACAAGACACAGAATTCTGCTGGAGGTGTGGACTTTCTGAAATCTTATAGATGTCACTCCATAATGAATATGTCCTTTCCAAAACAACAAATGCAAGGAGAGGTGAAATAAGGACTGCTCAGTAAAGGAAAGAATCTGGAGGAAAGAAGCAGCTTCTTGGTTTTGAAGTAATTAAGAAAATGCCTTTCATTTGTTTATACTAAACCAAAACAATAATAACAAGAAAAAAAACCACCACAACCCCCTCAGAAATTTTAAAGTTATAAAAGCCTGAAACAACGAACTTTCTAAATGATCTATCAGAATCTCAGAATCTCTCCAAGTTTTTTTTTCATTGGTTAGAGAGTTATTCAATAGATGAAATGCTCTATTTTAAGATTGAAGAGATTATAAGACCAATCAAATTGCCTTTTAATGATATATTTCTTAAACATTGAATTATGCTTTACTTTCCATAAATCTCATGATTTTAACTTAAAAAGAAAGACATTCATTCTTAACTTAATTATTTGATAAGATTAGAAATAAATTATTAATCTGAATCTCCAGGAAATCTCTATTTCTTCACATATTAAAAAAATCATTTTCCTGTGCTTGTGGAAGGAAAGAAGTGGTAGGCTAACAGTCTACAACATGTCTTCAGTGACAAGGAAAATCCATTTCAGATATCCTTCTTCATGTTTGAGGCATTCCTCCCTAAATTCTGTTGGACTTTTTCTTTTCCACTCCCTCTAGCTCCCACATGAAATCAGCTTTGACCAAGAAAAGGCATAGATGAGAGAAGGGCTAATTAGCATTGTTCCTTCGGTTAGTACATAAATAATTAATGATATTCACCGGAGGTCGGTAGCGCACGGGCTTTTCCTCTCTCACCATACTGCCTGCTGAGTAATTCCAGTGCTGGCTCGGTCCTTGCTGTACGGGGGACTTGGACAAATGGTGAGCGCTGGCACCAACTGTACGCTGGACGGAGCTGTCCTGTCCCCTGCCCGCGCAGCGAGGGTGAAAGGAATACAGAGGAAGAGGTACAAACCACGGCTCATGAAAATCAAACCAAAATGAACCAACCTGAACACAAAGCAGAGCGGAAAACCTCACCAACAGCATCATGTAAATATTTATCAGCATCTGTTGGGAGCACACGGCTAGGTGAGCGTGTTCAAGAACCAGAGCAAACTGTTGGCCAAGAAAAGGAACGGGTGGCTTGCTGGGGCTGGTTAAGAAAACAGCAAATTTTCATACTACTCCCCTGCCTAAATCACTGGCATCGATTACAGCTTTTTTTAGATGAGCAGGTGAGATGGTCCTCTGGAGTGAGTCCAGAAGATGCCACGAAGATGCTGCGAGGGCTGGAGCCCCTCTGCTGGGAGGACAGGCTGGGAGAGTTGGGGGTGTTCAGCCTGGAGAAGAGAAGGCTCCGGGGAGACCTCGGAGCCCCTTCCAGTGCCTAAAGGGGCTCCAGGAGAGCTGGGGAGGGACTCTTGATCAGGGAGGGGAGCCATAGGATGAGGGGAGACAGTTTTAAACTGAAAGAGGGGAGATTCAGATCAGATATTAGAAAGAAATTCTTTCCTGTGAGGGTGGTGAGCCCCTGGCGCAGGTTGCCCCAAGAAGCTGTGGCTGCCCCATCCCTGGAGGTGTTCAAGGCCAGGTTGGATGGGGCTTGGAGCAACCTGGTCTGGTGGGAGATGACCCTGCCCATGGCACAGGGAGTTGGTACTAGATGATCCTTAAGGTGCCTTCTAACCCAAACCATTCTGTGATTCTGTGGCGTTCATTCAGGTCTGTGCTGCTCACTGCAGATGCAGTAAGGTGGCACCCTTTGATACACTGTTTGAGAGTCAACGTTGCATCATCTCAACAAGAGTGAGAGATTCAGAGGAGTGAGACATTCAGAGAGAAGAGTTCATAATGGAGCTAAGTTGTACTTAGATATTGTATTATTGACAGAAAGAAATTAAGGTAAGGGTAGAAGTAAGAGTAAAGAAGGACTGAAGAACGTGAAATAAGCTTCAAACAGATCTAAGTATGTTCACTCTGCATATATTGTGTGAAAAAATACACTTGTCTGTATGAATAGCACAGATCAATAGTTGGGCTGCTGAAATACATCTGTTTCTGTCCCTGACAATGACTTTCAGAAATAAGCTGAGCTTTGTATTTCCAATATATTAACATCACAAAACAGTCAAATGCTTAATAAAGATTATAAAGTAACAGAGAGGGTTAGTTCTCTGTGCATTTCTTTGAATTTTTATTTTTATTTATCAACTTATAACTCTCAGAAGATCCCAAACTAACGAATCTCGTCATCTTTGTCAAAGCAAAAAGACATGTCTTTTAGATACAGATCTATCAATTCTTGGTGTACCTAGCAATTTGCCAAGAGTCGCATTTAGCGAACACTTGTGTGAGATTACTGCAATAGAATTACAGAGGCGTGCAACATATTGACATCACAGGCTTCACCCACAAGAGACCATTAAATGGTAATGTCTTTTGTTTATTGTTAACTTGAGCAATAGTTGAAAGCTGAAAAGTTCTGCTTGAGCTTTGGAAACTTTTAAGTTCAGCTCCCTGTTCCTCAGATATTAATAAGTCTTACAGAAAGAGTTTCCATTATAAATATGAGGCTCAGTACGCTGTTCACAGCCAGGATGTGCCTCTGTCATCACATAGAAGGACACATTGCATCTAAGGGAAAAAAAAAAGAGTTGCACAAACAGAAGAATTTAACCCCTTAGAGCAGATGTTTGTGAGCCAGTCACCCCACCATCCTGGGAGGTAGTCTCAAAAGCCAGATAACATCTGTATGGAAGATGGCCAAGACAGGATGTGTTTTTTTCTTGGGATGGGCCTTCTGCTAGTCAGAGTGTCAATCAAACCTGGGTACCTAGTGATGAAGGACAGCCAGGGAAGGGCACATCACCCTCTCACCTTCTCCTTCTTTACCTTTTGATAAGTGAAGAAAAAAAAAACCAAAGAACAAAGCTACTTTATTTTGCTTTTTAATAAAGAGAGAGGACTAATCTGCATATCTTGACAATAGTAATGAGAAGGTGTCCCTGACCATGGCAGGGGAGTTGGAACTAGATGATCTTTAAGGTCCCTTCCAACCCAAACCATTCCATGATTCTATTATTTTGCTTTTAAATTCCGTTGATAAAATGTCACAAAATCCATCTGCATTTTGACACTCTAACAAGTGTTTAAAATACTTCCAAAGGCTGACATTTACTATTTTAATCATATTTAATCACGTTTTTAGTCAAATTTCAGTTGTGGAAACACATTCATTGCAAAACTGCCCGGCACTTCGGTTATAATGGTAACCGCGGCTTATGATGGTACTGCAAGTATGACTGCTCCTCAAACACATGCAGCTCCCTGGACTATGAGGGTTTATTTCACATAAGAAATGAAGACAGTAAAAACGCTTTTCATTGTTATACCTGTAGATCAGCACTGCTGAATGCCATCTCTGTTTCTTTTTACAAATACTGTACTAGACAGCAGAATGGGTACCTGTCGGTTCCAAAAGCTCTCAAACTGCCCTGAGACATCTTTAAAAAGATGTAAATACATTAATAACAGCCTTTAATTTTAATATAAAATATATTCTATTTCTTGCCAAATAGAATAATTCCAGCTAGATTTTACAACTTCTTTTTACATTTTCTTTAACTAAAGAAACTAAACCTTTAATTTAATTTTTTCCTTATATTTCCATCTCCTTTCAAGAAGCAATTCTAATCCAATGACTAAAAATGAATGATTATTAATTTTATTTGTGAATTTAGTTTTAAATAAACTTGGAAATTTTTTAAGGTTCAATTAAAATTATTCCAAACTCTGATTTGGACAATGTTTTGCAATAAAAGCCTTAATATACATGTGTGATTAGACTGTAATGTGTTTAGGAGGTTCATAAACATTGTTATAACTCTTCAGATAAATGTTGTCCTATTAATAGCTCAAGAAGTTAAATATAAGTAGTCTTTAAAAAGCTTTCAGTAATTTTTTTTTTGTTTTAACTTTTAAGAAGTAAAGGTTAGAAAAGAAAAAACATGTACCAAGTAAGAGAGGAAGATGCTAAAAATGAGCACGATTATTAGTTCACTCAAAACCTGTGTTATAGTATAAGGGAAGCCGTGGACATTTGTCTGTTTTTTCCAAAGCCTGTCTTCTTGTCCTGGCTGGAAATTACTTGGCTACTTTTTCTGTTCACTTATGATTTTTTGACCTCCTGCAGCCTGATTGGTGTCTGATGGAGCTGAAGTTATCTGGAAATTCTGGACACATAACAACTGGGAAGAGACATATCAAATCCCTGGTATGCACACAGCGCAAAACCAACCCAGGCGTATCTTTTAAATCTGATGTATTCTGGATGAGTCATATTTCTGGGCATTTGCAGTTCAATGGCAGAGAAGAAACAGAGAAAGGAAAAATCAGGAAAGCATTGACTTTTATCTCACACAGACTTGTTAACCTTTCCGTTCATGCCCGCTGTTAATCCCATACATGATTTTGCTGGCTTTATGGTGATGACTAATTTTCAATGTTTGTGGGATGATTGGCTAATTTTCCAGTTTTCTGGTTACCTCATTACATTCCCTGATGCTATCTCTCTCACTGATGAATTCCATCCATCTCATAAATAACTGACATAATCCACTGATTCCTCTTGCATTGATTTAAACTTTTCATTTTGTTTGAAGTAGATAGATTCATTTCCTTCTGGCATTCAGTCTTTTGTCACTCTGAAATTCTCTAGTGATTTTAATTTAGTTTTCTTATGTGTATGTGAAATTTTTAGCCAGGGAGCAACTTTGCTTCAGTTAGACTTTATTTTCAAGATTATCCAGCCCTGTGCTTACATGTATTTGAATGAAAGAAATTACTAAGATGCATGAACATGAATATTTGATCTTAGTGTCCTCTGCAGTACCTCATAAGAGAATCAAACATGTATTTTAGCTTCAAGGTGAATGAAGACTATCTAACATTTCCATTTTTGTTGTGGTTATTCAGGTATTACTTTCTTTTTGCAGCTTATAGCAGAATGACTGGTTTAAATCTCTCATCCTGTAGACTGGATTCAAAGATTAAAAAAAAAAGAGAGGCAAAGGGCAATATAGCAAGAAGGAAATGTATATAGCGAGAAACAAATGGGAAAAAAGTTAGGGGAAAATGAAGAAATGTCCACATCTGAAATGACAAATCAGGAAGAAACATGTAACAAATTTCCTTCAATATCGTGCCAAGTGCTGCAGCAACCCGTGGGAACTCGCAGGAGAAAAGACACTTGGCGCGTTTCATGCAAATGATAGCAATGACGACATGGAAAGGGTTTCAAATCAATCCGCACCGGGGCTTGAATAGCTCAAGTGCATTACACTTGGGCCCACAGCTATAAAGGTGAAGGTAAGAGCAGAGTAACTTTAGGGATAATGGTGTACTCATAAAGGCAAGAAGTCAATCTACATGTTACTGTGTGCTTCCTTACTTCAGTGGGAATAACGGCACTCTGGGTGCAAAGGGTACCACATTAACCCATGGTATACAGCTGGTGCCACAAGGAATGAACTATCAGTAGCAAAGCGCTTCTGAAAATGAAAGCCAGTTTCTGCAAAAACTCCACAGGATGCTTTTCCAGTTTTCTGGCAAAACTTGACCATCATATTTTTTAAAACAAAAGGTTTAGTAAGTATACACTTGTGCTCGAAGTGGCAGGAATGTCATAGTAAACACTACATGTATTCCTGCAGTCAGTTTGACATTCAGTTTTGTTGCAAGAGCGTGAAGACCTTCTGCACTGCAGAAGCTGGGAACTCCAGGAACTTCTTTGTTGCTCCTCTATGACCGTAAATTGGTTGTTAAGACCATTGTCCTCAGTCGTGTGTAATATGTTAACATGGCAACATCACAACATAGTGTGCTCACGATGATATAGATTAGTAATTTTGACAGACAGTGAAGCAACTCTGCTTCTGATTATTCTACCATAGAATGTAGTAATGATAGTGACGGTTATTCTGTCATGCAGTAATGATAGTGATGGTTTGAAAGAGACCGATGCCAAGTCCCTTTCTAACCTAATGAGAAGGGTATTGTTCCTAATATTTGTTCCTAACAGAAACAAATGCATTGCTACAGACAATCTGACTGAGACAGCAGTGCTTCTTGAAGTACTTTATTTAATTATTTGGAAATTTCTGGAGATGTGGTAGGTGTGTAACAACTATTTCTGGGCTAAATTAGCTTTTGCAGTAGTATCTAAGGTATTTTCCTCACTATCTGAGAAGAGAAGGACAGCCACAGGGTCACGTAATCTTCTGAACTACAACTCCATGCAGTCAGAAATATCAGAAAATAAATTCTTTTCTCCCATCTGCTTCTGAAACCCCCCACATATATTAATAGGACCTCATTTCAGTAATTTCACTGAAGTCTTTTTGAGAATAGATATCACAATATGACTCTTGGGAATGCAACATCAGCACGTACCTGTAAGGAAATGAATATGCCTTTAAGCAATGCAATATTGATTACCCAAAGCAATAAAGAAAACTATACGTGAATATAGAAATGATTTAGTCTGTCTTTTAATGGCAATAACTTAAGTCAATGGAACAGCAATTTGAATGTCCAAAGCCAATGCTACCAAATAATAATAATTTTGGAGTGAGTTCCAAGGTCTTTCTTCATGCTGCCTTCTCAGCTAAGCTCCTGTCTCTGCTTTCTTTCTTTGGCATCTTATGGGGCCCTTTTTCTACTAAATATGAGTTTGAACAAAGCCTACTTACAGTGTCAGACAAGAGTTCTTAATTCTTCTTAGAGCCCTGAATTGTGAATGTATTGCACTTCAGTAGGTCATAAAACTGAACAAATACTACCATGGAAAAAATAATTTTATAAGTAAGTTTAAATATTAATGCTCGGTGTGCCTTATTAAAATTCTGAGAATTAAATAAAAGTGAGTGATATTTCTCAAACATTGTTTGCAGAAGAGAGCTTAAAAGCTAACAATCTTTTTTATGCAAGAGGAAAATAAAACATACTTGAGCCAACAAGAAAAAATGATTTGCTACACATAAGGCCATATAATCTAGAATTCATCACATTCTGCATATTTTTGGAAAGGTGGCTACGATGTAAGCCCCATGGCCAGATGCTCCAGGAGGAAAATAACTCTTTTGACTCTTTGTTAACAAAGAAAAATGCTTCCACAGAAAATCTGATTTTCATAAATCAGTTATTTCTGCACAGTTCCTCAACTGGCACCTGGTATGTCACCATCATTGTATCTGAAATGTGACTCTGGAATGTAATAGCCTCTTGAACAAACAGCTTTTCAGGCAAACAGTTTATTTCTCAGCAGTGAGAGCTTTAATTTACCTTAAATTCTCTCGTCTATTCGTCTCTGTGGGAATCTCACTGACCGAGAAACAAAGCTGAGGACGGTGGAGTTGAACTGTGTCCACTGAGGTCTTACGATCTTAGTGTCTTTGCGAAGCTGAAACCTTAACCTCATTTAAGTGATCAAATGCCCATGTAAGAGAGTTAGGTAGCAGCTTTGCAACTTTGGACCTCGAGGCTGACAGGCACAAATATATTCCCTGCGTTTACTTGCATGCAGACTCTGATTTAGATGGAAAAACAGTAGAACGTAAGGGAGAAAGGCAATTACGTTGACATGTTGTATGTAGCCATAAAAGTGTTAGATTGTGTGATTTAAGGCTAATCACAAGAAATGCAAAGATTGGCAAAAGAACTGTAGCAGCATCACCAGTGAAAATGGCACCCACTGAATTGGGTATCCTAAACCTATTGAAGGGGAACAATTTCACCATTGCCCCTGATGGGAAACTCACCAAGAAGGGTCAGTGAAAGCAACTGTCTCTCCTGAAAGCCATGCAAGTTAGAGGGGTGATTGCCTCCAGAAGTGTAGGACTTGTTAGGGGATGCAGGGGAAAAACAGTCAGTTACCATGTAAAACTAATTATGAGATGTTTATGGGAAGGACCAAAGGATCAGGGCAGATCCAGCAGGAGCAAGCATGGGAAAATGTAGCCCTCTATCTGTTCATGTGAAGGCACATGGTGTCTGTGTGGAACTGTGTGACCCATGGCGTGTGTGTACGGTACAGTGCGCCCATGCGCATGTGTGTACACGTGCACACACACACACACACCCCGCCTGCTGGAACACCCCTCAGCCTCACTACTGACTGGACTTGGGAACACAAAGCTGTAGCAGCACCACATCAGGCTGAGACGGGAAATTCACATGCAGCCCGCAGCCCGCCTAACCTCTAACAGTAAGAATTAGCTACCTCTAACATTAAAAATTGCCATTTAATGTTTATAAATATAAACTGCACTCTCAAGTTCCTTTTACCCAAAAAGAGTGTCCTTCTTCATGCAGAGCCTTGCACTATGCATACGTGCTATGAAAAGAAGTGGGAATATGCAGCAGGAGAAAGAAGCGTGTGGAAGTTCTACCTACTAAGGAAATACAATTTTCTTAGGTTTTGAAGAATATGTATGCATGAGATCTCGTGCCAGCATATTTAATTGCCCAAAGGTATCTTTCATTTATCTGCCTTTTCCCTTTTTGCTGATGCCCTTGGTAGAAAGGTTTTATCTTAAATGCTAATATTCGTGCATGTGTTACAATCAGAATAAAACATAAAGGCAAGAAGTGCCACCATTTAAATGAACAATACTTCTCTCAGACTAAAACGTCACAGTAGCAAATATGGAATTAAATGCACCTTTAGCAGCTGCAAAGAGCAGCCTGCAGTGTATTTGTCTGACAAATGTGCATATTGGTAACTGCCATTTCTACACAAAGGACTTCATCGCTACTCAAATTAGTTCCACTTTTCTCCTTGTATTTGCTATCTTTGTGCAGTTGCACCCACATTAATATCAGTAGTTTCTCTTGCCAGAGCACACATTATTCTCTCATTCCACATAGGGATTCCAAATTTAAATCCATACCTGCAATCAGCATTCTACTCCTTCGAACGTTAATGAACTGATTCTGTCGTTTCCAAATGTGAGCAGCGCTCCATAGTAAATCTACGATAAAACTCTGAGTCAGACTGCAGCTTCTGCAGTGTATTGGCCGCGTGGATTTGTGAGCTACGCTCATCTCGTCAAAACCATTATGGGCAAAGACTTGAAGGATAACAGACAGAACACTGTCTTTACGGAGTCAACATCAGGAGCACCAGCCGGGTCCTCTGATCAACAGTAGTTACAGAAACATTTTTATATTTATCATAAGCTCCCTTTTCTTGCAAAGCCGTGTATTTGCTTCTGAATTGACCCCAAAATCAGTGCACAAAGATGGGTTGTTTAATGTATTTTGTGGGGAAAAAAATCAGACTCAACTCTCTTTTATCCTGGGATACTCATAGTCCTTCAGGTAGATTTTATGTGTGTGTGCATACACACACACACACACACATACACACACAAAGATACCGATGGCTGTCGCTTTGCATNCATTTTTGTTTAAGCTTCTGTATTACAGTTTGCACCAACCCCTACCATATCTGCTCCTTCAAATGTAAACAAGATGGTCAAAAAACACAGAAACATTTAGCAGAGCGTAATGAATGCATAATAAATGCCTAACTGCGTATAGTTCAAGTAAATAAGCTTTGCTCCTGAATGCTTGACTTTATCCTTTGTGGAAATGGAGCCAGCATATGCACAAGTATAATCCAGTCTTTGGGTTATTTCCCAGAGTTCGTCGTTCTTGCAGTGGAATTGTGGTGAACCACTGAAGCATCTTACATTGATATTAGAATTTTCATACCCAACACGCTGTCCGGCATTACTTAGCTTTTTAAAACCGGTTCACTTTTTCCATTTCAGTCCTACAGTCCGGTTGGCTGCAGGTAACCTGATATAATAATGATGTAAGTTTTTCAGTGATTTCCTTCACTTAGTCTGTCGTAAAATAAAACTCAGTTAGTAGGATGAAGATCAAAATATCTCCTTCTAAGAGTAGCACCAGGTCATAACTGGAGACACTTAGTTTGGGAATCAGTTCAAGATTAAGACACCTACATTTAGACATCTCCATATGAGCTGTGTGCCTAAGCTAGGCTTGGAGTTAGGCTTGATTTAACTACCTAAACACAAACAACTTTCTGAGATTCCTAAGGATATTCTCCATAGTGTCTATACGTCATTCTAGAAAGGTACAAGTTTCTGGTAGGACCTGTGTCATATTCCCAGGTTTGTGTAGCTATCTTGAACACCCTGGGCTATCTTGGATGGAGTAGAAACCATATTTAGATGACTGAATCGAGCTGGTAGTCAATACGCTCAAGACCCTCATCTTACTCTGAGGCAGACATACGATGTGGGATTTGTTTGCATAAATGCACCCTCCTTTTGTCATCACGGGAGCTGGAACTAGCTGATCTTTAAGGTCGCTTCCAACCTAAACCATTCGACGATTTTGAGCAACCAAGTCTCAAGTTTAGCAGCTGGCCAGCTGAATAGCTCGTTAGATTCTACTAACCTTATTTACCACATCTTCATTGATTATGGAGCTATGTCCAGTTGACAGAGAGCTTGCCATTAAAGATATTGCCCTGAAGCAAATATTACTTATTTGCTATTTTGCATTATTCACGTAAATCTAGTACTTTTCTAAAATAAGTCAATAACTGCATAGTTGATTAAAAAGAAATGCATTATACAACATAACACCTGTAACACTGAATCACCTTAAAAATATATTTTATTTACCAGTTTGCTGTAAAATCTACTTCTATTTCTAGGGCAAAGAATTGATTTTACAATTTTGGTCTATGACTTCTGCCATGTGTTTCATAGTTCGTAAGTGTTAATTATAAACAAAACAAGCTACTGTAATTTGCAGTTTAACTTTTATAAGGAATGCATATTTCAAGTGAAAACCAGTTATGACTATGTTCATACTGCTTAATTCAGTTTTTACCATATAGCGGATTTACAAGGAGGTAGAAAAACTGCATTGTAAAAGTTACCAAATAACTGCAGATTAATCTAAAATGTGTCTCTCATGCACAAAGGAAATGCATATTGGAAACAAAAAATGAATAGTTACTGGGCAACATGTATTACCACATGATTATTTTTGGAATTAAGAAACCACAACATATAGCTGGTTTAGAAAAACAGAGCTTGTGCTGGAAATTCCTGTTAAATTCAGTATTTTACACCTTCAAATGTGAACTGAGATGGAAATTTTAAGATAACAACAGAAACTTAGATCAAAAATTATTTTATAAGCACTTTGTAGACAAACCCCTTTTGTTTTAAACATTTGAAATAACTAAGAAAAGTAGTACCACAAAAAATGGTAAGCAATTACTTTGGAATAGAAAGGTGAAGATAGCTCTATGGACATGTAGAGTCCATGTAAAGCATTCTAGGTGGTAAGAACAACTATTGTCCTTCTGGGCAAGGAGAATAACACATTTTCTAGTGAGGCAAACTGAAAATTAAGAAAAAATATGGTAAAAATGAAGTGGTGTGTGGTTTTTTTTTTTCTTTTCTCTACATAAAAATATTAATTTTTGTTTTTTATTTTTTGGCAGTCACCAGAAAAGCAAAGTAAATGTACTGCTATATACTTAAGTTGTAGTCTGCAAGAGCAAGACTGGTCAACAGTCCCTTTTTTTTAGCAATTTAAAGTCCCGCCTTGCTTATGTAGAATACTAACGTTCAATTCCTTCCACTGCCTACAGAGGGTTGATGCCACCTCCTAGGAGATGCCTTTGCCAGTGTCTCTTTACCCCAGGCGTTTCTTATTCTTACCAGGATGGCAACAAGAGCCAGTAGATCTGGCTGAGCATTCCCACAGAAAGAAGTCCCAGGATTTCACTGCTGTGCCACGAAATCGTATGCAGCTGGGCATGGATTAACACATGATCTGAGGAATTTGTAATCTTTTTGTTTACTGTAGTTCAACAGACCAGATGCAGATTGCTTTTTCAAGCCTTAGAGCTTCACCAGTAGGTCATTACCTGCCACTTAAGACTCCAGCACGGGTTGCAGAAGCACACCGTCAATCTTCCATGACACTCTTATGCTTTACATAAACAAGCATTCAGTAGAGCAGGAAAAGAAACCACGATGTCCTTCTTTCTACATAAATCTCTTAACTGGGAGACCGAAGAGAGACTTTTCACTGCTTTGTGTTGGTTTTAACAAGTGTTTAGCATTTTAATCAAAATGGAATAATTCCAAAAGAGAGTTTATAGTCACCCACTTCAAAGTGAGGTCTAAAACTGAGAAATCCTTCTTTCTTTTCTATACTTTTTCCTTTTTTTTTTGTTTCCTGAAAATTCATTCCTGACTCGGTGTCAAGGAAACCAAACTGTCTCGAAGTTGGCTGTGGGTTATGAACTCTGAAACAACTCAGTGAAACCTCTGCTTTCCTTTCTAAAGCCACCACCGCTAACTCCATGGTGCCCAGTCATCAGGTGCCCACCCCAGCCCTCCCACAGCTCTCCCAGTCTCTCCCAGCACTCCCGCCTCTGCACTACAACTTACAGGGCTTCCAGCAGGATGATTCAGGGTTTCCAGTAGTTTACCAAACCTGGAAGATTGAAAAATATTTGGGTTAATGAGTAGATTTGACAAACACTGTCTCATTAGAAAACTTTCAGACACCATTTAAGACATCTTAAAATTTGACATTACGAAGTAGTTTGTAGTTAATAACATGATGGCCAAGAAGGCCTACAGCATCCTGGACTCTATCTGGAACAGCGTGGTGAGCAGGACTTGGGAAGTGATCATCCCCCTGTACT
>RSEF01000004.1:49341191-49363038 GCA_003993805.1 Himantopus leucocephalus | reverse complement strand
GGTCCCTTCCAACCTTAATGATTCTATGATTCTATGATTCTACATGGAGTTTTATTACCTTCCTAGGGCAGAAGGAGCAGCAGGCCTTTGAAACATCTGGCCCCACATCCCCCCTGGTCAGGCACACCAGGGAACAAAGCGAGGACAGGCTTGCACCCTTAACACGCTCTTGCTCTTGCCATACTCCCTTTTTGTCACCATGTTGGTGTCAAAGTTTCTTAGGGCTCTAAAATGACAGGCTCATGTCTAACTCGCAGTACCCACTAAACTGTGGAAGGTTGAGGCATGGACTTTTCCCAGAAATCATGAATTAATCTCCCGGTTGCCATCATTTTTCTTAGGCACATTTTTAATGTAATTTTGGTCTGTCTCAATTCCGTATTTGCTTTCACTTTCTCTTTTTTTTTTTTACAATAGATAGACAAGCATGATAACTGTTGCTGTTTCATCTCTAACAGATGGTAATCAAAAACTGTTTAAAGAAATCAAACAAATGTTCCAGCATGATTCATTGAGTGAAACCGAGAACACTGCCCTCCTGCTGCTGATGTACATCATCTTTTCAATAATTACCTACGGATTTCTTTTCAACTTCAATAACGCTAATTGTGTGAGTAGGATTTATAGCTAAAATATCATATTTGTATTAAAATGCAAGGGAGAAAATAGCACATTTTACCTTACTATGATGGGGGGGCAGGGGGGGAGGGTACTGGAAAGGACTTGTTTTTGCAATAGTTCGTTATTTTGCATTTTTAAAGAGCGGTCTTTAAGAACATATATATATTTATTTATTAAATTTTGTTTGCTCTGTAGTTTGTTGTTGGGATTTTTTCTTCCTGCTGGATTGCATCAGCTACTTCTTGAAGTACATTTGCTTATCTGTTACCAAGAAGATACGCTCGGCTCTCCTGGACATCAAGTGGCACATATTATTCATATTCGTATACTTGAATAATGCAATGGCAGCTCATAACCCTCTCACATGTGAAGGATTTTCAGCAATGCTTCAATGCCATGTGAGATGCTTTATCTGGCTTTTGAAAGTGGTCTTCGCATGTGTGCATGTTAGCTGAAAAGCTCTTTTATTTAGGGGTTTCTTAGTTTAATACCCACCCAATTCTCCTTAAACATAAGCTCATGTACCTGCGTAACTCAAAATGCAAAGCTTTCTCCGGAACAGTGGGATGTACGTAAACTACTCACTAGCCACCATGTATTTTTACGCTCACTTTAAAAAGTGCGTTTGAGACCTTAGTGATGCCATAAAGGTCTGGAGAGAGTGGTTGGGACTATTAAATCACTAGGTTTGAGTAGTGGCAGAATTTCAGCTGCTGGAATTTGTAAGACAGCTCTTTTCATCTTGTTTAAAGGGATAACATATCCATCCCAATGATTTGATATCTAGCAGAGGCCTTCTTGCCATAGTTACAGCTGTAGAAAAGCACCTGGAAAATTATTTTCCAGCAGTGTTTTGTGACCCAGGTCTAAAATTGGGCTCTGGGTTTAGATGTTTTTGTGACAATCACATGCCATCAGGCATACCACTCAGTGATGTACAGGAATGGAAATTCCTGCGGCAGTACTTCAGGCTTTTATTTGCTATCTACGTAAGAAATGTGTTTGGGCACAACCTGCTTGCGACGTGCTCAGAGCCAGCCAGGAGAAAACCTGTTGCGAAAGTAGTTTAATGTCTAGCTGATTTCAGAAACTGTCATAAATATCAGAATTAAGCTTGTAATGGCTTCCAAATGTATCCTTAATTACTGTTATATAGTGTAACATGTTCACAGAGGGTGTTCCCTAAAGGCATCTGGCTATTAATGAGTTCTATTATGGGTCACTGAGCAAAGAGGAGAAACAAATATAGACAAGCACAAACTCAGGATCGGGGAGTCACTATTAAATAATTAGCAATAAAGTTGCAAAGACACTTACCCCTCCTCCAACCATGTGGAAAAGAAATCCAGTTGATTCAGAGGTTGCCTAAAAGGAGCAAGTGACAAAAGGATTTAAATTTGCCTGTACGAGAGAGTTCAGCATAAGCCTAACGCGAGATGAAGGAATAGTTGGTCAAAAGAAATACGACCCTCGTTTACCGTGAGATTCTTACAATCAAGGAAAACCACAACTGAGGATATTTTGGTTCCCACAGCTGTTATCAGCACTAACCTGCACCTTTGTAAATCAGTGTAAGAGAACTACTTGCTTGCAAATAAAGGAAATGAGTGTGTTGCTAAGATGCCTGAATAACAAACTTGGTGTCACTGACATCTCCGTTTCCCCACTGAGCAGAAAAAGGCTCTATGGAATGCCGTCTGCTCCTCCATCTCTCGTTTCAAAGATTTGTGAGTGTTGGAATCCAAAGCAAGGTGTTACAGTGAAATAGACTTTGGCTATGTGCATAGTATAGGATTTTGTAATCTTCTCTATCGCATCCAGTCATATGTCCATTCTTTTATACTTCTCTTTAGTACTGGGGAGACCACCATAATATGTCTGCCTAATGCAAAAGAACTAGGCTCTTTATAAAAATGTATGCACTTTCAAGTCTCTTTCTCCCCCCTCCCCCCCAAAATAATGTGTATAATTAGAATTTCCTTATTTTAAACTATCTTTTTATTATCTTAATTAAAACTCAGTTGGTCTTGACACAATATCCTTTAATCAAGACAAAGCCTGCAACTGAACCAAAGAACGAAATATCCCATTCTTTGCACACATGTCAGACGGTGCATATGGCTTTATGGATTGCCTTAAATCTTCTACTACAACATCGATGAACTTTGCAGCACAGAGATAACATTATGGGAACAGGATCAGCCAACTGGTAGAGACAGCTGTAAACTTATAACTGCCAGTCATTTAATTTCGTATTTCCACTGTGTGTTGAAGAATTCTGTGAATACACTCTTTTCTAGATGCTGTGAATTATTCTAGAACATGATAAAATAAACATTTTTAGCTTGTTATATTTTTGGCTTTCCCCCGCCCCACACAGTTTTTAATCGTCGTTGCAACTGTTCATGCAGCACAGTGAAGATCTGATTGCGGATATTGATGTACAGATACCAGAATCAGCATTCATATTCCATAGTGGTTACAGACATGCCTAACATGAAAGACTATGGTCTTTTATTTTCTTTGAGATTTTCAGTGCATGATTCCAAAGCTCTGCTTAACTGCTCTAAACATAGCGATATGTTGAAATTGTATGTCCAGCTGATCACTCCCGTGAACTCACCAAAATTTTTTATGCCACTGAGTTCTGCTCCTGTAGTCCTTACCTGAAACATGGCAGACACAGAAATCCCTCTTCTGGATTAGATAACTGACATGATTCTCACGTGTTTGGGCAGAATAGCAAGAAAGTATTGATAATCCTAGCTATTGGCTCTCTCTTATTTGTATTTGGCATTTGTACCATGCTAAGAACAGAAACAAATGAAAAAATGTCATGAAACGGGCCATTTTTGCACAAAGTCATTGACAAACCTCATACAACGCACATGAGTAAAAATCATAATCAGTTATCTCTTCGCAATATTTCTTACCATTTTGGACACAGGGAATGTTCAGAGTTGTTTAGGTGGTTTAAAGCTGAACGTGTCTGTTGGTCTCAGAACTCAGATGTGCTCAAAGATTGGGTCCTTGTTTTGGAACAAAACAAACCAGCTATCGGTCTCTGGCTCCAAGGCCAAGTTGCATGGCGCGGTTCGCGTGCCAAAGCCCACAAAATTAGGTGGCTTCATCTGTACTCGGAATAGTCACTGGAACATGCTACTCTGCCAGATCTTATCTGGGCACTGTACAGGAAAGTGCTCATTTACACAGGCAAAATAACATGCAAGGGAAGGGACCTACTGTTGAAGTGTGAGTGACCATGTGGCACTACCTTAGGACTTGTCCCTGTCCTGTTCACCAGTATAAACACAGAGGAGGCCATGGCTCCCTTGGAGAAGCAGTAGTCAGTACAAGGGTTTTACAGGGTGTCCTATTCATCCTCTGGACGAGAAGGCGACTGGCATTTCTTTCTATGTCCCAGTTAACTGGAAACGAAAATACTTTATTTCTGTAGGGTAGCTTCATTTGGGGTTCTTGTGACCGTACATGCAAAACACCTAGAGAATTACTGAGACTGAGGGGATTAAAATTCAACTTAATGCATTTTGCTTTCAGGATACTGAGTTACCTATTATCCAAAGACCCTGACTTTAGAAAGCAAAAGAAAATAGTGGACAACAGCACTGCTGATTCTGTCTTTTACATTAAAAAGTGGATGTGAAGTTACTAAACTTGTTAGATGCAACTAACTCCAGTTATGCTCCAAAGTATGAACTCGGTATTAGACAGTTTAATAATATTATAAAAATCTGTTCTTTGGAAAAGAATGACATGGATACATTACACAAATCTGAAAAGAAAACCTTTGGGAGATGATCTAATGGTAGCAATTATACAATATGTAGCAGGATAAAAGTTCAACAGCATAAATATTGATGGCAATTAGCTAAGAATTAAATGCACAGTTAAAAAGGTAAGTGCCGTATGAGAATTGAATGCTTCAGCAGAAATCTTGTTTGGAAAATACAGTGGGAGATTATTTCACAAAGTTGTGCTGTATCATAAACGCACCCTTACTACAGGTTTTTGATTAAGTGGAAGAGATCAAATTTGTTTCTCTGAAACTTAAAAGCCTCGCATAAGCGTACAAAATGAGAAGCGGCTTAGAATTAGACCGCAGCAAAGGAAACGCGGTTTTATTCCTACAACAAAGACGCAGCAAGTCACACCAAAACTTTCCGCATCCCCAGGCGATAACTACTGTGTCTTGCCTCAGTAATATGTGTATAAACCCTCTCTAGATGTTTGCATGTCTGTTAATGCAAGGATTGAGATGAAATATGTTTCAGCTAATAAAGTTGCTTCATCCTGATACCTGCACACCGATGCCGCGGTCTCACACTCCGTTCAGGCAGGCGTCAATTGGCACCGCTGCCGAACACCGCCGTTCCACCGTCTCCCTCCAGCCCTGGCTGCGCCACCCCATCCCTGCGCCACTGCCTCTTTTTTTTGGCGCAATTTGCTGTAATTTCCATCTCTTTCTCTGGGTTCATTCCCTGCTTCAGACCAGCGAGCACAGAGGAAGGGCAGTGCCAGGGTGAGGATGGGCAGACGGGAGCGGGGCCTTACGCTGCAGCAGCGATGCCAGCATACGCTGGGTTGCGCTGATTGCGGGACAACGCCACCGCTAAGGAGAGAACTGAGGTGAGACAAAGACTGATCTGTCAAATCCAGGAGATGACAGCTGGTCTAACAAAACAACAGCTGTTTTTCTGAGAAAGAGCAGCAACGTTTATTTTATTTGGGGAGCAGGGAAACTCGCTCCTGAAGTAGAAAGGCGTTTGGGGGGAGAAGCTAGCAGGAAGATTTACAGGGTGTGCAAAGCTGTTCTCAGTGAATCATCAACTGTTCCTCTGCATTTTCTGATGGAGAAAAGGTTTCCGCAACGCATGAAGGAGAAATGTCTTTGTAAACTTGGGCCCATTTATTTTCCCTTTAAAACCATGGAAGGCAGACAGATACTAATCCACAGGTGACGAGGACAGCTGACAAGGAGTGGCTCGTGCTACAGAGGACCTTCAGTAATTCATATACCCAAGAAATCAAGAAGAAATTTTTAAGGGAGGAACAAAATTGTCTAGGTACTGCTCAGGTTGATGCTTTCTTCATAGAACCAGTAGGCAGAAAAAGCACACCTAATACAACTAAAAACTACAACAATTCCCAATTGGTGGCCCCACTGGAGGTAGCTATCTGAAGCCTAACCCTCAGAGATAAAAGATGTGAAAATACGCTCCTAGATCCTGAGCTACAGCTACAGATCACACCACAGCTAAAAAGCTTTGTATGAATTGTGGAGGTTACCTGTTACCTTCACACAGGAGAAGACCACTCAAGAACCTGATAGACCAGGGACACTGGGATCCCTGGCTGGAAGGTAGGAGGTTTCCTTTACCTGTTTCCCCAGTGCTAAAGTATGTCTGGATACTTCCCACGCCAAATGTCTGTGTTATCCTTTACCAGACACAAACTCGGTCTACCCCCCTTGAAAAACTCCGGAAGAGGATAACTGAAAAGCTAACCTGTTCCTCTAAGAAGATCTTTTACCTAAGGAATGAAACATAATGCAAATGCAGGCAGTGAGGCAGAATCCTTGACAAATGGTGACCTTCTAGAGCTGGATAGAGATCTTTCTTTCTCAAACTCAGCACCAGTATGTTTTTTATTTTACTTCTTTACTTGCATCTTTTATAAACGTTTGTCTAGCTTGTATGCTGAAAATAAGTACTTGTATTTGCATTCATGCTAACCTCTCCAAGGAGTTTTAAGAGGAACTCGTTCCCATGACCTTGCTTAAGATAAGCGACAGCCTACTTGAAACCAGATAATGCTGATCATCAGGTTCATAGCAGAGTCAGATAATATGCTGAGTAATCTACTCATGAATGCTCATATTTATTCAAATTATTCAAATTTGTATCAATGTAACTTGCAATGTTACACATTGCCATAAGGAATGTTGGAAGAGCCTGTCCTGTCTCACTGCTTTTTTTCCTGGCTTTAGCAAGTCCTACTTCAGCTCTTACTCTTGGTTCACGTGACGACACTGGCCTGTAACCATCTAACCTTTCTCACAGAGCAAGTATTTTATCCTCTTTAGATGGTGCCAAAAGTCCTTAAGCCTTTATTATCATCCTTTATTATAAACCTTAACAACTTAACTATCTGGGTCTGATTTTTCCACTGCTTTGCAGAGTACGGAGTCACTCACACCTGAGCAATGTGAGTGTTAGGTGACTGCTGAACACTTTTAATCAGGAAAAGTATGACAGCTATTTAGCACTTACTTTGCACTGATATAAATAACAGAATATGAAAGGCAGTAGAAAATAAGAGTCTAAAGTGCCTTAATTGCTCTTTATCAATGACTTTTGGTGTTGCCACAAGCACAAGAAGTTTTCACTTGACAAACACATCCCCTGTGTTGATGTTGGTGTTTTAAAAATCAAAGCTACGTGAAAAAACGATGACATTGAAAAAAAAACAAACGAACCATTTGCCATTGGATTATGTAAGTACCAAGATTATCTCTTTTTTCAAAAACCTCAAATGAGAGAAATTAAAAATGGAGTAGTTGTTCAAATAATGGAAAAATGTATTTTTTTCAATGACAACTGGAATACTTCATCTTGCACCTAGCAACTCACAGCGGAGGTTGCAAAGATGAAGTAGAAGATATGTATATTCAAAAATACATAAGCATATATATATATATAAATAAATACGTATATATGTTTAAAGAAGACTACCAATCCTGGGGAGATAACTCTTTCAGAACAGTGAGTGAGACTCATACCCTGGGTATCCCTGCGGACTTCTTGTCCTCATCTCAAGATATAGCATGGAACAAGATACTAACTATTCAGATTAGTTTATAAATGATGAGATGGAAAATCTCTGACCTTTGTCACTCACAGTTTGGAGAAAAACTTTCTTCTAGCTAGCAGTTTTAGAAACCATTACTGTTTGCTTAAGCCCCTGCCTTGACAACATCTTAAATAGTCCTAATAAAATAAGTGGGATAATTCTATGTGCAAAAAGCTAAGCACGTATGTGTCGGAAGGACTGAAGCTTGAGAAGCTAAATTACTTGATTTGTTGGTGCTCTCAGGCAGCTAGAGTTCTTAATGGACAGTATTATGGATGAACCCACTGAAGATAAAAATAACACCCACAGCTTTCAAGAGCTGTGTTAGAAATGTGAGCCACCAAATAAATTACCATCTACAGATTTACATAAATGGAAATATGAAAGTATCATTCTTCAGACTTTCTGAAGGCCACTAGAGCAAGAGATGATTTACTTGAAACCTAAAATGGGCTGTTACTGGATTCAGAAAACCACTTTAAGTCTTAGTAGATCGATAGCAAATAAGGGTCCAGAACCCCAGCACACTCCTGAAAGTTTACCCAAAAGATTTTGAATGAATAACAGTCATATTCAAATACTGGAAATACTGGTTCAAGTATTTGTCTGCTGATAAATGCAGTAAAATGGTTGTGTTATGTGAGGAAGGGAAAATGCAAAATCAAATAACATTTAAAGTTTACTGAAAGACAACAGCAAGCTGTCTAAGGTAGTTAACAACAGAAGAGATACTTCAATTAATTAACTTGACCCTAGATTCTCACTGAGATTGGCTAAATGTTATTGATTTAAAAAATAATTTCTTTGAGAACAGTATTCAATAAACTAGGATACTGTAATACCTCCTTTCATGAAAGCCTAAAAGATAAATAAAAGTTTCAGCTGAAATATTTCACTGGGTATAGCTATTCTCTTCTAGTAAATGCCCAAATATTTAATTTCCCAACAGCAGATCAGCTGGGAATAAAGTCTGAGAGTGCAATAGCTTCCTCATTAGTACTGCTGGATGTCATATGGGTCTTCCAGATAGGAACATGATGTAGGAAAATTCTTCCCGCTTCTCCAGTGTCTTTAGCCCTGTTTCCTACTAGTCTCAACGCTGTAATCAACAGAACATTAGAATTAGGCAAGGGAGTTGAGCCTGCCTGTGTTTCAGATAGTAAAAGCAGTGGAAGATGTATATATGATGGACGTGGATGATAACCTAATATCAGACTTAGCGGTTTAAACAGTTGTGTGTTTAAAAACGAAGCAGAAAGGAAAATAAAAATAACATGATTAACTGACAAATCGAAGTGGTCATTCAAGCCAGGAAGAAACTGAAAACCAGTCTTGGTGAAGCAGAGAGGAAAATAAAATTATGTTAGATAAAACATAAATTAAGCAACTTCAAAGGCAATCTGAAGTACAAATGCTGAAAGCATACAGAGAGAGCAGGAAAATAGTCTCACTGATATAAAGGGAAAGATCTAGTTAGAAAAAAAGAAAACCCAACTACTTTATATTCATCATTTTTCCAGCTGATTCGAATTAATATGTCATAGAAGCAAGCTTATGGCTAGAAATTTGCAATGAATCCCAGGTTTCTGGTTTCCTTCCATATCATGTGGTTACCTCCTAGAGCTTAGCTGGTGAATGGCTTTTTGGCACGGATTACCATGTTTTGCTGAATGCAGTCCACTCTGCCACCCAAATTCAAGATCCCAGGCAGTTAGGTTACTTGGAGAAACGCATGACTTCTCAGGTGCCAGATGTTCTTAAAGAGCTCATAACCTTCATTCTTAGTATCTCAGAGAAGGGCAAGACGCTGAAATTAGTTCTGCTTAGGTTAGCAGGGAGCACAAGGGACATGGGGACAGACTTTTTATCAGGGCCTGTTACAATAGGACAAGGGGTAATGCCTTTAAACTAAAAGAGGGGAGATTTAGACTAGACAGGAGGAAGAATTTTTTTACGCTGAGGGTGGTGAGTCAGTGGCCCAGGTTGCCCAGAGAGGTGGTAGATGCCCCATCCATGGGAATATTCCAGGTCAGGTTGGACGGGGCTCTGAGCAACCTGGTCTAGTTGAAGATGTCCCTGCTCATGGCGGGTGGGTTGGACTGGATGGCCTTTAAATGTCCCTTCCAACCCAAACTATTCTAGGATTCTGCAACTGGCAGACTACTTGGTGCTGAGGACTGGCGACTACATTACATGTGGTTCAGGGGAGTTTAGGGACCAAACTAGCTCTGCTCTTCTCCTGGGAACAGAATACCTATTACGAGTTGAGATGTATTAGACACCTAGATACCCATACTATATTTCCTAGTTTAGTTTCATCTGAAAGGAACCTGTTTTTTGGTGCTTTGATACAGCTTTGCGAAGCAAGCCAAAGAGCAGAAAATGGAGGTTATTGGGAGATTTATTTCAAAAACGCTGTCTTGCTTTGGAGTAAAATGCTGATGCAGACTCACTCACTGGTGATTAACTTGAAGAGAAGCATCTGGTCAGATTCAGATTGCTTTTGTGGGCAGCAATGAAACTGTTTTTTTGGCATGTTGAAAATACGGAGGGAAAGATCTGAGCATGTGGAGTTATCTCTGCGTTCTTTCTTGACCAGCTTTTAATTAAAGAACCAATTTTAAACTGGATTGCCAGGGAGTAAGAAGACCAATACCACAGAAAAAGCAAATGAGTTCTTTCCATCATTCTTTACCACACTTGGCAGATATACACCTGCCCTAAAGCTATTCTTTGCAAGTAATGAAGATGAGGCACTGTCAAAGATCAAGATGAAAAAAGAGGGGATGCCAGAACAAAGTGATAATTTAAATCACAATAACTTGCCAGAACTGGATAGTAGAATTGGAATGAATGAAAACACTGAATTGCTAACAAAAAAAAGGAGTTAATCTTTATTGGACACCTAGAAAACCACCCAGTTTTTCCTATCTTTACAAGAGGTTATGTTATGAACTGCTAACCGTTGATGTTCACTCCATCATGAGGTAAATTAATTGAAAAAAATTATGCAAGTTCTTACGCAGATGAACATGATAAATAAAGTTAAATCTCCATGGATTCTTTGCAAAGTAATCATGCTGCTTCAGTCGACCAAAGCCCTTTTAAACATTAAAAAATGGGAATTACAAGTTTTGGGGTAGAAGTTTTATATGTCAGATTGGCTTTGACTTTTTTTTTTAAAACAATACCTTTTAGCCTTTTACTCAGGCTATTAACCTTGCAGGTTGTAGAGTGCAGTTCTATGGTGGATCAGAAACCAATGGGAGGAGGGGCGGGGAGAAAAGCAAAAATAAAGAACTACAACATGGACGGAAGTTGAAAATGAGTGTCTGGCTAGGATAATAAGCCAGATTCTTGTTTTAAGTTAAAACAAACAATCAAACAAACTAAACCTTTAAGGTTGTTCTCAGGTATGGCTGAGAATTTCCTTTTACAAGTTCTGCACTTTCCCATCTGTCCCCACTTTTTACTTACTACTCACTAGGGGCATTTGGGGCCAGGGTGAAGCCGTGGGAGAACGTTCTGTGTCTGTAATGTTCTCCAACAAAAAGGGCTATAGGAGGCAATTCCTAAATTGGGGCAACCCCTGACTTTCACAGGCATCATACTAAGACTGTCAATTACAGTCTAAATGATTCATCCATTTTTTTTAAAATAAAGCTAAGGAGAAATACAGTATTTTTCCTCCACAGGTTAAGATTTTTGTACTGTCTTTGAGATGTTCCTGAATTTCTCTTTTTGATAGCAAGGACTTGAACACTAGCCATCCTCTGCCCACTCATTAAGTTTCTCCTTATTTCTACAGCAAAGAGTGATCCTCTAGATAATAGTCAAGGCAGAGTCTTTCTAGGGTAGGTTTCATCCTAAGTACTGAGTGAGATGGAAGATCGATGAAAAATGTTCTGTTAAAATACATTATAAACCACTGAACATAAACAGTTAAAATGTATGATGGGAAAGAGCAGAAAGTGCAAATCGTATCAGCAACTTCTTTCCAATATTTCTTAATTTCTAGTATTGGGCATCCTTAATCTTGTGCTTGTGCAATTTTTATAAGCCCATCATTACTGCCGAAGTAGCTATCATGAAATCTGGTTGAGACAAAGAGCTGTAGGGTTCAGAAAAGAATAAGAAATGCCGTACAAAACAATAGGAATTGCAATTACCTTGCCAAGGATTAAAAAACATGCTTGGCTTGTCATTCTTCATGCTTCACAACACAAGTCCTCACAGCGATTGCCTGGGGTTAGGGAGAGATGTCCCTTTCATCACAGGGATCTCGTCTCCAGCTCTGAACTCTTTCATATGGCACTGTTCAGCATCACCACAAGAATATCATGTTAGATAGACCATTAGTCTGATTCAGCGTGTCAGCCTCTGTGTTCCCTGTCTCCGTGCCATGTATCCATGGCAGAAACCCCGTTTTCTTACCTAGTGATAAGGAAACTCTGAACTCTAATAGCAGTGTCTTAAAGGAAACCGGCCATGAAAGAACATACCAGCTCTTGATTAATAACACATGCAATTTGCCTTCCAGGCCTTTAAGCGGAGGATTTGACAGCTAAGTATAGTTGTTATGATATGAGAAACACACACTGTGTATTAGGAGACTATACAGGAATGAGATGTGAAAACTTAGGGAGAACTGGAGCATTATCACAGAATCTATAGAAAGAAATAGTCTGCACAATCACAGAATTTTATATTTAGGAGATAACAAGGTAAACAAGGAAACCCAGATGTCACAATATAAAAAACAAGCACACAAACAAATGAAGAACTGAATTTATTGAATCAACTGTACAGAAAAAAAATCAATAAAAGTTCGCCAGAGCCAATCTCCAGAGAAGTAAGGTCAGTTGTTAAAAGAAACTAGTTCTTTGACTCAAATATCTAGGATATTTTACTCTGTACTTTTGGCATGAGTAGATAATGATGACTTTATCTTGCAACATGACAACACCATTACAAAAATAAACTCATTGTCATCTGAACTCCAAAATGTCACTGATAAGCTTTAAAAATATATTTGACTCTCCATAGTTAAGTTATTGTTCAAACTGGTGTTATTGCTTAGTGGCTACATCCAAATCTTCAGAAACAGTGACCGAACTGGCAATGCTGTCTCTGGCATGCAAGTGTTTTAGCATTTTTAAACAGTTGTATGTTCTACAAGATACGAATAGCCTAGTTTCAAGGGTGCAGTAGGCAGATATCCTATCATCTCACCGTTTCACTGATCTGCATGGGCACAGAAGGGCAAATGGTCCATCCCAGGTATCCGAACCTGGTTTGGATTCCTTTCTGGAGCACGTCACCTAAAAAAAGTACTCACTTTTAGATGCAAAACTCTAATTTTATGTGAGCTCTGAGATTCTTGCCCCTTGAGTTTCCCAGATTGGATATGATTTGGATTCTCTCTTTCTTTTCTCTGACACCTGGTCATCTCTATCTACCCAAGATCCGAAACTGATAAATCTTCTGGATATGGACAGTCCCCTATGACTGTAAATTCAAGAGCTGAATAAGGCTCAGTCATTTTTTTGTGGGTTTTCTTACAATGCAGCTGGTAATCCCAATCACATTCTAGTTATGTGACTATGTGACAGTTCTACTTCACGTAAAAACTTGTTGACTTTCACAGCTCAGTCTCCAAGAAACTTAACCCCTCTCTCTAGCTGCAAAAAGAGGAAAAAAGACTCTGTTAGGTAACACTTTTTTTTTTTTTTACCGCCTGGTAGGGTTTTGGCTTTCTCCCAAAATAGGATCCAAGGGTCATGCATTGCACTTCATTTAGTCATGCTTATGCTTCCGGATATTGAGATATTAACGTGAGTTTTCGAACTGCACATAGCTCTCCATGGGAAGGTCAGTATTTCTGTGATATAGTGCAGCTACAGACAAAACACAACCTTTTAATATGAGTGGAATCTCACCTTTCTAAAATGTCACTCTTCCCTGCAGAAAACTTTGATAAAATTATGCAGTTTTCTTTTAGTAGGACGTATCAGAGGTTAATTTTTCATACCGATGGGCACCTACGGTCTAAAAATCAGGACCTTTATAACACTTCCTTTTGGGCACCTAAATTCACTAGCAAGTCATAACAAATTATCTTCTTTCCCAGCGTGAGGTCAGTTGCAAGAAATGAAACTGTTGCTCTCATATCTACCATCGTATGATGGTGGCTGTGTAAAATATTAAAAAAGAGTTTGATCATACTTTCGATTTTCAATTTGTCACAGGCCTCTTAACCTTCTGTAACACATTGTGCTTGCGGATTAAGGCCATTAGTCTAATAACTGTAATTAGTCATAATTATCCTAATAGGGGATATTAGTTAATGAAATCTCATTTCAATGTTCTTAATAGATTTAATTAATGCAATATTTATGTCAGCTTGAAAAACAGAGGCATTTTGCAATGCACCTAATTCTTAATGACTTACCAAGAAGTATTAGTTTAATGGAAGTTGCCAAAATATAATCATATGCGACCCCTCAATGTGCCATAAATTTACCTTACACCAGTCAGAGTAACATGAGGGAATATCGAGACCTTCACACCTCTTCCCCTTACTTTTGCTGAAAAGAATTTTTAAACATCCCTGGCTGGCGCTTCTCTAATGGTTTATCTTTCTTCCTAACGTCTTGCTTTTATTACTGCTCTACCAAGTAATTCCAATGTTACTGAGTCACTAGTGTCCTTTCCTCACCTGTGGGCCCTCCCTCCCTTTCTGGGAGATGGCCAATAAAGCCAGACAAGCTGAAAACTTCCAATACCAGAAATAAATCACAGTGAGGAAAGGATCCCTATTATCGCTATTGCCTCTCAACAGCTGTGGGCTCAGGGAATTCATGTTTACATTTGCGAAATAAGCACTTAAAACGAACTAGCACGTGTTGAATTCTAAGCGCTAATTGAACTGTTTTGTTGATTTTATCACAGAAAAACACAAGGTTTTAAAGAATACTTTTATTTACCAGTTTCAAAGACCTTATGAGGTCAGGTTTTCTGTTTAAATCTATTGTAGTCTTTCTTCTTCTACTCCATGCAGAAAATCAGCACGAAGCTTTGCTACTGCTGTCAAAACTCGGGGCCTAAAGCATTGTAAAGAAAACTGCTTTGGATTTACAGAAATACCCTTAACTGTGAAGAGAGGCAGCTCTAAGCTCGGGGAAGGCAAGGGAGGGCCAGAACTATATAACCCTCAGCAAAATCTTTCCAAGCCTAATTTCCCACCGGTGCTAACCGCGATGATGCCCAACCATACTACCACCAAGCCTGGCACCCCAGCACCTCAGAACTAGCAGTATACCTCGCCTGCGTGTCTGCCCTCAAGTGGAGGTCACCAGCAGCTAAAAGGCCTTAGAGTCTTATGTTTAAACATATTCAATGAGAAGAAGAAAAAAAGTTTAAAAAATATGATGGAGTCTCCAGGAAAAGTTTATTTCAGAGGAAAAGAACGGGGATTTTTCATTGTTCTGAGTACCAGATTGAAGGCTCTCGCGAGCTTTGCTTTCTCCCTGAAGACAAAGAAAAATTGATAGGAGTCTCTCATCGTTTCAGCTTCACTGCCAAAGAGCCACGGATGCTTAGTCCTCCTGTCCCTGCTGAAAGCAGCAAATGGGCCAGGAACTTGGACCATTCATGTAAAAACTGAAACTGATAGCAGTCTTCTAGGTGAGCAACCAGGGACCCATCATTTTCACTCTTTCCACCAGAAAAAATGCTTCCTTAGGAAAAAAAAGGTATTTCCTACCAGAAATTTATTCCAACACAGAATTATCAACTACCTCTAAGCTTATAACACTTGTGCATAAACTCTGTACTAAGTAAAATTCATCAAGTTAAATGTTAGCATACCATCCAGTACAAAATTTCTAAAACCACCTAAGTAGGTTAGAAGCCAAATTTTGTTTTCAGCGATGACTTAAGCATTTATGATTTAGATACTTTGGAAATTTTAAGTCCAGGGTCTTAAAATATTTGGTGCTAAATATAAAATGTAAAAATGAAAGAAAAAAAAAAAAGGACAAAAAATCAAGCACTGAACTGAGTTGAGGTTTTTAAACCTTCTACAAAGATGGTTATGTCAAAAAAAGTTCCATTTTAAGAGTCTGACTTTTCCATGGGAAGGGACTGATACGGATTGATACTTTGGATGTCTTCTGCTTTGCTTGTGATTGTTTTACATCCCGAGCAAATTGCTCGAGGGAAGCTGGTAAGCCCTCAGTTCCCCCTTCTCCCCAGCCACACATTCCCACCCATTCCCTTATGCCAGCCCTTGAGCTCCAATGGTCGTATAGTTTAGTCAAGCAGGGAGCTGATGTACTGGGAGTTGATCTTTGATTGCTTCTCTTTTGTTTGATTAGTTTTAAGCTGTGTCAGCTCATTAAGGACATGGGAATGGAGCCATGACAGGATGAGGAGTGTGGAACTGCCCTGGCCGCCCCATTTTATGCACTGGAAATAAGATGGATAAGGGAAAGAAAGGGAAAGCTACTGAGATTCAGACTAAAATTTCACAACTGGTTTCTTTTTCTAGTCTGTACCTCTGCAAGGTTGCCTATCCTAAAGACTGAAAGCTTTGGACTGTCCGAAGAAGCAGAATGTTTATCTTGATATAAAAAATATTTTTAAATCTTTCTTCTCCATATCTGCTATATGATTTTGTTACCCTGTATGGCTGAAATTTACTGTGGGAGAAAAAATCAGGAGTAATGTCTGTAAGCCACCTCAGCCCTGCAAAAGCCTTATCCTTCCTAAGCAACGTGTGTCTAAAATCAAAGGTGATGTATAAGGTGATATAAGTAGTTGAAAGGCATCCCATGCTGCCAACATTAACAAACTGAAGAGCCATAATTTTGATTTTTTTATGCATTTCAGAAGTGTTCCCATGAAGAAGGTTAAACGTGGTAGTGTTATAGACCTCATGCTTATGAAAAATTAAAAATTCCAATGGGTTTTTGGCTGAAAGGATTCTCCGCTATACAGCTTGACTTTTTTTTTAATTACTGAACAAGTAAACATACTTGCAAGGAATTCACTAAGGCATGCTTGAGCTTTCTTCACCTATCACAAACCTAGCAACAATATGCACTAAAGCACTATTCTAGCTGCCGTCCAGAGATTCAGGAAAAATGAAGTTTGTCCTGAATGCCTATTTCTTGGGGTTTCTTGCTTCGATCAGGCCTACTGTTGAAATTGACCCTGTGGGGAAAGCAATCTCCAAGCTAAAGCATGTGCAAACTGTCCTAACCCCATTTTTGAGGATTTCAGAGGGATTTCGGGAGCGTTTGGCTTTGGGATATCCCTCCATTGGGAGAAGAACCTTACCCAAAAAGAAGCTTTACAGTAATTATCGTCATCCTGGAATTTTACAAACAATACATATGACAATGAGGAACGCTTTAAAATATTGCCCTAATCATTATGAATTCCTTTGGTATTTATGGTAATAATGGTAATTATGATGAACTCATTTTGCACTAATGTGAGTGCTTCTGGAACTCCACATTAATTTGTAACACCGTATTGAAGTGTTGTTCAAGAAGGATATTAGACGCTATATTTTTGAAAGGTTTGCAAACTCTTTAAAAACAAAGATCGTCAGAAAAAAAAAAAAAAAAAAAAAGCACTTTCTCCAACTGAGAATTGTTTGTTTTTGATTAAACCCGTAGTTTCTGCTGAGATTTAACGGTGATGAAAACTGACAAGGTTGAAGGGAATAAGCTGAGGCTCATGTCACAGGGAACACGTACAGAGAGAGAAGAAAAATCTTGTACTTTTCAAAGGCATTTGCTTAAATCATTTTTGCTTTCATTTTACCCCTAGTGACAACTGCCAGATTAATGCCACCGGAAATTAAAAATTATAAGTTTATTCAGTATATAAAGAGTGCCGGCTTCTGCTAATGTTGACTGTATCTGATTGAAAGGCTGATTTATAATGAGACCTGGGTGATTCAGTTTGCGTAGCTGTTCCGGCGTACCATCATCACTCTAGTATCTTTACTAATGATCGGGGTGTTACAGATGTATTAGTCCACTATGTTCACAGCGTGCCAGTTTTGCGTAAATGTATCATTTGAGCTGTAATCCTTCAAACTCCTGAATTTAGCTACCGATGTGGTTTATTTTTCCGCTTGAGCTGCCTGTTGCACTTCGGCCTGAGCATCTTCCGCACAGGTGAAAGGCCAAATCTAATGTAGGTATGTGGTTTTCTCTCTATTTTTCAAAGCTTCTTTCAAACCCCTAGCAAGTGTTGAGATCTGCTTTTTACACCCCATCAGCGCAGGGCTATTTCTCCGTATTATTTCCCCTGGCAGCAAGGCTGATGTCAGCGGCTCCAGTATCCTGCCACTCATTCTCCCCTCAGAACTGCCTGGTGAATTTATATTATTTAAAGCAACTACTTTCTTTTTGCAGTGTTATTATCAGTGCAGCTGATGGGGAGCCACAGGGGTGGAAATCATCGGCAAGGGGAGCAAAAGCTGCTTAAGTCAACTTTGCTGCCCGGGGAAAATGGAATGACTGGTCTTAAGTTTATGTACCAGTGAAATTCACTGAGGGCTTAAACTAAATGGGATTTAAGTAGCACATAGGCTGCTGTGCACAGATGTTTGTGCTCTGCCAGGGAAATACTGGTGAGAATGCAGGCGGATTCAAGAACGGTGTCACTATTTTCACGACATTTTCATTTTCACTTCTTGCAAACACGGGAGTTTGTGAACTTTATTATGCTAAAATACACATGAAAATCAATGAGCAAAAATCAAATGAGCTTTGTTAAGCTCAAACTCTCTGCTGTTCTAGACGGAGCACAGCTGGAAATCCTTTGAGCTTTGCTGGTTATTCCTCTGGAATAAAGAATGCGGACACCCCCCCCCCCCATTCTGGCGGCTGTTGCTATGTGCCTCTGATTCCTGGATACTGGCTCCTCTCCTCTAAGCAACAGGCAAGCAGGCAGAGCTCAACGGAGCCTAAACACTGCCAGCATCACGCTGCTGCAAAAGGTACCTTTAAGCTCCCTTCGTTGCCCAACCCTTTCTCCATACGCTGCTTACTCAACCAGCTGCAGCTGAGGCTACCTGTCACGTTAAGGGGATTGTGGGAAGAAGAAGAGAGATGAGATGTAGGAGGAAAAAAAAAACAACTCATTGAGATGGAAGACTCTCTGTGAAAACAAAGATTCCTTCATATCTCGCATGTGCTCAGTGCAACCAGAATGTTTCCCTGTAGAGGAAACCTCTGCATTGACCAGTAAGTACATACTTCAAAAGTGACAAAAGGAAAAAGCAAGAAAAAATCTTTAACCGGAGTTCGACAGCTGCCCAAAAACAACCGTACAAAAACACCCTCACAAAGCAGAAAGGGAGCAAAAGATGGCAGGCATTTCTCAAAGGACAGCTCTCCTGGATTGTTCATGTTTCCTACCTGAGACCTTATCACTCTCTACAGCTTCCTGAAAGGAGGGTGTAGCCAGGTGGGGGTCGGTCTCTTCTCCCAGGGAACAGGTGATAGGACAAGAGGAAACGGCCTCAAGTTGCACCAGGGGAGGTTTAGAGAGGATATTAGGAAAGATTTCTTCACAGAAAGGGTTGTCAAGCATTGGAACAGGCTGCCCAGGGAAGTGGTGGAGTCGCCATCCCTGGAGGTATTCAAAAGACAGATAGACGTGGTGCTGAGGGACATGGGTTAGTGGTGGGTTTGGCAGTGTTAGGTTGATGGTTGGACTCGATGATCTTAAAGGTCTTTTCCAACCTAGATGAATTTATGATTCTATGATTCTGTGTTTATGTCTCCAGCACTACAGCAAAACTTCCAGGGAGAAAGAAAACCTTCCACAAAGCAATGGATAGAAATGTTTTGAAATCTTGGAATTTGTTTATCATCAGTCCTATCACAGTGGCAAAAGACTGTTTTTTCAGGAGGTTCTTAAAGTATCCTTGTGCTATATTGTGCAATAACCTGGTCTAGTGGGAGGTGTCCCCTACCCATGGCAGAGGGGTTGGAACTAGATGATCTTCAAGGTCCCTTCCAACCCAAACCATTCTGTGACTCTGTGATTTTATGATAAACACCAAAATACAAACAATTCTCGATTTACTCTAATGAATATTACAAACTTAAATATTTTGATGCTAGGTTTTACAGAAACTGATCCCACTTCTGTTTACTCATTTTTTGATACTGGGAAGAAATCAAAAGACTTCTCATCTTGATATCCCCATCATCTGTGGCTATTTTCCAAAAGGCCAAGTGTATTTCCCTGAATGACTGCATTCAACAAAAATGAGAAAAGAATTTATTTTTTGATAGTTTTACAAGTTGTATATGTGCTATATAGATAGATATGTAAAATTATTTCCTTTCTACAAATACACACAGAAGCCATGGCAAGCAAATGGTAAAGGAGAGAACAAAACTTACTGTAAAAGCAGAAAAATGTGTACGAATAAAAGAAGCTCAAAACCTCAATTAATAAAGGTAGCAGGTTTTTTAGAACTTTCAAATTTGTGATGTTTCTACAAATGTATGATCTTTTTCTAACTCTCAGTAATAGAAAAATGTTTTTAGGTTAAATTATAACCCAAAGAAACATTGAATATAGAGTGAGAAAAGAACTTAGCAGCTGAAAAAAGAAGACATAAAACTCTAAGTACTAATACTTTTGGTATACTATGCTATTTCTCTGTCTTATAACACAGCCTTCCAAAGTGAATGTGATTATTTCTGATTGTTTCAAAAGAAGTTTCCTATATCCCATCATGCTAGTGAGATTTTTGATCCCTGTATTCCTTTCCCACTTCCCCACCACTGCTTTGGGTTGGTATTATCTCTGTATTAACTCTCCTTCCCATCAGGTTTTTATTTTTAGTGCGGTTTGATAAGCTTTACATTTCAGCATCTTTTGCATTTGTATTGTATTTTTTTTGTTTGTAAACAAAATGGATTTTACAGTACCTTGCATTTTAATTTAAAATACTATGAGAGCCTATCAAACTTTAAAAATTTGCTTTGAAAGTATGTTGAAATTAGCATTTGTATTTACCACTTCACTGTGCTGGTAATAATCAGTGGAACGAAATGGTAAACCACAGAAATTCATCTTTTATGGCTGGATAATTCCATCAAGAGGGAACAAAAATAGGCCGTTCTCTTCTTTAATAGGCTTTGAGATGCATCTGTCTTACAATAGACATCAAACCTCACCAGTCATATTAAAAAATATTTATATTGTCATTATTTAGTTATTTGAAATATGACTTTTAAAGACCAAAAAGTTACTTATTGTTTTTGCTGCAATAAATTTACAGCCTTTTGCTTAACAGACTGCACAGGAATAGAATTTAAATATTGGAAATGCAAAGAGAAATTTGTAATCATTAGTTTCATTGAATCAGATAAATGCTACCACCATAAGATTAGAAGGGAAGTAGGAGAGATAATCCCCTAAAAAATAATGAAGTAGTGCAAATGGATTAAAATCATTTACGTTTTCCTAAACCAGAGCACGCGGGAAGGAGTGTTTAGGGCTGCATCGCACCTTATGATGACAGATGTGTTACCACAACGCATGGACTTTCTAAAGCAGCCCATTATCTGTCACTAAGACTCTGTTCCTTGTCTCGATGTGAAGCATTTGCAGCCCAGAAGTGCAATCTTTCAACGGTTTATATAAACTCAACATTATGCACTAGCATCTTTAGAACAATCGCATGGCTAAATATTGATTACAGCTCTAGATCCCATCTTAGAAATGCGTGCCTTGATAGAGAGCCATCGGTGAAGTCACAGGTCAGAAGTGCATCTTCTCTGGGTTTTTTTTTTGTTTGAAAAATTAGAGCATGAAAAGAAAAAGGGGAATGGCATGGATGGGGGGCAGCAACGAGACTGTTACTTCTATAGAAAATACACAAGGGGGAGAAACCTGCGTGAAGAGGGATTGAATAGCCTCACTCAGCTCCTCCCACAGCCTGTGTGACCACACCGGACTGGGTTAGAGGTGGGATGAAATTTGTCAAGGTGATCTGCCTGATGTACCTGTTCATTCAAGACCGCTGTGAGAGATTTTTCACATCCCGTTTTAAACTTTGCAGCTGACTGGTGATGTTAGCAGTGACCCTTCTCTGCTGGTGTACAGAGTTACATAGGAACATGGCAAAAGATTTGGGATCGAAGCCCCAAATCTGGGCTTTGGTGAGGCGGTTGCCTCAGTGTGGTCATTCGCCACCCGCAGCTGCAGGAGCTCTGCCAGCTGTTGAAGAACTGGCCATGAATTTCCCCCATCCTCTGCTGACCCAGGCCAAGCGGGGACCCGCTGAGGTTGTGGCCCATGTCACGGGTGC
>RSEF01000004.1:49317029-49337036 GCA_003993805.1 Himantopus leucocephalus | reverse complement strand
ATGCCATTGCTATCTTGTTTTCACAGAAGAGTAACTGAGGCTAATTCGAAAAAAAGACACAAAAAAAACCCCAAAGCACACAAAACAACCAAAAAACCCTTTCACTAATCTGGAGTACTTGGTTTATGGCGTAAGTAGCCAGATTCTTCAGAATGGCTACGGTCTCCTGTATCAAGGTGTCGTGTTTGGCACTTAATTAATGAAGAATACACAAATGCTGAGAAAGAATATGCCATTGTACCCAGCATCATAAAGGCAAGGTACGCAGGTAAAGTTTCAATTTGGTTTTGGAAAATCCGGTTTGAGGAAAAAGTCAAAGCATGTTGCATGTGACTTAATTACTGAGAACTTTGCCCTCAATATCAACAAAGACAAAACATCATTGATTTTTCCAGGATGAGATCTATAGATCTGTATATAAAGCATCATGAGACGTATACCTTTTTTTAAATGCAGGGTAGACTGGCTGTACCACTATTTTCCTGTGACAAAGATCTCACTGAAATTTGGAAATATTCCTTTAGATTTCATCGGTTATTAATACGGCATACCGCCCCTCTTCATCCACACTGCAGAAAGAATTATGATTGTATTGTGAGTAATAGCTTCAGTCTTTAAAGTAAGCTTGAATGTCAAAGTCAATTAATATGGGGTTTTTTAACTGAAATTGATACAAATTATTACTTTTTCCAACACAGAATACATTACAAATATCTCTAGTCTCTAGGCACGTATTCCTTATATATCAGAAACAGACAGTCTCCGGAAGAAATTTCCCTTAATTTTTGTAAGACGATATGTGCAGTACCCTCAACCTAACCTCCTCTTTTCAGCTTGGCTTTGTTGTAAAGAATTATTGACATTCTTGGAGACTGGCAATATTCACAGAATATACAGTAGTGTTTACTTTAAAAAATGAAACTGTTCAATCAAAGAAGGTAGACAGCTAGGACTTTCATCTAAGCCAAAGTCATCTCAATGGGAACTTTCCTGCCGTGCGATGCTCCATATTCTAAATTGTTACCATGCTGTGCCTGTCTTCTTATTTTTAGGTAACAGATGCAGCTCATTGCTTGGAATACAATTTACGGATTTTTATAATAGAGGTATGAATTATTAATCTGCCTTTCAGTTGTAACTTTTTGTGTATTGTAGCTTAGTAAATAATGATCAGGAAGAAATCAACAAGCACACTGTGGTATGTTTCCTGAAATCAAACAGGTATGAGAACGGAGTTAACGGAGATAGTGCCTAGCAGACTGTAGGCTTAGTGACCACAGTAAAACTATGTATTTGCTGCCTCTTAGGAGCAAAGTATTTTGCTGGAAAAAAAAAAAATATTCAGTCCAAAAACGTTCAATATCTCTAGAAGAGTCAGCATCATTCAAGCACTGTATAACACAATTCTTACGTAGTGTTTCATGTGAAAAAATTGAAACCATGCCCTCAGAATCATTTCAGCAGACTTGATTGTGAAAGATTTTAAATTCTATATAGTTTGTTTGTATATATGCATGGCCATCTAAGATAAAAACTTGTGAATTGTGAAGAAATTTAAATGAATTTTCAATTGTTTTCAGTCAACATCACTTTTATGGAATACCACATGCTATCATTATTGTTTATTTCTCTGAACTGATAAAAAATGATCAACTTAAGACCTTTTCCATATTCCAGTTGAAATACAACACCCCACATTAACTCCAACAGGCATTGACTCAAGCCTTGCCAAAGCAAAAGGAGATTCCAAATGTACCGAAAATTTTTATCATGAACTTGTATAAATCGGAATTGTGCTAATTTATTAGTATTACCTAAATATTGTTAGATAGGATTGTTGGAAAGTCTGAAAGGCTGATGTTCCTTAGCATTACACATGCATATCTACGTGCATTCACATGCATTCACATGTGCAAATACTGAAGTTTGTTGATGCAGGGACACCATAAGAGGAAGAACTCCTTCATAATGTCAAGTCATTAATAACATGCCATTAAAGATGTTCTGAAGATGAAAAAAAGAAAGAAAGCCCTAAGCAAAATTAAAAAACAATCAAACACACACCACCACCTTGGAATGTATGACAAAGAAATATAGCTGGATTTGTTTGATGCCACAGGTCAATTACAGAAATAAGCAGATGAAAGAAACATAGACTTTTCAGAGATTTTCTCTAAGCGTCTGAGGTTTTACTAGAAAATATATATAGTTGGCTATATTTTTTATCTAACATAATTTTAGATAATATAGCTTAAACCTAATGTTTACTTTCCATTCCATACCACTTCACACTCCAGAATTCACCATGGTGTTATTTTTTCATTTGAAATACATGTTCTGTTTTCCTTTAATCTTTTCCATTGTCTGTAATGGGTAAGATCAAAACAGCAAACAAACAAACAAAAATTTTAATTGACCTCACTGTGAATGGAAGCAAAGTACTTGTCCTGCTAGTTTAATTGTTGAGCAGATAATCAGCATTTTTTATATTCTATAGAATTCTATAATATACTTTAATAATCTCTTAGCGCATAGTAACATTATAATTTTGTGGCATTTTTATAGACTGTGATATTAACATAGGCTGATATGTAATGCATCTTTTGTGCAATTACATGAGCACACCTCTGTTCTAAAGCATGGTGTTCTAACTTCAGTAGACAAGATTTTTGTAAAGGTCATGGTCAAAATTTTAAAAAGTTGACTACTGGGCTTAATTTTATGCTGGTTTCAGTTTGAGACTAGCTAGTGACCGATGAATTTTTTTCACTTCTGCTGTATACATAACACCATATGGGAATCAAAATCGTTACGAAATTAGCAAAATGAAAATTGGTGCATTCAGCTGAGTCTTATTGAAGCCACGTTTTCAATAGGTATGGAAAAAATTTATAAATGCAAGATTTCCATACCAACAGGACAAAAATAACCCTGGTGACCAGATATCATGACAGAACTGTATTCAACTACATAGTTATAAATTAAGGCTTATAAAATTTTGCATATAAAACACTAAGCAGAGTGGCACTACAGTCCTTAAAAGCTCTTCTGGCTTTTTGCTAGTCTTACATTATTGGTAATGTTGCAAAGATAAGATTTTTTTTTAATGACCCTGAAAATATATGGTATTTAGAGAACTTAAGCTAATACGTATCCCAATACCAAATGAATACCTGTTCTTAGAATTCTGTCTTCAGGCAAGGACCTTTCAAAGCTGTTTTGCATTTTATTCATTTCACACCAAATGCATCTGATAATCTTTTCTATTATTTGGGGTTAGGAGTGCTTGAATACTCCCATAAGTTTAGAATTCAGACGTGTACGCATGAGTTTGGGCACAAAGTCTGCATACAATCCCCTCAGGGTGTTGGTATGAATTTCAGTGTGTTAGATAGGTTCAGAGCAAGGTATGGATTTCCTGCATGACACTTGCCTACTTCCTCTTGCAAATCTTTACCAGCAAATTTGATACCTTCATTAAGCACTAATAGTAGCAAACTGTGGATATAGAAGAAACTAACTGAATTTAATGATCACAGCAGAAGACACACTGAAAGCCTTGAAATTCTTTCTTCTATACTTAGTATTTTGTCACATTGACATTAGCGTAGGGTTTGCTCTCAGGAGAGGATGGTCCCACCTTCTTCCACAGTTACAGATCCATGAAGCACAGCAACGCTCTGCTCTCACCAGTTTCCTTTCACAGATCGTACCACGTGCTTTGTCATAAATTGCATGAAGTCTAGGCAGAGCTGCTTACGAGTTACGGGTTACGAGTGCACCCTCAGTAAGTTTGCAGAGAACACCAAGTTGGGTGGGAGCGTCGATCTGCTTGAGGGTAGGATGGCTCTACAGAGGGATCTGGACAGGCTGGACCGATGGGCCAGGGCCAATGGTGAAGGTTCAACAGGGCCAAGTGCCGGGTCCTGCACTTGGGTCACAACGACCCCATGCAGCGCTACAGGCTTGGGGAAGAGTGGCTGGAAAGCTGCCCGGCGGAGAAGGACCTGGGGGTGTTGGTGGACAGCCGGCTGAATATGAGCCGGCAGTGTGCCCAGGTGGCCAAGAAGGCCAATGGCATCCTGGCCTGTATCAGGAATAGTGTGGCCGGCAGGATAAGGGCAGTTATCGCGCCCCTGTACTCAGCACTGGTGAGGTCTCACCTCGAATACTATGTTCAGTTTTGGGCCCCTCGCTACAAGACAGACACTGAGGTGCTGGAGCGTGTCCAGAGAAGGGCAACGGAGCTGGTGAGGGGTCTGGAGCACACGTCTGATGGGGAGCGGCTGAGGGAGGTGGGGTTGCTCAGCCTGGAGAAGAGGAGGCTGAGGGGAGACCTGATCGTTCTCTACACCTGAAGGGAGGGTGTAGCCAGGTGGGGGTCTGTCTCTTCTCCCAAGTTACAGGCGATACGATAAGAGGAAACAGCCTCAAGTTGAGCCAGGGGAGGTTTAGGTTGGAGATTAGGAAAAATTTCTTCCCCAAAAGGGTTTTCAAGCATTGGAATGGTCTGCCCAGGGAAGTGATGGAATATTTAAAAGACGGGTAGATGTGGTGCAGAGGGACACGGTTTAGTGGTAACTTGGCAGTGTTAGGTTGACGGTTGGACTTGATGATCTTAAAGGTCCCTTCCAACCTAGACAATTCTATGACTCTATGATTCTATGATTTCAGCTCTCTGTACTGGAAGATTGTCTTTCTGTAAGACCAAACCACAACCACCACTTGAACCTTCAGCTGGCCAATGCCTGAAATTCGTTTTGTGGCCCTGGAGTGCTATAAAATAGATTCAACGAATAATACTAACTCACAGAACTTCTCTGATCATGTACAAGCATGCATCGCTTTCATGCGGATGCCACAAGCGGTTTGAGTCAAAGAAAGATGCCAGACTGCCCTTTATGCCGTGGAACCAGCTCCTCACTGGGTTGTTGAGGACCCGGTCAGCAATACCCGTATGCTAAGGTTTCATTTCAGAGCTGCCTTCTTTTAAAAAATCACAGCAAGCAGCAGCAGCAATGCAGACTTGCTTCTGTTAAAGCATCACCTTCACAGGCTCATGAAAACATGCTGAAAATACCGCAGCATCTTTTTTCTTTATTTTTTTTCCCCCCGCTTATTGTGTTTCAATGAAGTTTAGTACTTGTCATGAAACAGGAATTCCTAACCACATGAAAGAGCCCTAAGACCTTTCTAATCAAAGCCTAATAGTTACCTTCAGCTCGGAAAAAGAGCTCTATGATTTATCTATTGATCCACTAGCGTTAGAAAATAAATAAATAAATCATTTCCTTAATAATCTCCTTCATTGGAATCATTAGCCTTAGCCTCATCAAGATTCTCTGCAAGATTTTGGGACTTTGCACAGGGATGTGACAACAGTAGTTCCAAAACTAGATATTTCATTTAAAAAATATGTGAAATGAAAACAAAAATTGCATTAAAAGCTGTACTGAAAAAGGTATAAAGTGAGGGGGAGAGGCTTCTAATTACTAATACTTTCAACCGACTGCAGATGGAAAGAGCAGCAGCCTCTGCTCATGATGCATAGCTGCTCTGTTCCTTCCCTTTCCTCTGAGAAAAACTTAGCTCTCAGAATGAATACACCAGGCAACGAAGTACCTACCAAATATTGCTTTTTCAGACCAGCTTTTTCCCTTTCTTAATTGTCCACGATATTTCACCTATCAATACCCTGAATTTCCTCAGAGATAAAGAGAAACAATCTAGACAGTATCCTCCCCCACCCCCCCCACCCCAGTAAAAATAGTAACCGCACTATGCCATTAGAGCAACCGGAGCCCGATTTATTCATTTCACATTCGGTTTCTGGAGGAGACTGGTTTGTTTCTGTCCCTGGAGGAAGCGCCTGGTATGAGGTTTGAAACGTCAGGGATAATTAAGACAAACTGTGCTTTTTTACCCCAACAAAGGAAATATATCTCTTAAAATAACTCCCTACTGAAAATCTCTGAACAAAAACCAGCCCAGCACTGTTGAGGCACCGTACAATGCTAAATCAATTGTCGGCATTAGCAAGGCTCTGAACTGGAGCATCTTACAGTTTCATTGCAATCCAGCAGCTACCGTGGTACCAGCAGGTACAAGCACAGTTTGGATGCTAAAAAGTCAGGTACGGGGATCAAGTAAAAAGACATACAGCAAAGATGTTTATGTCGCAGAAACTGAAAATGTAATTACTTCAAGGCCAAAGTTTAGAGCTCAGAGGCATTCGATATCATTTCTCATTTAGCCATTTTGGTGTCAGTCGGCATTAAGCAGTGTTGGGAGTTCATGTCCACTTAAGCATTGTGCAAATTACTGTCTGCCTGTACTTCCCCACTGCACTGCAAAAAAAAGCATCTCGAAGAAACCCTGAGCAAAATCCTCTGCCAAAATGAACCGGTATCAGACCTTGACTTCATGTCTGTCCATCAAGTTTTAATACAGGAATATACCAATTTTCCTCATGTAGTTTCTTATTAATCCATCTTCAAGACACTGAACAAGCTCAAACACCTAATATTTTTTTTTAAAAGGCTCCCATCACACTGGGTTATTATGTTGGCTTGAGCTTTGGTCTGGCAGTGCTCATCCAGCAACAATAAACAAATCTTGGATTCCAGGTTTTGTGGTCTTCTTGGAATTAACAATGCAAAGTTAATCCCCTTACAAAACTTTTGTCAGTACAAACAGTATTTGCCTCCAGTTTTGTGGGTGCTTTTCCTTAATTCTTAAACATTTTCTTGAATGAATAGGTTATGTAGTTTACTTATTTCTTTAATGTTTTGGGGTTTTTTTTTAATATAATTATCATGGTTGAGAGGTTTTCTTTCTCTGACACTTTTTCTTTTGGACTAGTGGTGCTTAGTCTGAATGAGGCATAAGGATACATTGATGATTAGACATAGTGTTTTTTAAAAACAGCTTTTCTGGTTTTTTATTTTATATTTTATTTTTTGTAACATGAAAAATGTAGTTTATAGGATTAGAACACCAAGTATGATTTGCAGTTCATCTTGTGAAAAATATGATAGAATACCATGCAATAAAATCATACATGGGATATTAGAAACTGTGATTATTAAGTGAACAGTAGAAGTGGTTCATATGTCTAACAGATCTGTCTTATCAGACCACTTCCATGCAAAATGCATGAAAAACCATGAAAATTGGAAACTTCTATGGAATTATTTTTGTGAAATGAAGTTAACATATATTGGACTGTAAGAAGGGTGTTCATGGTGAACTTGGTCACTGTCAAACACTTCCCTCCCACAGCTCCCATGGCAGTGCCATCCATGGAGCCAATGTGGGTGATGAGTCTCCCTCTGAGACGGAGAGACTCTGGGGTCTGAGAATAACATTGACAGCAGGAATTGCACTGTGCTCAGGGACTCACCCAAGAAACCTGACAGGAAAATGTTGAGAAGAGGTCTAGCCCCTCTTCAGTTGTCCCATTTCTTTAAAATACAGGTGTTTCTGCCGGGAAAGCCAGCGGTTTTGTCCCTTCCCCACCTTTTTTGATTTTACAGTAGCTCTCCTAAGATGAGGGGAGCAGGGTTCAGTACACTTCTCTAATGTCATGTAGGAAACAGGACAGTCATATGAAAGCAGAATTTCTGAATTCCACTTTGTGCTTCCAGAGTCTCTTATATCCCCTGCAACCATTCATTGAAATACATAAATAACCTTTGGAACTGGAACCGGAATGAGGATGCCCTCCTTCCTAAGAGATAAGAGAGTCTAACTCTTATGCCATCTTCTCGCCCCACACGACTGTTCAAATATTTTATGGAAAGAGGAAACCCTTCAGTATGAAGATTTGGAAATGTCCCCTACACGCACACCTTAGAATAGCCTTCATTTTTAGGGTGGGTGACGTGGCTTGTATTTCTTTCAAGTGGGGAGGAAAGGCGGTGAAGAGAGCCGATCCTGATTCTCCACATCCCGCCAGGCTGCTTTACTCTTGCCTTTATAGAAGTGGGGTGCTATCACGACCATTAATTGTTTCCTTCAGTGGTTGTGTTTTAAGAAAAAGAAGGAATCTCTTTATCTGACAGCTGGCTCAGGGCAGACATGCTCTGAGGATGGCAGGTGGAACAGGCTCCTTCTTGGGCAGAGAAACACCCAAACTGGGAATCTTAGTGAAATTTAGATATGTGCTCACTGTTGAACTGTTCGATCATGTCAAGTCTTAGGCACTTCAGGCCTCCTCCTAAAATAGATCTGTAGGACATGAAACACTTGAAGGTCCAACATAGACATGTCTTTGGACATCAAATCCCTGCAGTGGGATGGCAGCTGAATGAGAACTTTGAGGCCTTTTGCATTTAAGAGTTTACTATCACATGAGGCATCTCAGTCTGTCAGGGGATCCAGCCCCTAATATCTTCGTGCTTGATGTCTCCAATCCAAACCAATCCTAATCCTAACCCATGCAAGAGATGGGATCACAACAGTTTGTTGTGAAGCTAAAGACTGTAAATCTTACCGGTACCACGGCAGCAAGGATTACCTTAGGTAAAGGGATAGTGATGGGATCTGAAAGTATCATAAGTACCTTTAGGGCTCGTCAGGCTTCATAGTATTTACCTATTTTCCTCATCAAAAGCACTTTGAAGTCATGTCATGTTTAAGAAATTAAAACCATGACAGCTCTACTAATTCATATTAATGCTTCCCCTTGAAATACGTACGATGCCATTAGTAGCTATAGTGGTACACCCACGCGTACCACTGTAGCTGTTCCAGGATGGGTCAGATATCAGAGCTCTGTGGGGGCGGGAAAAGAGGAAAAAGCACATTAAATTTACAAGTGTTTCTTTCATGTCTGACCATACCCTTTTTTGTGTCTGTAAGCATCTACAAATGGTGCTGGAACGAGGAATAATCTGGAATCTGACTCTGCATGAAGAATAGCAATATTCATCTAAGATGTAAAGTCTGGCTTTAGTGCTCATGTCAGCATTAGCAATAAATAACCTTTTCAGCAATATGAGGAAGGAAAGCATTAGCACAGTCCTGGGAATCGTAAGCTGTGGAACCATGACAAGGTCTTCCCCCCACCTGCTGAAAACAGCATACAGTTGCCAGCTGTGAGTAGGAAGATTTAAAAAATACCAAAAAAAAAAAAAAGGCAGGAAAAGAAAGTTGGATATGCAGAAACGTCTTTACAGAAGAAAATCTTTTGTGATGTTGTCTTACACAGAGAAATGCCTGATTCCAAAACACAAGAGCTAGTGAACAAACAGCATCTTTGGACCAGTTGTTTACAAGAAGTAGCTGAAAACATCAGCCAACCCGTACATGGTCCTGATAGAGAGAATACTAATAATGATTTGGTGTGACGTCCTCGAGTCATTTGATGATTCTGAGGGAGGGATGATGGCATTAGCCAAGGAAATCTACTAATCTGTCTGCTGGAAAAAGAAATTGAAAGAACAAAGCTGACAAGATTTAGGTTTGTATTACAGTAAGGGTGACTGGGAGGAATTAAGAGAACTAGCCATATACAAAAAGATGTCCGATATTCAGGCTATGTAACTGGCCACAGATTAAAAGACAGAATTGTTGATTTCTGACAAAGAAAGGAAAAAACAATGGCAAAAGAAAGGACTAATTGACACATGACGGTACTCAGACTGGCCACGATCCAAGTACTGGGCACATAACGTTGCTCTTCAAAGAGCGCAGCAGGAGGAAAATAGTGATTCAGATGGAGAGATGTCCCTGTGGGGAAGCCAGCAATTCTTTGAACTTGTCAGACTTACCTTGCAAGCTCCAGAAGGATTCAGATGAAGCTGGGAATGCACCAGTGCTTGATGGATAATTCCAGGATACCACTTTTCTCTTTGCCAGTGCACATTCTTTAATGTCTTGGCAGCTCGCAATGGCTCTTTCTAGCAAGTCCTGCTTCATATAGCTCAGCCTTGAAAAATTCTTATGAAAGTTTACCTGCCAAGATACAAAATGTATTCTCCCAGGTATTATCATAACTTTTGAATACAGATTGTCTGAAGCTGGCACTGTAACAATTTATCCCAGCAGAGAACATTGCCCCAAATTTACTCCATGACAAAAATCTCATTAAAAGTATGTTATGGCTGAAATTATCCATCCCTTACCTGAGGATAAATAAACTGTGAAGATGTTGCCATTATCCTGAAATCAAATATTGTGAACAGAGGACAGCTGGATTTAAGACTAAACTTAAAACAACCTATTGTAATAAATGCAGTCGTAACTGCTGAACAATGCTAATTTTGCCAGACAATCGTTGTAGAATTTTTAATAAATTATTTCTGTATTTGGGAGCTCAAATGAAATTAAAACATTTTATTGCTTCATTCTGCTGTATTATGTACAATGAGAGATTTTTTTTTACACCAAAATCTTCTCGTCTAGAACAAAACTTACCAATTTATATTGAAAAAATCTATCCCTTAGGGGCATTGCTTCAAAACAGTTTGAATATGGCCATGAAATTGTTTAAAGTGTCACCAAGTATGAAGAGTCATTGCATTTCACAGGATCTTCATACACAGTTCCGGCTATATCAAAACAGTTGGTCTCCTAAAAGTGTAAAAGTATGTCTAAGGGCAAAGGTTTGGTACTTAATGGCCTGCAATTTCTTTTATGTAATGAGGAAAAAGGAACATATGGTTTCGTTCAAAGCCTGATTGTAGTTTAATTGTGTTGATGGTTTTTGTCTTTTAATCAAGTGAACAAAGAATGAAAAAGTATGTGTACCTTCTGAGGCCAAAGAGAATTCTCTGAAAGAGTAGAGGACAACTAAATATTTTGCAGATGTCATCTATATAAAAAAAACCCATAACCATGTCTTGACTTTCTATTTGGGGACACAATTAAGGCCTCCAGGAAAATTTGTCGCAACCTTAGTTATAGTTCTTATCATTGGCAAGCCAACCCTGACAGCAATTTATTATCTACTTGATATGTTCTACCTGCATTAGTTTGTACATTTTTTATTAGGAAAAATGAAGCATGTCATTTGTGAACAGACAGGAGAAGAAACTCTGTTTACAGAAGGAATGTCTTCAGAAGAAACATAATCTTGCTATCTGAAAAACAACAACCAAGTATCTCATGCCAGAAAACAAAATAGAAAAAAAAAAAAAAATTGTTGAAGATTAAAGACGATTTGTGTGCTGAAAAAATTAGACATATGAGCCGCTGACCATGTCCATTAAATGTTGGCCTATATATGGAGGTCTATAAGGGAGAAAAATTAGCCATCCTGTTAAAGTGAACATTCCCGTGGTTTGCATATTTAAACATAGTCTTAATGATTGTCCATCTCCTTTTCAGAAACATTACGAATGGAGTTGTCATAAGCAGATGGCTGCAAAATTGACATGAAATCAGACACCAGTACAGCATTCTGAATTTATTTTGGATTCAAATGGTCTTTAGTATGTGCAAATCATTAAAGTGCCAATCTATGCCTGAGGAGTATAAGGCTCGCTTCAATATTTTATAAGAGGGATTTTGATCTATGATTTATCAGTCAACAGACAGCACTAAGGGCAGATTTTTTTTTTTTTATTTGGAATCAATTATCCTCTTGGTAGATAGTGGGTTTTTTATTTCTATTTCCATTTCTGCCATTGAAAAAAAGTTTGGTATATGCCTGTCAAGTTGAGTGACCAGCCATATAAGTAATATAAAATGCAGGTTTTCTTCTGAACTGAATAAAATATTTGTACGGCATGAACAGTTGACCATAACACTTTTTTTTTTTATTTGCAGATACTGTTCAACCCTGGCACATATCTGACTTTCTTTGTTTTTCTCTCCTGTGCCATTTAATGCTGATTTTTTTTCTTCTCTTCTGTTATGTATAGATTACTTAGGCAAGAATATGACCAGCCCAATAGGTTTCCCGTTCTTGGTATTTGCATCTCAAAATGTACAACAAGTCACTGCAGTCAGTATATACTTTACCTTCTGCAGCTATGTCTAACTGAAAAGCGTTAGGAGAGGTGAGCAGTGCTGTTATTGCTACTTGCCTGAGAAAGCAAATAATCTGAAAAAGCAATATCTGAGTTTCAGATTTTATAGCAAGCCTCACTATTATATATTTCTGAACTATTCAACAAAAAAATAATGCTAGCAAGCATATAAAGTCGATGCTGCTTAGCTGAGCACCACTTGTTCTGAGACAGCATTACATGACTTACAGGTTTTACAAGGAGCTGTGCCTGCTGGAGAAACACTTTACGTATCAGTGAGAATCAAAAATTCTAACTCTCCCACAGAATTGTGACAGAGCCATTTCTTATTCGGGTATTCAGATGGATATCTCCATTTTTTTGCATATGTAGATGCTGAGGGCTTTCTGAGGGTTCTTTGGTATTGAATTGGAGCACCTAAATGTCCTATACTCTGACTAGAAGTGACGGTCTTGATGAGCATTTCCCAGGACTTCTTTTCAAAAGTCCTTTCAGGAGTAGAAATGTCATCCTGCCATCTTAGGTTCACGTTGCCTAGAAGAGACAGAAAAGAAAATACGCAAAGGACAAACAAATTGTTCATCCCGTGCGAGAACCCATAAGAAAGAGCTACGAGAATGCTTTCAGGGTGGCTCCTAAAGTTTTACCAACTTGTGAAAGCGCCTCCAGCCTTCCAGACAGGTGTCCTCAGCAAAGACAGGAAGAGGCTATGATCTTCTAGAGACTACTGTCTCTAAATTCAATCAGCCAGTTGTAAACATGAAATAAACGGGTTAAATCATTAAAAAAAAATCCTGCACCCTGAGATACAGGATGTGAGACTCTAAAGTGATTACTGTTCAAACCAACAGTGAGCTGGAAATTTTCCTTGTCTATAAACAGCCCAAAGCATCAGGCCTCCTAAAATAATTCTTTTCCTTTGGACTACACAGGCAATACAAGGATCATAGAATCTAGTTATGTGTCTCCAAAAATCCCCTCCGAAGCAATGAAGTCTCAGGCAGACTTAAATCCAATTCCTCACCCCTACTTCATATTTTCCGTAGTACTGCTGAGAAGAAGTCTCTACCAGGAGCTGAGGCCACAACCTGATCCCCCTGGCCGATTGCTGTCAGGGTCTGCACGCAGCTGACAGATTTGTTACAGATGGAGTGATTTTATTAAGACACATAACCGTGTGTGACATAAGGGCACATAACTGGAAAGATATTCTCTCCTCCTGAACTGTTCCCCTATTCTGCAGCATCCAACCTAAGTGCAGAGCATCACTTCTTTATATGAGATACGCTTTATATGAGGCTTCTCATAATTCTATTATTAAGGAAGTTTTGTTTTATGTGTTTTCTTCCTATGAGTGCCAACAATGTGCTAGCTGTATGTACCATCCACATGACGAATCACAGGCAGCAACACACCTAGTCCTTTCTAGAGATCAGAATCTTGCAGTAGAAGATCCCCAACTTCTTCAACACCACTGCAAAAAAAAACCCAAAAAAACCAAAACCCACCTAAAACTGCTTAATAACATTGAGAAACTCAAGTTTTAAACCACATATGGATACAGTTGCTGCAGATCCCTTTGCGGTCAGAGAAATGTTAGTACGCTAAGATATTAACTTTAGAAACCCTGAAAGAAAATGCAGTCTCTGTTCAGTCTCATTTTTCATGCATATATGCTTTTCCATGAAGCTGCAATAGCAAGGAGAAGAACATTTAGTCTGAAGCCTCACTACCAAAAGTTGATAATAAGTTGTTGAGTCTTAAAGTTCTTATGAAGAAGTTTATTCTAAATACACGTTTTCAGGGTAGCCAGAGTTCTGGTAAATACAGGTTTTTCATATTTCACACACTTTTTGTGTGCATTATTATGTGAACATCTGTTATGATCTGGATTTCACCGTAGGATAACCTGGCTTTACGCGTCAGTTATGAGGACCAGTTTCTGTTTTATGGGAGCTAAAAGTTTAACACATGGCAAAAGATTATGAAGAAAGGTAGGAGGCATAAAAGAAAAGGGCTAGCTGCAACAGCAAGAGTCCAAGATATGACTTTGAACATACCCTGATATGAATTTGTGTAATGTTCATGCTGACTTGTGGAAGAACTGAAATGCAATGTTACGGTGTTGCTGCTGGGTATGTCCTGATTTATATTTTTATGGCATTCACCGCAGCTTTCAGCGTGCAACCGGGTACGTTTCTGTAACGCCGGTGCTGGCATTGTGCTTTCAATCGTATTTTATAAACATCAGTGCACTGGTATGTATTTTTAGAAGACTAAAGCAGGTTTTGTGGGTGCTATGGTATATTTCTGCTACTGCTGCTAGCTTTGCGCTTTTAATGTGGTTCCCGTGGCTCACATAGAGTTAGCTTTCATTTAGTTCCCAATCCACTTTTGTTAATTACAAACACCTCTCATCAGAAAGTGTTTGAATTTAAAGTGAAGGGAAACATAATGATAGTTTTGCAAACAGCATTCTGTGGAACACATTCCTAAAGCTTTCATGAACCCCAGATGTGTATTTACATGCGTGCAATTTATCTTGTGGATGCACCATATAAGATGTTAGGAAATTATAATTCGTCTTTAGAAATACGGTTATATACTTCTATTGACTTTTCACAAGATCTTGATGAGCAGCGTTCAAAGCTGAATATGTAGAACTGAGTCCGGAGCTGCATTAGAAAGGGATAATTCATGTCTCCCTAGCTGAAGGTATGAATAAACTCACATCCTACGAATATATTCTCACACGGCTTTCATTTTGCCAGCGCCACGTCCTGACATAGCTAATAATTTACTTATGTGTATGTAGAAAAAAAAAAAAAATTAAAAAAGGGAATTATAAAGCAAATTCGCCTCACTCTCTTACCCAAAACACGCATTTGCAGTGAATCCCTCCCCGTGGGCTGAAGGTACACTGTGGCTGCAAAGATTTCTAGCGCTGCTGCCTAGAGCCGGAGGGGGATTCTAGCACAGCACCTGCTCCTCTCTTTGATTAGGGATCGCCAGCGGTCCCCGTGCCTTTAGGCTGCATCTCTCTGCTTGCCGCAGTACACCTGGAACCTTCTTGGTAAGAAAGGATGCTTGTGTTTGGGAGCTCGGTTACTTCCCTCACCCACAGCTTGATGCACCCCTCATCCACAGCTTCATTCTTTCGATGGCTTTCTGTGCTTTCATATCCTCCATTTTTCCCACTGAATAATGCCATAACTTTCTAATCCTGTATAGCTTCCTCAATATCATGGAAAACATGGAGTAGAACAAGGTAAAACGTAGGAATGTGCTTCACTTCATCCAAAAAGGGTTAAACCGCTTCTGAATTTGGGACCGAGAGCCGTGAGTCTCTTGACTGCTCTTTAGGACTTTGTATATACCCTTTTTATCCCGCACAAAAACAAAAAAAAAGAAAGCCTGTACCTCTAGAAGAGATTTGAATGAATTGCGGGTGATAAACCTGCAGTTGTGTACATTCTACAGGCTTCTGGCTTTGAACGATGGTGCTCAGGTGGATATTAATTTAGGTGGTAGAAAGCAACTTGCATTACTGCACACACTTTTCTGAGAGGCATGGATTTCCTTTCCACTAACAATCTTGTTGACAGCAGCTGCTTTTTCATGGACTGTGAAAATCATTTGGAACAAATAACCTACTAGAATATTTTTTACCTTTTTTCTTTTTTTTTTTTTTCAGAAATGCACTGTGAACTTACTGAAAAAATATTTTCTTTTTTTATGCAGAAATAGAGATTCTTTTCTGTATGTTCTTGACGAAAAGACTGCCACGGCTTGTCAGGATTCAAAAATTCTGCTGGGATCCAATCAATATATTGCTGCATGATGATGGAACGTGCAACTGGGTTTACATTTCCAGGCACAAATGAGCTGGAATCAGATTTACCAACTCCAGCTCCTTTGCACAGCAAATGCACGAAGAGTGGTTTGAAAGGTTAGGTAATAATAGCTAATAGTTGGTCTAGTAAAATAGAAAATTAGCAAAGGATTTGGCTTACAGGTCTGAAAAAGGTCTTTCTGAAAAGTCTACCTCAGCTTTTTCAATCAATTGGTCTAACAAAAATTGGTCGCGCCTTTGTCTACAAACCCAGCCTCATTTAAGGACACTCTGACCATCATAGCTATAACTACAACACTACTACTCCCAAAACAAGGTAAATACAAACTTTGTGTCATTTTCTTGTTAACCAGATGTTCATGGCGCGATACCAGCCAGCCAAAATACCTTTATTTTGGTGAACTACACCCATTTCCTCTAATACCACTTCATTTTTTGTTGTTTTAATGAGAGGCTCTTCTGAGAACAGACCTGTTCACTATGGGGTATGCGGAAAATTGAAAGGACACAAAGTGAATTGATTTAAACATGACAATGATGTTAACTCAGCACTTCTTTCAACTTTTGCTCAACTTTATGTTGCTGATAACACTTGAAAAAAAAAAACCAGATTTCTAGTTTCAAAAGTGCCTTAGGCACTGCTTGGGAATGAAGCCCAGGCTTCCAGAGAGGCTAATGTGATGTTAAAATGATAAGCTACAAAACCCATTGATTACTCCACACCTACGCAACTCATTTCTTATTACAAATTTCATTTTATTTGCAGACAAAATTTAGTATCGGACAACATGAATCCTGCAAATGTTCTTAAGGCCCATCCTGCAAACATTTATTAGCAGGTTATGTGCTTGTTGCCATGAATAATCCATTACCCTTTGCGTAGTGAGCATAATGCCAGGCAGTAAGTGCTTATAAAAAAAAAAAAAACCTATTGGCTGTAATTCATAAGTAGTCACATTGACCTGAGTAAGCACATGCATAAATGTTTGCAGGATTACACTTACGTATTGTTGTCTATAAGTAACGAGATTGTGTACATCTTTACTACTCGAGTTAAATATCAATGAAATATGGTGAAAATATACAAAGTTGCCTTTGTGTTCATGTAGTCCTTAAAGTGCTATTGCCATAAATGTTTTAACTCATCCCCTTGCAAACCTTTACAGAATGGAAACCGCAATGTGTTACAAAGTTCAACATCTCTAATAGATTTCCAATGATTTTTTTGTTTTACATATGTAAGTGCCATTTTATCTAACACAAAGCAAAAAGCTGCTGTGCTCTCCTAAGGAAATCATCTTCATCTGTTGGGAGAAACAGGGTTCACAACGTTTGAATACTTTCATAATAAACTCTCAAATAATGTTAAGTGTGCTCGCCCAGACACTTCAGCCACAAATAATAAGCTATCTCCATCAAATAAACAAGTGGTGTCTATAATGATTGCTTGGGGACATCTACATTTACTGACTGCAAAAATTATGTCTCAGCTGTTATTTTATGGTTTCAGGAACCATATAACCACTTAATAGCAACCGGCCATGTTCAAAAAACAAGTTATTCTAATAGCAGTCATGCTATGACCGATATCTTACAAAGCATAATTAGTGGACAGAAGTAGGACTTGAGAAAGTACTACTCAATCAAACCAAGATAAACGGGAGGAAATAGTTATTACAAAACTGTATCTGACTGCTTAGGGTGTTATTAAATACAGGAAATATTATTTCCTAAGGTATGTGTTACCAACAGATTGAAAGTGAAAATAAGGAAAGAAATACCGTGTGCTTTGTACTTTATCTGATATTCTGTTGCCAAGGATCTGTAGATCCAAGACAAATTTTTATTTCTCTCTCAGCAAATCTGTAAGCCTCAAAATGACTAAAGAGGGGGTTGCCTTTCAACACCTCTATTCCTGACAGTTTGTTTCTAAAAATCTGATATTAATTTCTGTGGTGCAAATATAGGGTAAGGAGCAGGAAGACGGAAACAAAACTATATTATTAAGGAGTACGGTAATCACACACTTGCAAAAACCAGGCTGGAGAGTACGTGTGTGTCCTTTTTTGCACAGCAGTGTTCAGAGTCTATGATGTTTTCTTAAAACTTTGAAGGTGAGATTTTTCAATTTAGAAAACTGTTCTCTGCAGAGATTCCTCCATGCTTTTTCCTTCGTACAGTTCTGTGAAGTTTTGCATCCCCATTCTGTTGTGATACAACTCAGTTTTGAGTGAAAACACAGATGGACCTAAAATCCCAAGATGACACCAATGAAAAACTCCTGAGTTTCAGTGGGTGTCACAGTTTAAGACCAAACAAAGCGTGAGGAGACTCAGAAACCAAAACACTTGAACCACACACACCCATGCACGGTTTTACACAACTTCCCTGCTCTGTGGGGCAGACGACACCCCCCTGGCAAAAGGCTGGGCAGTCGAGTATGGTGGGTGTCAGCCTGCACTGCCCACCCCAGGGGTGAATGGCACCATCTGGGAGGGAGTACAGCCAGACTTGGCTGGTCAGAGGTCCCTGACTTCTGAAAGTCTTCACTGAAATTTCTTCACAGAAAGGTTTGTCAAACATTGGAGCAGGCAGCCCAGGGAAGTGGTGGAGTTGCCATCCCTGGAGGTATTTAAAAAATGGGTAGATGTGGTGCTGAGGGACATGGCTTAGAGGTAACTTGGCAGTGTTAGGTTAACGGTTGGACTCGATGATCTTAAAGGTCTTTTCCAACCAAAACAATTCTATGATTCTGTCATTCTATGAATCTATGATTCTGTGACTCTCCCTCCAGCTCTCTCATGTCCTGAGTTCTCCCCCAGCACCTCTTGTATGTCCCCAAAGTGCTATCCCGACCTGCCACTCACAGCCAGTGCAGCGGGTTAGTTTGGCACCGTGAGGTGCGATGCTTCTCCCCTCTACTTCATGTCCACCTTTTGCACGGAGCCATGGAGCACAACCTTGGCCTCATGTCTCCAATGAATCTAGCCCAGAAGAAACCCAAAAGAAAACCTAGGAAGAACTGGATTCTGCCTCTGAGTTTAGTAGGAAACTTTCCACTGGGAAAGGAATACCTGGAGCTGTTGTGGTGTGTAAAAGGTAACCAAGAGAACACAGTCTTTCAGTACAAAACATTTGAAACCAGGTTCAACGTTACATCACCAGTGTTGTGACACTTTCTGTCCTGTTATCAGTCCTTGTCTGTCTTGTGCCTGGCAGTTGCCTGTTGCCACTAACCCTTTCCCATTAAGTGACAACGTTGTAGGGTGCTCTGACCTGCACCATGTACTTGGATTTTCATGCCATCTGTGTTCCTGGGCTTAATCCTTCTCATAATCCCTCATGCATCTAACAGTCTTTTAACACTTCCTTTCTCAGTCTCACTCAGATGTCACTTTTACGCAGATGGTGCTAGGATTTAAATTCCCTTCACCACTCTGAATATCGAGGCTTCACCTAGTTGCTTTGATCTCATCACCTCTTCTTTTTCCTGTTTTTCCTGCAGCATAATTTGGATGATTTTGGTAACACCAAAGCAAAAAAATGGTATTTCATGCTTCTAGATGCCATGCTGACCAAGAGTTAGAGAAATAAGTAACAGGATCATAGAAGGAAATGGATTGACTATCTCTCTGGCAGGAATATTTTCTTAAAGAGTTTAAGCATCAGAGATTTTTTTAAAAACAGAATAATGCATAATTTCACAAAGGCTATAGATTTTCCCCGTAGAAGCAATTTTAACATAATGGTCTCTGCATTGTTTTTCCTGCATTCTCTGTGATCCTTCAAGTCATTGCAGATTTAGAAGTGTCAAATGACAGTTAAATTATTCACCTAGAATTTTCTTTTTTCCCTGTAGTTACATAGAAATGGTCAGTATTTTTCCTCTAGTACTAAAGTATAGGCCCCTGAAAGTTTGTGCCATTAAATTGTTAATGACTGAAAATAACCTAAAAGCTGAACTGAATGCTCCTGTATTTATGAAAATCTGTGAAAAGTACATATAAGAAATAATCATTCTAATAATCTCAATTTTTAATATCTCCATTTATGTTGATACTCAATATTTAATGTACACCCAAAGCATTGAAACTGGTATAAAATGCTTATAAATACATTTTGAATTCAGTGAATGCTTTTTAAACATATATTATCAATCAGTAAATACTCTAATGTTCT
>RSEF01000004.1:49297902-49316929 GCA_003993805.1 Himantopus leucocephalus | reverse complement strand
GTGTTCAACAAAGTCAATTGAGAAGGTGTATGTCCTTCTTTCTTCCTGTCTGCTTTGATGTCTCCTTAACAGGGGCCAAATTCTAATTTAAAGCAACTAGCTTGTAGCTAAATAAAAATTCTGCAAGCCATTGGGCACTTGGGCTAATCCCAGCTCTTCTCCATAAAACTTTTAAGTACATCACTGTGGAACAAGAAATTTTATATGGAGCATTTCCTTAATCAATAAAGATTATTAAAATCAGTAGGACTGACAGCATATTCCCACATCCTATGTTTCACAAGTGCTTAACCCTGCCTTTGTTATTAACAGCTGGCTTGATCCTGCAGAGCGTGCACAGCTGCCCTTCATCCTTCCTGTTCACGCTCTCATGGCATTGCTTTCAGGTGGTAAATATCTGTGGGATAAATATACTTACTGCTTGTGTGCAAGAACCCTCTCCTATATAGCTTAAATGATATGTAACGTGTTTCACAAAAAAAATTCNTCAAAAACATTCCATAGTCACTATGAACTACTTCTGGATGTTCCTGAGCTGAATGACTCTCCCTTGTATTCTGTATAAAGACAGAGACAGAATATTGGACATGTANACAAAAAAAATTCCATAGTCACTATCAACTACTTCTGGATGTTCCTGAGCTGAATGACTCTGCCTTGTATTCTGTATAAAGACAGAGACAGAATATTGGACATGTAAACCTGGTGTCCTCCTCATTCATTTCTTCAGACANAAACCTGGTGTTCTCCTCGTTCATTTCTTCAGACAAATTAAATAAATAAAATCACATGGGTTGGAAATGTAGAAGTGGGCTACACCAGCAGCAAAACTTTTACAGCATCCTTGGGACATTAACAACCATTCGCTGGAAAAGTTCATAGCTTAAACTGAAATAAATCATTGCAGAATCAATACTTAGTTTAATACAAAAAAGAGGAAGGAAACTTTTTTATCAGTATTTTAAAGATGGAGACCAGGGACAGTGATTTAATGCCTTTATTGTCTTAGTAACTTTTTTTTTTCTCTTTCCTCTTTCTTCCTTCTGTTCTACTATCGTATCTCTCATAACTCTCAGTACAAAAAATTTGCCATGACTCCTACAAGAATCGACAAATACAGAAGATGGGAATCTCTTCTGAAGATATTTTATATATTCATTTTATACCAATGACCGGGCTGAATGCAAGCTACTTTTGCTGCATGTTTTTTCATACTTACTGCTCTTCTCTTCTGGCTGATGTATAATTACATACTCTTGTTGTGTCTCAGGAAAACTAAAGTTTTAAAAATGAAATTTCTTTTACTTTCTGTTTTAATATGTCTACTCCTGCCTATATCAAAACTTTGTCTGTAAAAGCGCTACTATAACATATGTTGTAGCATATAATAATAATACAGTGCTACTACAGTGTATAATACTGCAACATATAAAGAACCTCGTGTCATTCCCTGCTAAACCATCTGCCTTCCTCCCTCTTCTCTTTTTAACCACTTCTTGTCTATTTTCTCTCTCATCCTCACCCTCTGCTCTTCCTTTTGCCTTCTCCATTTCCACCTCAAGTTGTCTTTATTTATTAATGTCCATTTCTTCTTTCCTTTTCAATTCACATTTTTTCTTACCTTACAAAAAATTATGTGAAAATTGAGCTCCTTTATCTTTCACTGTGTGCGTGTGGTCTACCTGGGATATGGTCTCTCTACTGCATTTTATTATTCATTTATGGCATTGGGCTATCCTAGCAAAAAACTGCCTGAACAAAGCTGATGCCCTAAGGCATCTTTGGGGAAGTCTGCTTGCTTGTTTGTTTGTTCGTTTAGTCGTACTTTTATTTGGCATAGATTAGCATCCTGAAGTGCACATTTCTTTGGCTATAACTGAGGGGTTTGCTATAATTACCTGACTTAATATGGGAGTTCAAGTCTGATGGCCTTGGAGTTTTTCTAAAGAAATCCTTCTTTCTGTCTTCTCAAAGACACAATTTTCTACAATTGTACGTGAGCCTGATGCCCTAAGCTTTTTTTGCACCAAGGGCACCTTGTCAGCTGAAACTTAAGGAACTAAAGTGATGCTCTCAGATATTATTTGAGTTGCATGGCCTTGGGGCTTCCTAAGGCAAAGATGGCTGCAAAAAAAAAGATAAATTTATGTACCAAAGCTGTATTTTTCTGTTGGACAAAGTAATGTTCTCATACAACAGACTTCTACATGGACCTTGAAAGAGAAGTAAGAGAAATTCTTTAAAACCAGATGCCCTTGGAAAAGCATTTCTCCTGATATAAAATGATGCCCCAAAGACATTAGGTATATCTTACACTACCCAGTTCCATAAAAGTAACAAAGAGAGTTTCTTTGCACTTGGATATGATATAGTTATAATTTCTATATCCTAGATGCATAAATTTTATATTTTGAAATAATATTTATTAATGATGTTGTTTTTACCTCTAGGAAAACAAAATAAAATTTAAAAAAACACCACAAACAAAGCAAACGCAAGATATTTTGTATTATTCCCAGAGAGCCTCTGCAGTTAGAAGACATCATCTAAAGATCAAGGTTTGGTGAGTTCTATTTTGGACCTTAACTTGTCAAAGAATGTTAATGTTGAGGGGAAGAATCTTACAGAAATTTTAAGCAAGATGAAAGACTACTGCAAACAGATATTTCTTCCAGGTACTACTGTGCTGGGTCCAAGGAAATCCTTGTTCTTTGTCAGTATCAGTTTGGGATTTTCACTATTTTACTGACCAATCCAAGAGCAATTCTTTTATATCCTTTAGGCTTTTTTTTTTTTCTTCCCCCCCCAAAAAAAGAGTATGAGTTGTAAACCTCAGTTAAAAAAAAAAAAAAAATATATTTTGTAAATAAATTATTAATAAATTATATATCTCATAAAACTTTATAATCGATGTGTATTTTATAATTATCAAATATAGTTTAATTTATTTAAATATTAGTGCATTTATATTAAAAATTAATATCTAATACATTTTTGTAAGCAATCATATACACAAAAGGTTCATTTGTTCTTTATTCTAGAAGCATAACTTTTTAGCAATAAACCATTCAAAGGAATAGAGAAGGTCTTAAGGGATGTGTCTCCATTTTTATATGATTTAGAAAGTGACAGCAGAGCCTTTCTTGCCTCATTATGACCTGAGTTTGCCTTTATACTGATGTAAACTGACTGATTTGGTGGACAACTTCCTGTGATAAGTATTAGTAGGAGTGAAGTGTAATCTAATTGTTTATAAGTGAGGAGAAAGATATTATTTCTTGTGTCTTATCACAGCCGATGGTTCACATGTACTTTTGTATTTATTTAATATCCGTAATGTAAAGACTCTAGTGCATTCCCAGAATGATTTTAATGACATTATTGCATACCTTTAAATAGCAATTGATTTTAAATGTTTGCAACATTAATTGATATCTTTTGTTAAGTTTGTACAAACACCACCGGTGCCTTTCTAATCCTCCATAATCTTTTATGTAACCAACCCAGAGGATTCATTTCTCTTCTTGAAAAATGAATCAAGAAAATGTCCATAAAGCCAATGGAGAAAGCCAAAGAAAAAGATGTAATATGCTACAGTAGTTTTTTTCTGGATATAAATATATCATGCTAAAATTATGGGGTTTTTACTGCTAAGAAGTATGCATATAAAAATTGGATTTGATATTTAAATTATGAGAGCCTGGAGGAAGGAACAATATATTCTGTGCCTTCTACATTTCTGGACGCGCTTTTGGCATTCAGTAGAAAAATAAATGTGCATGTATGCATATTACATTGGCAAATATCGTTATAGTCCATCTAATATACTGGGGTACATGTGATACAAACAGTTATTCACAGCCAATTTAGTAAATCATCTATACACTGTGTTGAGTACTATAACATTTTTCCAACATTTGAATATCAGACATAAAAATTGGAAACTTAAATTCATACGAAATGTACATTCAGCACAGAAATCTATTACTGGTCCCACACCATAAGTTCTAACTTGTCTGAGTGTTAGGTTACGCTGAAAGAGACTGTGCTGTCCATCAAAACTCCCTGCGTAAAATATTTGTTTTATTATCTGCCAGTTAAAGTAGAGAGACTGGTGATATTCAAGAAAGCCTCTGCAGTATCTGGAAGTATCATATGATATCAATCTGTTATTATTAGCTCCACAGTTTAATAAAAACAAAATTCACCGAAAATATTAAAAGCGCACACACACATATATATGTGCATATATAAAAATATGTGTGTATGTGCGTATTTATGCATTTTACCCCTCTTTCCATAAAGATTTTAGGCAAGGTAAAGACCCAGTATTCCTATATATTAGGATCAAAGATATCTGTGGTCTACATTTTATTCGCATGTATTTGAATGAAGTGCTAGAAGAGCCACTAAATGAAAACTCTTTAAATCTTTCAGGGCAGTGTTTCATTGAAGGCGACAATTTTTCCAAATATTTTTTTGTTTTTTTTTTTTTCTTTTGCTATATTTATCGCCTCACAAAACTTTTCTTGTAATTTTCTCTTCAGGATCCAGTCACAAAAGACCTGTTATCTAAGACCTCCCGAGGTTACAGAAGACTAAAATGTAGATACCTGTGTTCAGAACTGAGGTCTCACGGTCACAAGTACTTACAGGTCATTTCTTTCTGGAGGCATTAAGACTGTATACCTGAAACAGGTTGGTTTGCTTTTGCTTTTGGTCTTTAATTTGGGCTTTTAGAGCTCTGGTTATCTGCTGACCTGAAGTTATTAAGAGTTAACCCAACTCGTATGCAAACATAGTCAAGATTCAGAAGCTTAGACTTCTTTTTCCAACCCTTTCCCTCTGAGAAACTTCATTTGGAATGAGACCATTCTTCATGAAATTAGTTTCTTTTTTTCTTGTACAATACCTCTTCCCCTTCCTCTCTCTTCATAAGATGGATCCATGATTTGAACAGTCATCCAGAGTATGGAAAATCTAGGTACAAGTTTAGCTTCTTCCTGAGTGAATTAAACCCCATATCTCCCATTGAAATGTTTTATCCTGTAGTTATAGGCAATTTTCATTATTTCCCGCTAATTATGTTCCACTGTGTAAAAGTGGACTATAATTACTTGACCTTTTCAGTATTTTTTAAAGTCATCTGCTAAGAAGGGAGAACTTGAATTCCCATCCACCCTGCAAGAACTGTATATACTTTTTGCACGAAGAAGTCATCAGAAAGTGTACGTCCCGAATGACTGGAGCGGGAGCAAAAGTATTGCACGTAGTGCTGGGTAAGGAAGGTAAAGAAGGCTGATTTGGGGTGTATTTTTTATTGGCTTGCCACTCACAACTTCTGCTGTTTGAGTCATAAAACTGAGTAGATCTTGAACTCGCTCTGTAGGGTTCTGGATCCTAGCTGAGTTAGGCACCATGGCTTTTCAGGCTTTATGGAGCCTGGATTTCTTTCATGTCTACCTCAACACGTTTGTAAATCACAAACGAAGCCAAATCCACTAGCCAGCTGAAAACAGAAAAACAGACCAGACCAACTAAATAAAAGTGAAAAGATGTTTCTGCACAACCCTTCTAGAAACCAAGGGTGTGAAATGATTTAGTGTTTGCCACGAAGTCCATGGCAGGAGGCAGTTTCCCATCGCGCCCTGAAATGATGGGCAGCAGGTCTGGCATGTTACAGTCTGAAGGGAGGAGTGAGTTTCACAACCCCGCAGAAAATGTTAAACTGACAAGTTAAATTGGTCAAAATAGTTTTGACAACATGTAATCTGTCAAAATACACTGTTTTTCAAAGTCAAGACATTCTGCAGTGATTTATTGATTTTTATGAAGATTTCTGTAACGAGATTTTTGACGTTTTGCCAGATTGCTTCTGACCAGAAGGACTGACTCGAAACCTGAGGCTCACATAATGCGAATCTGTGCCACTCAAACTCACAAAAAGTTTTGTTTTCATTCAAAAATAAAATTAATTACCTTGAAAGCCATTAAACACGGATAAAAGCTGTAGCAGGGTTATGCTAAGAAGAGTCTCTCATGCAGACAGAACCCACATCACTTGAGGATTAGGGATCAGGACCAATATCACAAACTTCAACCAAAAACCAGTAAGTAGTCTTGGAGCATCCAGCTATTTTCTGTGTTTAGGGAAAGATATTCCACCCGATAAGTCAGATGCTTTTGTTGTACACTATGTTCAAAGGCAATCCTGTGCTACATAATCCTGCTTGTCTCTGCCTCTTTCTGTCTTTCCTATCTATTACCTTTCTTCTTTCCTTTCAAAGTTATCACTGTCAAAGTGGTAACTCAGGCTCTCCACTAATTCTGCCTCTGCTTCTTTCCCCTTTCATTTTTTACAGCCTTTCTCATTTACCTTTTCTCTTTAATTGTTCCCCCCACCACCACATTTTTTCCTTTTTCTTGTGGCAATCTACAAATCTCAGCTTTACTGGCTTTTAAATCTCAGATGCCTTCATCTAGAATCTAAAAAGGTACCTGTGGGTGGAGGCACAAATTATATGCAGATTGTTAGCACAGGAATTATTGCTGCTTGTAGCTGCAGGACTTATGAGACATCCCGTTTGTTAAAGGAGAGACTACTTCTTTCTCCAAAGCTACATTATTCAAGAAGTAAAGGTCTAGGTTTCTGCAAAGAAAGTAATGAAGAAAAATCTTCAAATATTGTAAGGAATTCTAATGTACAGACTTGACAGTTTGTACTGTCATTTTCATCTATTTCCCAAAATATTTGGGCAAGACATACACGGTAGTCGAGAGTTGGAAGGACGATTAGCCTTATTTGTAGGTACATGTGTTGGAAATAGTCACCGGTGGTGCTATGAAATCTTCTGTACTGTGGCTGGAAAAGGATTAAACTGTCTTTAGAAGATGAGCAGGGTGGTATTTTCTTTTCTGTAAAGATGTTAACGAGCGTATGTAACTAAGGCATGATACCAGTTAATAAGAAAGCAGATTCAGTGCTCTCTGCCACTCTGCATTGATGATATCCAGGGGCCTGTGCTAATTTGCCTCCCAGCATGTTAGACGAGCTTCAAGCAGTAGTGATATGCAAAGAAAGAAGAGCAAGTAGGTTGACTTTAAAAAAAAAAAACAACAACCAAACACCAACACCCCCAACCCCCTTTTAAATAACTTCTAACAAGTAATTGGATAATTACTTTTATGATATTGATGAGGGACATCAACAAATTTAGAGAATCTGAAAAATTCCTAAATCCTGATGACAGTACGACAACACGGATGACTCACTGGTCAAAAAACAGAGTTAAGTTTTGAAAGAATTCTCTTCTTATATGTTGTGCAGCGTGTGAAGGAGGCCCAAGATACTGGAGAAATCATAATGTTGAATGTAAGTCCTATCGGGTATTTAAATTTTTCACCAAATACATTTACTGACACATTTTTGGGGGTTACAGATTTAACGAAAAAAAAAAAGATGTTAAATAATCATATAACACTTTGTGGAAATATCCTTTTCTTTCTACATTTCATGAACAAAGGTCGTTTATGCAAACGCTCAGAAACAGGCACATTGAACCAGAATATTCATCAGAAAGTCCAACCTCATTCACACACTTGGGATGTGGCGTTTCAGTTACACAAATGTTATTTAGTAAATTCTAGCAGATGTAAGTGTAATCAGATGTGCAAACCGTAAGTACATGCAGTACCTGGCTTCAGAAACATTAACAGACAAATGTCTCAACACACCTCTGGTAAAATGTATTTAAAATCAGTCTGTGTGCTTCTAACGCACTCTAAACTTGTTTACAGTCAATGTTCAAAACACTGAAAGTCCTTCGTAAAGTTCAAATCCTTCTGAAAAGCAATAGTACACCATTAAAAAAAAAAAAGTCATTTGTATTGAGAAAAAGCCTAAAACCCTTTGTTCCCAATGTTTCGTAGAAAATTCTAAATGCCTTAAACGGGTGCTAAATTAGAACAACTCCTCAACTATAACTATAACTTAGTCACAGCAAGACTATGAAATACAAACAAATAAATGCTAGTATTAGTTTATTCAATTGTCCTGAAATATTTATAGAAACGTATATCAGTACAGTTATTACTAATAGATATGTTTATTCCTGTAATTGAACTTAAAAAAATTACAGTGCTGTATGAGTTATAAAACTGTTAGTTTTATCAAACACTTGCTTCATACATTTTCTTCAGAAAATCTCTATACATAAAACCGACAGCAGAGGAGGAAATAATGAATATACGGAGCATCTTCATCTCTATGCAGATGAAAAAGTGTATGTTCCTGTCCTTGATTTAACATTCACAGAAAATCAACCAACTTAAAGAGTAATATGAAAAAATGTTTGTGTCAGCACTTTTAGAATAATCATGTATTTCAATATAGCAGTACACAGTTTAATGAGAACACCTTCAAAATAAATCAAAGCACTGGTGTTCTTTCTGAAAGGGTCGCTCATCACTGAAATGTTCCGAAGAAGAAAAGTAATTCCTGACAAACAATATATAGATCTTCAAAGAAGAGTGAAATGTGAACATAGGAAGCTTTATCTAGTGTTTCTACTTAATAATACATTTACAATTAGCGATATGTACACAGTTAATAAATTCTAGGCTGAAGCACAAGTTCTGAACCTGAAATCTGTTGACATTAAACAAAGCAGCTTTTGATTTATTACTTGGTTGAAACAGATTGTTGTAAACAATCTACAAAGTGTCCAAGGTTATTTATCTTTTTTTTTTCTTTATTTATTTGTAATTTTGTTTTTATATTTATGAAGGAACCCAATTCTCAGTAAATAAAAATGAATGGAAAACAAATATTGCAAGATTCATCTGGGAATAGCGTGTTATCTTCATCTCCCAACTTCTTTCTCAGCTTTATTTGCCTTTTGGGGGCTGCTGCTTTCTTATTTCCTTTAATACATGCATTGACTAGTGCAATTTCTCTCCCTCTCAGATGTGGCAGGAAATTTCCTCTGGTTTGATAATAAGTGAGTAGACACCCAAGCTCAAATCCCCACAAGCTTACTTCTGACATTCTTTAATATTACTGTGATTTATCAAGGATTTCCACAGTTCCCTCCTGGCTCCTTTAAAAGATATTTTAAATGGTTTTACAATAAATCTGTTTAGTGGCTGTCTAATTTGACACACATTTTGACATAGTCAATTGTCACACGTGTTTAACACATCACATGATAAGAAGAGAAGCTTACGAACTGTTTAAACTTTGCTCCGTATGAAAAACATAGTGTTATTATTGCAGGACTCAGATTGAAAGCAGCGATTAGATGATTAAAGAATCCAACTTATAGTTAATTATCTTTTAAACACCGCTAGACTATCTTAAAAACCAATTACTTCTATTCCTGCCAGTACCTGGCTATCAGACTAAAGGTCTTCTTAGCGTGTAGTCTAATTTGTGTTTAAAAAGTTAAAATTATATTTAATATTGAAAAGGTGTAAATCAGTTCAAAAATATATTGTGAAAATAATTGAAGGACAAATTAGACAATTATTACATTGAAAATATTAAATGCAAATAAAATATTTATAGAATGTAGCAGTCTGAGCAACATATCTAGCAAGGTGTTACCTACCAACTTCATGCTCCACTGATCTGAATTTTAGCTCAGAATTTTTTGAGTTTGGTTTTAGAGTTGGTTTAAAAATTATCATTTAATGAGACTTTAAAACGAATTTGCATAATCCTCAAAGAAAATATTGTTCAACATTCAAAAGAGCTATCAGTATTCTTTTTCAAAGCTCATATTAATTCCGGCTTCAAAAAGGGGGATGTTTATGACACCAAGATAAGAAAATACAAATACAGTTGTTAATCACTGTGTAATTACAAAAAGACTTTCCTTAAAGTCATAGCAGAAATACCTCTCTAGTGTTTATTTCACGTTCATCTACTAACTTTAATCTTTCCTGTTTTAACTGCTGCTCAGGAAATTCAGAATAATAGTCGACAACAAATAAACTTTATACAATTGAAGAAAACTTTGTGAAAGCCAAAGCTTTACCTTCTTAAAACATTTTGTTAACGGTAATGTGTATTTGGTCTGCAATGTGTTTTGGTGATGTATAGCAATTCTTTCAAAGACCTTTGCTCAGAGAGACCCCAGAGCCTGAGCAGAGCCTTGAACGCAGTCATATGCAGAATGCATAATCTAAAAATGAATCTAATGACAAATGGGGTATTTAACAGTTAAATGTTATTTTGGTGTAAAATCTGAGCAGGAATATTTTTTTACTGATGTGAAAACAAGGTACATCCATCATAAACTGCTTTGCAGAGTTTTGCTCTTGTCTCATGACCCATTAGGGGGGACATGGCCCTGAACCATGAAGCTGCATCTTGATGACCTCTGGAGAGGTCCGTGAAGAGCAGCAGTGCTCATCTTCAATACCTTCATCTTCATCAGATCACTAGGGTGTTCCTAACCTTTCTACCAGAGTGCTTCGCCACTCCATCCAGAGCTGCTCACCAATCTTCCTGAGAAAGGCTCTGCGAAGGGATGGATCTGCCGGAGGACACAGACAGCAAAAACAAATACGGCCACCAGTGACGGTGTCAGCAGGCTGCAGCTGGCTAAAAGTGAATCATACCTTCTATCTTCAGATTCCGGGAAACGCTAATATATCTTCCTTTCTTTTTTCTCTGCTGACACATCTGAAGGAGAACATCAAGCCAGACGTATAGGTCCTGTGAGGGATTCTCAGCCCTAGGCCCCAGTCGATGGCTGAGCAACAACCCTCACTTATCAAACTCGGCCCTGCGACTGGCGGCTCAGGCGGGCAGATTGCTCTGCATTTCTTCCCTACTTTTCCAGAGAAGCAAGGGGAGAAAAAACCAGGCCTTAAGTTAGGCTCAGCATATAGAAATGAACTTCTGCTGCTGACTTACCTGAATCATTTTTTTCAGGGTGGCAGACAAAGCCAAAAAGGCAGAAGAAAACATCTGCTGGGGAGAAGAGTTTGCAGGCATATGTGTAAATAGGGTGACTGATGTCGCTGGTTTCCCCACCGATATTTTTTGTTAATGTATTGGGGAGATTATTGATGTCAAAAGAGGAGATTACTTCTTCAATTTATTTAGGCGTTGGTAGACGATCATGCCACAACACCGTATGCAGCACGGCAGAGAGGAACCTACCTTTTTTTTTTCTTTTTTGTGAGTAGTCTATTACAACACGAGGAACCCTGGCTTATTTATTATTGAAGTGCAGTCTTTTCAGAGCCTGAATGGCTGCCCTCAATTAGATAAACATTATTGAATTGTTTGACTACAGAAGGCCACATGTTGGCATAAAAGTGACCCTAGAAAATTCATTTCAGGGACCCCTGAAGAAGTAAATTAGCTTTATATTGCTGCTTTTTCAATTTCGTTCTGGCATGTAATGCACTTGTTGGCATACGTTTCCTTATTGCTTAATGCTAGACATATGTTCAAATATGGATGGAAAAACAGATGTGTTTGGCCTTTTGAAGATCTCTTACTAGTCAAACTTTTCTGAGAGCCTTCATGTTTTCACCTTCCCTGGCTGGCAGTTTATTGCAGCTTCCTCTGAGGCGAAGCCCAGAATAGAGACGTTCTATAGGCGACACAAATGACATTCCAGGATGCGAGGGACATCTTCTGCGCCAAGAAGGAGGAGGAGCACATGGGAGGGCTATTATGAGTGTGAAACATCATTTTGAGAGGCAGCCAAGGAGCACCGATTAAGAACCTGGATTCCAGCATTGATGACATCGCATGACCTGGGCTTGATGTTTACCCACAGGCTGAAGCTGGGTGAGATGGGTCAGGGAAGAGAGTCTGAGAGACCACTGCTTGGAAGAACTGAAAAAGGGACACGATCCACTCTGTATGTAAAGAAGGCCAGAGGAAATTACAGATTTATTGGAGGGAACAGCGTTCCTGCCCATGGCTCCTAGGTATAGCAATTTAGTGCATGATGCAGTTTGACAAGTTGGTACATGTGATTGCAAATTAGAGGCAGCCCTTTCACTTTAAGTTCAGCCCACTGAAATATTTCTGGGACAAGTGACATCCAAAATTCCTTGTCCTGGTAGAACAGCTTTCGGGTGTCCTCATTGGAGTTAGTAAACACAGCAGCATACTGAAATGAGCTCCTTATTTCCAGTTAAGTGTACAAAACCCTGTATGAGATTTAACCCTCTGAGCATCCTGAAATGGCCTGACAACTCACTTTTGAGGTGCACTGGTCTTCAGATTGGGACGCGTGAGGCAAGGGAAGAAAAAGCGTTGAGGTACAATGTATACTACATGTTTGCACCCTGATACCTTCTTAATACTGGAAAGACTCACTAGGCTGCATCAGCAAGAGAAGTCTGAGCTCCCAGTGCTGCAGGTGTCAGGCATTAGGGCCAAAATTAGGGTGGGAGTTCTGCCTCCAGTTGCAGAACTCACTGACTAAAGCATCCTTTCTTTGGCCTCGCCTGTCCCACCAACGACAGCAGGTATAATTTCTCAGGTAAAAAGGACTTTTCCTCACGTATGGCATGCTGTAGGATTATCTAGTAGGCTTAATGAGTAAGGTTGTACATACTAATTAGTGTGGGAGGCAAAGGACTTGGGGATGTTTGGCAAGTCCAGGTTCTTTCCTGCTCAGGTGTGGTGTGGGTGCGATCAGGAGGAGCTACACGTACATTGTGGTCTGGAGCAGAGCTCCTGCTGACACAGACTTTGCCTCAGAGAATATGAACCTAAACTCACATTTATCAAAGTCAGCATATATGGGGATCTTTGCATGTTTCAAGGTACAGTAATCTCTTGTACATATACAAATAGAGCTCAAAGAATAACGTGGCTGTGATTGAAAAGAACAGCTAGATGCAATTACATTGTCATTGAAGAAGCTATATCAGTTTGAAACACCTAGTAGAAATAACTGAGATTTATATATTTTGTTACAAATCAGGCAAGTTATAAATTCTACCTTTATCCTTACTCACATTAGATTGTTTTTTTTCACACAAACTACACTTCTTTTAATCTGAAACCACCATGTATTCCGTTATTACAGGTAAGTGCCTGAATTTCCATCCTTTCATGACAAAAATTGTGGATTTGTAATTTAAGCTTTTGCTTGACTGTCTTTTCAAAACTAATTAATTTCAGTAATACATGACTAATGTACTCAGATGATTCCAATTTCAATCTTATTTGTTATTTATAATTGATTATATTACGAGTTTACGTAAGGACTTGAATGCTATGATAATAGTCTATCAAATAATACGTCTTAAACTGTTAGGATAAAGCCTCTTATTACTTCCATGCGAATTACTGGGACTAGATCTTGGGCTCTTCCAGTCTTAGAAGCTCATTGATTTTTTTGAGGCGTGTATTTTGAGATATCGTTGGTTTTAAATTAACCTATCAGGGACTTCACCATCTTTTGCAGATGTTATCCAATCAGAATACCAAGTTAAGCAACCAGTATGTATAATATATGTTACCTATCTGTAGCCTCCAGAGGTATATTTGCCACAGTATTACGCACCAATTACATGGCACTTTTCACAGAGATTTTTCATGAAAAGCGCTGAAGGTGCCAGCGGTGAATAAATGCCTTCGGTTTAATATTTAGAAAAGCAAGCATCTCAAAGAACAACCAAGTGCATCAGGATCTAGAGAGGAATAGGCTAAAATGAAAAGAATCAGCAAAAAATTAGTTCAAGGTTTCATCTGCCACCAAGAATATCTAAATATAATTTGCCATGAGAAGAGGAAAGCAATGCTACATAACCACTCCTAATTAAATGCTGATTTTTTCCCTCTAAACTGTTTGCAAAAGAGGAGTTAAGATTTCATGCAAGACATGCATATACTGACTCAAAAGCATTTTGTTTGGCAGCTAACAGTTAACATCATCCCTTTGGCTACCTTGTAAGTTTTAAAGCGATTTTCTTCTTACTGTAGTGTTCAAACTGAGTCTTGATGGATAACTTGGTTCAGAAATAGGTGTCAATATGGGTGATGAAATTAAAAAGCCCAGATTTCAGGGTTAGGGAGGGAAAAGATGAAAATAAGAATGATTGTTCATGCTTATATTAATTTTCAGTAACCTGTAGTCACAAAACGGTAGGATATAACAGATGTTAATTGACCAGGAAGACACATTAACAGTAATACAAATGTTGATGGCTGTCCGTGGAAATGTAAGCTGATTTGAGATGACAGAAATCACTAGGAGTAGCCACATTGTTCTGTTTTGTGATAGGACAAAATATATATAGTTCATAAAACCAATATTTTCCTATCGTTGCTAAAATGTCAAAAACACTGTGGCACTTTGATACCTCCTTTTTCAAACGCCTCTTACATTTTTTTTGGCATACATAGAAGAACAGTATGGCAACTAAGCTGGTGATTTTGTGCAACTTCTTATATGTACTACATGAAATTATAATTGGGCTTGGTTTTTGCTTTGACAGAGAGAAAATTATTCAAGGGTTAGCAGATATCCATGCGCAGTTAAACGAATATCATTTTCTATACCGTTTGCACCTGGTAAATTACTTCTGAGAACGCTAAGGTTCCCTCTTATTGATCCCTTCCATGCATTAGAAAGAACAGCATTCCTAACTGCTGGGTAATAATGTGAGATATGGATTAAGAAGTGATTTCTTCTCACAAGTTCTTGAAGTTGCATCAAAAAGTGCATGCGTCTTTCTATAAGAACCGCATATTTGTCTTGTTCAGTTGCAAAGAAATAACACGTTCTCATTTTCCAAACTATTTCATAAATTAGAAAATGTCTGACACGTAGCTTCTCAGTTCCATGTGTAGCAATGAGTTCCAAGGATTTTTAACGTGTTGTTATAAAGCCTTTTATTCTGTTAGTTGAAACTTCAATTCCTTTCTGTTTCACTGGATTTTTTTAGGCTATGATGAGAGCTTAAATAGTACCCAAAACTTGTTTTTCTTAGTCCTTATTGTATGTTTATAATTTCTGTTATTTCTATAGGGTCTAACTGAAACCATCGTTTTATTTTTGCCTCACAGCAGACTTTCATACCTGTAATATTTTTTCTTATGATCCCCTGCATGTTCATTTTTCCGACAGGGATCAGCATTTCATTAATAGCATGGAATGAAAAGGGCAGGCAGAGCTATAGAAAAGAGATCTTCATTGATCATGTCAAGGGGCCAGAGCTACATGCTGAGAAGTTTGGATTTACCTGGAAAAAGTCTGACTGCTCGTTCTCCCTCCTGAGGTCGTGGTAATACAACCAGCTCTTTCTAAACCTTGGGTTTTTTCCTCCACTTTCACTCGTCACTCTAGAGGCAGCGCTGATTAGAGCTCTACCACCTTTTATGTTTTAACCCTTTCTGCTAAGAGGGGTTTCAGTATGGTTAAGTGGCTGCAAACATTTTGTTTATACAGCTGTCCCCATTCCTATTAGCAGTGAGAAACACTCATATAAAGGGTGGGAACTGTTGAAACCCAAAGAATATCTAGCTTGTTGCCAGGTTTTAAAAAGTAGAAATTCTCTTATCTGCGGAAACGCTGTGGTGAAGGGAGGGATGGTGGGGAGTTCAACCTATACTTGCGTGCAGTACCACCATCTATACAGCCGTTTGTTGATTTGGATTCCAGATGTAAGTATTTGACGTGATCGTTGGAGTGTAGTGGGTCTAGGAGAAATAACGTCTATAAAATAAACACTGATAGCAGCTGCCATACTTAAAACAATTTAGAGAGTCAACAAGGCTGATGTGAGAGTGCAGATCCAACACAAGTGCCTACCTGGCTGACAAAAACTGATCTGCCGCAATTAGCATAGTACGATAATTCAGCTGAGTCTGTGCCAAGTTTCGTTCAGGTAGACATATCTTGTATGAGGCAAATTCGCGCCAAGCAATCTCAGAGTTACCTGGCCACGTGTTTTCAGCCCCTTAAACTTCTAAACCTGTCTCCTGAGTAGTGTCACAATCCTCTGCTTCATTTTTCTGTTGATACAGCCTTTCAGCTGTTTTTCCAGGTCGTTATTTCTGTTCTTTCTGGCCCTTCTGTCTCCCTCCACCTGTAGCTATATATATAGTCTGAAAAAAAAAAAAAAAAAAATGAATCCGCAATCAGTTTGGTAATTAGTGCATCTGAGTCTTCTGGGTAGAATAAAAGACTGAGAAAGATGTCCCTACCAGTGAATCACTTTGGTTTCCAGACCTTTGGTTACACTGCAAATTTTTATTTTATGTGTGTGTGTGTTCTTCTGAGGTAACTGCTGACTTGCAGAGCAATACGCTACCACTTTTCATGGGTCTACCAAGTTACTGGGCAAGTAGCACCAGTACTGGATCTGGTTCCTAAAGGGATGAAGGTGAATGCAAGAGTAGTTCTTAGATTTTGGCATTCCAGGCAGAAAATCTTTGCCCGCTGTATCTTTTACTAAGGTTAGCACCAGTTTTGAATAAAAATCATGTATTTTATCTAAAGTGACAAAAAAACATACAAAATATTCCACTATAAAAAAAACCCAACCAGACAAGCAAACGCCCCAAACAGAGCTATATTGCCCGTCAGCAAACAAACACATGTGTTAGACCAATGCAGACAGTTAACTTGCACGATAATCAGTTCTGCAAGTGAGATTCAACATATTGGGGCAGATGTTTAAATTCCCTATTTAATGACTGGCCGAAGTTAAGTACCTCAGAATAGCATTCCCATCACCCTGTATGCTTGGAATAAGGTGCCTCTAATAAGTAGTATGAAATGTCTGACAGAGAAGCATATCTAACAACTTTTCTGACTCCTGAACTTTTGCAGCTAAGTAGCAGCCGGAATTCTGTGTCGCTTGTCAAAGTTTCTTTCTTTGCTTGTGTGCTAAAATGCTTCTTTCCTAATTTTCTTTGAAAAGACGTCTGAAAGAGAGGAAATGACTGTGCCCATTTTTGTGTATTATCCGGAGTGTTAATGCATTCCAGATTTGCTTTCCTTTTCATCTTAACGTTAGATCATTATTTCCTATCTGTTCTTCATTCCTGGATGAAGAAATGCACATGAGAATCTCCCAATCCATGCTTTTCTATACATGTATGTATGTCAGTCTATGTATGTATATATGTGCGTGTGCCTGTATATGCAGACTACATTTTGTGATGCAGATACTGTTTGCAGAGATACTATATATTTAATTTTATTGCTTGTACATCTTACAACTTCTATCAGCAGACTCATGGGCAAACATTTTCACAACTAGTTTCATATATGAAGGACAAAGCTCTTTCTCATCCAACTATCCCTGTCATGGTTTTGGGGTGCTTTCTGGTTAAGACATGAAAAGTGTAATTCATTAAATTAAAAAAGCTTAAGTGAAAAGCTGTTGGCTCAGAATTGGATTTACCTGTGTGGTTAGAGCCCTGGATGAGAACCGAGATTGAGTTCACGGTGTCTATGACAAATTGTTAAATTATGGTTTATGGTAAGCCCAGTCTCAGTGTCTCACCCTCAAGCCTGCTACTTGTAAGCAAAAGTCAAACGAAGGCTGGCCAAAAGTTGACTCTTAACACACTGGCATTCCATGTTACTTTCCCATCTCTGGCCCCCTGCTATTTATATCATGACAGTTTGCTCCACAGACTCAAATGCGCCTCGCTTTTAGGTGGTGCATGTGTTGACGGGAGCTTTGCTCTGATCTCGCAAATTGGACAGGGAGTACATAAAATATGTACATTGGCATCATTAAACAGGAATACATTAATTGCATTATAACCTCTTACTAAATTCTAGCGACTTCTCAGGGACAACACAAAGCTGGTTGAGGATCACTGGTAACACAAATCTGAAATTAAAAATGTCAAATAATTAAATTGTATGTATGGCTTCAGACTTATTTCCTTTCCTTTTTCCCTTAAATCTTGTAATTAAAAGCTAATAATAGAGGACATGGTTGGACAATGGTAGTTGTATTAAATCTACACTCAAAATGAAACATCTTTTTTTACTAGAGAATAATAAACATTTCTCTTTAAGGTCTTCGTATTGCATCGAAAAGAATGTCCCTGACTTCTTATTCTGCTTTTGTGGTTCAAACAGAGCAGTAAGTGTGAGGAAAAATGCACGCAGGAGGAGGAAAGTCACCTTAAATGGTGTACTTATTTATCATAAACAGGCATAAACTTATCATAAACTAGAGCAGCCGTTTTACCTTGCAGGAGCCTTTTATTTTGGTGTCCGAGCATGCTTTCCCGCAGAAAGTACTCACACAACGGTGTGTGGGAGGTATACTTCTGAACTGAATGTATCTGTATGCAAACATATTTATACATATATGTTTGTGTGTGTGTATCAGGTAATTTGAGATTACCGCAATGGGAATATTTAAGAGGCTGAGAGATAAGGCCATTCTTTAAACTTCAAAATGAAAATTTACTAAATTCATTCATTAACAAAACCCTTCATGCTGATGGTTATTTCTTATATATTATTAATCATTGTCACTGTGGCAAACTGATTGTCACTAAAAATCATACCCTGAATTAGCTGTGAGCACATAATACCTCGAAGCTGATGCCATGTGGTTCGTGCATGATGGCTGTGGTCTGTGGTGATTCCACAGGTGATCGAGCTTGAGAGCTCTTTGACAGGGGAAATGAGGACCAAAGCGAGCTTCTCTTATTTTTTAAGTTAATCGTTGACATTTTATGCCTCTTGCCACCTCCACCCAAATGGGATCTCAGACGCTGCTCCAGATGCTGCTTATCTTGGGTCTGGTTTTGATAGTCATCCTTCTTGTATGTTAGGCAGGGTGCTCCACCTACCTGCAGTCCCTTGTGTTTATCTTGTTTGTCGTTCTTCATCTTGGGATTGCCATTTCTGTCACTTGGATGGCTGCTACACACAACTGTACGTGTTTTTGCCTGCACCTTTGCTGGTCACGTTCCTCCCATACTTAATATGCTTATATATTGTGTCTGGCATACCGCCAGAGTCTCACAAAAGTTTTATATACTGTTGCTGGTTGTGATACTTTGGTA
>RSEF01000004.1:49284068-49297802 GCA_003993805.1 Himantopus leucocephalus | reverse complement strand
AACACAGCACTCAAGGTGGGGCCTCACCAGTGCTGAGTACAGACGTTAGACTGTGCCAAGGCATAGGCCACACACTGCTTGTCTCTCTGGTTCCATCTCACAAAGATTTTTCAAGTACTGGAACTGATGCATTTATCATTATTTTGGGTAAACGGTCAGAAACCCTTCCCCTCTTTCAGTCTTCTCCAATCTCTTCCATGTCATACCTCTGACAATGGGTGCCAGTGACAATTTCCACCTTCAAAGTTTTGTCCTGGTCTTCTTTAAACTGGAATATGTTTGCTGAGAATTAGTATATCTTTTATTACATTTATTAATGCTGTTCATTAGTATTATTATTGTTATTGTTACCGTCATCATCATCAACATGGTTAGAGGAAAATGTATCATCTGCACTCAACTGCTCGAGAGAGGTGAGGCTGCTGCAACTCTATGTCCCAAGGTCCAACCAGTAGTGAGGGTGTGTTCCCAGTAGACATACACATACAGAGCACACATACACACCACATCTGTACACACCTGGTGTTGTGGTTTGGGCTGGGCTGGCCACTGAAATGAACAACAGATGATCCCTTTTACTTCTCTCCCCTTCAGCAATATCTGAAGATCACAGACACAGAGACTCACATGAGCACAAACAGTACCAACAGCCCTCCCTGGCTGAGGAAGATGGAAGTCCACCAGTAACAATATATAGAAACACACACACATATATACCTTTATATAGTAAAAGGACCTTTTTTTATTTTCCCCTCCATCTTAAAATCTGCTGTGTTTTCTTTCTTTTTTCCTTTCTTTCATTCCAGGTTCAAAAATGTCTAAATAAGCTGCCGAAGAAGACTTAAAAGCTAATCACAGTTTTGATCACAAATTACCTATCGAAAAGTTTAGTATGATGATCATCAGGATGTGCAAAGAAGGTTTTTATGGCCAGCGAGAGATACAGAAAGTCAGAAGACGAGACTCTGCAGAGCAGCAAAAAAGATGAGAGAGTGACAGATTAAATATATAAATTAACTACTCTAAAGAAAGGAGGCAACGTTGATGCAATAAAACTATCTTTTCAATATGTGCTTGCATTCGATTAGGGACATCAATAAAAAGAAAATGTTGCAAAAGGCCAACAGATGCCTTGAGGCAAATAAAAATCCCAAATGCCACCTTCGCAGATGAGGCAACCGTTCCGATATTATATACTTCCTATGGGCAGACGCAGCTCCTTGAATCCGTGACCAACAGGCTCCCTGTGAAGTCCGGTCTCAGGGGGGTTTGAAAAGAGGGAAAGGTTCTATTTATATGTGGGAATTTGGCCTGGCTTGCTCTGTGGTTTGCATTATGCTTGTAACTTCTTGCAGCCCCCAAAAAATAATTTGTGTATAGAAGACTTTTTATACATATTTCAGACACGATGACATGACTGTATAGGATATGTGGGCTAATACTTACATATAATGGTTTAAACAGCAAATTCTAATAAAGCAATCTTCCCTTGTAGCTTTGAAGCCAATGACGCAAAGTTTACTGGGGTTGTGAGCTCAAAGAATTATACAGGAAATGTAACACACGAACAGGGAACATTGCTGCAGAAAATTCCCCTCTTTCTTCTAAAAATATGTAGTACCTTTAGCCCAAGAAAGCATCCACATTATACCGTTTGACATTAAATTCTTGGACCAGATCCCTACTCGTTGTAATCTAATAGAATTCCAATTTACACTGAGGTAAGGCAGTTTGTTGTTCTGCTCTGCAAGTCATTAACAGTAAACATTATGTAAATGAAAAAGAAGAGGAAACAGCATAAACCACAGGACCAAGCAAAGGCCTGCAAAATGCTTAGAGCCTGTGTATAAATCTGAATAAATAAATTAGCGAATCATGAACTAAAATTACCCACTCGCATTTCTAGAATAAAACATTTTCCTGGATAAAACTGAATGAATAATCGATGAACTTTAAAAAGGAATGCCTATCACGGCTGGTCAAAAGGCTACGAACAGCACATTGCCTGATAAACCACACATGGGTTTTGCATCCATCTTTTTCTCTTCTATTTAAGAATTTGTGCTGATTGTCTTTGCAGAGCCAGGAAGGACTTGGCTTGCATCTCCCCAGTTTGCATACGTTATTTTCTTAGGTTTAGGGTCTGCCTTCCACAAAGTAAAGATTTCTAAAATTTCTTTTTTTCCACCTCTTTTCGTTCACTTCTGGAAGAAAACATACATTGTTGGCATATTAAGACAGTAAACGCATTCGAGCCACATCTTCACATTTCACCCGTACCTCTTCTGTAAGGAAGGGCGTTGTGCAAGTGCTGCAAAGGTATTTGCCATCCGTTGAAGCAGAAATTCTGGAGTCCCTTAAGCAGCCAGCTGGATGGTAGGGGGTGGAGAAGGTGATAAAGGCCTGTCGCTCATCCGCAGTGTTTGCCTTCCCAGGGTGATTTCCCAAACAGCAAAGCACGGCAATTGCAGGGGTAATAACGCCTACAGAGAGTAAATAAGAACAGGTGAAGTATTACAATATTTAGGAATACAAATATATTTACATCCTTTCAGCAGAGGTGCTGCAAAGCCATTGAATAAATAGAACGGGCGAGAAAGAGTGTGATCTGGAAATACTCCAGGATAACTGAATCTGCAAACCAAATGCCAAATAAAATTGTCAGCTCCAAACCTAGTTACTAAGATACAAGACTCAAACTTAGTTACTAAGATATAATGTACACACCTTTGAAAGTTTTCTACTGAGATATGTTTGTGCCGTAGCTAGGAAAGAGCTGCTGTAGATATAGGGCTTTTGCGAGGCAGAAGCTGTCTTTTTCCTACTAAGGTGGAGTAATAAAGTATTAATGTAATATATTTCCTACCTGAGGAGGTTTAAAAAGCCTAGTGGAGGCTTAGCAAAACCAAGACACTGACTCGTTATTTTCCAACTTTTAGCATGCTCTCTGACGCTCCCCCACAAAAATAATGGGACATTTTGAAGAAAAAAAAATCTCTCTCCTCTCCATCTCCCCCTTCCCAACTACAGCTCACAGGACAGGCTTCACTGAACGAAGGCTCACTGCAGATACACGACTGATCCAGCATATCACCACACCACACTATTCTGTCATCTACATTTCATAAGTATATATTTAGAGTCTGACCTTCTAGATAATTCTGGAACTGTGGACATTTCAAGTCTTTTGCTGTGTATTTCTACACTTTTATTTATTAGTAGTTTTAGTGCTGCTGAAAAAGGCTGGATTGACAGCCCCAGAGGAGAAAACCCTCCATACAAAAGGGATCGGGTCAACAGATTTCCCTGCACTAGCTCAGCAGAGTGTTTCGGTGTTAACTTAGAGAAGGAGGTCAATCCCTTCGCCCATTTAGTTTTTAGCCTTTCTGATCAAACTGCCAAGTTTGCCAATTAGTGGCAGTTGCACTCAATATGATCTATGATCTCCTTTCTAACATAAGCAGGGCTGCTACACAAATCTGCTTCACACAGGCAACCAAAAACAAATGTTCCATAGCATTTTAGAGTCACTTCTAACCTCGGCATTGTTTGAATTGCCAACCAAGAAGAAACGCTTTGAAATGCACTCGTATACAGTACATGTATATGTAACATTCACTGAGAATTTTCTGGTGAATTCTGAACGAAAGCAATTGCATTACCCATTTAATACACGTGAAACATTTCTGCAATCTGTAATGCAGTTAATAATAATTTATAGTAAGTTATAATAAAAAGGATCTATATTTCACCCCATATGCACGATATAGGAGATGAAAGAACGTGTGGGTATGTACTATAAGACTGTGAAAAATATTGGCATGAAGTGAAAGGCAAGGAACAATAAATAGGGATCTATCAGTCTGAATCATGGCTTGTCTCTCACTATTAGACTTCCTGCATACATCCTAATCACATATTACATACAGCTTGCTAGTATCAAGAGATACAAAATTCCATGAGAATTAGCAGCAAGAGAGTATAAAGGTGACGCCTTTTTATGAGGAAGGAAGAGATTATGCCTTGAGATTTTTCGTAAAATTAATTCCCTGGTATAGCACCCAGAGCAGGCTTTGAACAGAAGAATGATAAAACTGACTTTTATGACTTATATGGATTGTATAAAAAAATTAAAATAGAATCCGCATTAAATTAAATTCAAACTTGGCTGTGGGGTGGGTTTTTTTGGTGGGGTAAGGTAAGACTGGCACACATATAAGGTGGGCATGGTTGTCAGGTGTGTTTCTTTAGGGATTGTCAAGGATGTGAAATGGTCTTAAATTTATATTACATTTGCTATCTGGCTGAGGTAGCCCTAGGAAACCAGTCACTGTGCATCATCTGACTATTGTATTCATATGATACTGCCTTTCTAAAAATGGAAGAGAAGATAAAGGTACAACATTTTTGATGTGCACATAATGAAAGGTGTCAGAGAAGAAGAAACAGTTTTTAAGCATACTGAGATCCAGCAGTAAATTTTAGTACTGTGCATAAAAGCTTTAGTTATCATTTTGAAATAGGTTTTCTGCTAATACTTCCCATATGCCAATTTCATTCCAACCATAATGATTCTATATGTCAAAAACAAAGCAAAATCCCAAAAGAGAAGAATCAGACACATCTCATTACTGATACAAGACTATTTTAACTGTGGTAAAACTGTCCATGAAAGACAGAGTTGTCATATCCTCTTCAGTAATATATAGTAGCTTCAGAAAATTTTAAGAACCCACCTGACATTGCAGAATGAATTCTTAGTTAATTCATCTAGCTAACCGGAATTAAGTAGGAAAAAAGAAAAACAGTGTACTTATTTGACTCTATTGGATGCACGTGCCACAAACTGAGTTAAAATCTTGATATTTGATTTACAGTCCTGACCATCAAAAGAACTCTAACATTTAAAAAGTACTTCAGCCTTTCATACTCCATCTGTAAGGTACACATGGTAGATATTGTGGCAGCGTTATGCCGTGGCAATATCTGTCATTGTACAGAGGTATCTGGGCCACCCATGTAAGAACTTCAGGTAGCAAAACATGTTACCAAAAGTTTTTGTGTACTTTTTTTCATCTCAGAAATCATTCCCTTTCTCATATGAGGTCTTTATGATTCTTTTGCCCTCTGTGGACTGTATTACAATTTGTCTTTCACTGTGAAGCAAGGAATATCACTGATATGGTTCAGAGTGAAAAGGAACATAAATACAACTCTGCAGATGTTGACAGCTTGTTAAAAACTTTGAGAAAGGTTCAACAGTTTTTTATTGTGCAGAATTTTGAATGATTGTTGAAGGTTTGCGCAAAGCATGAGGACGTTATCCCAAAGTTTCTACTGAACTGATTTTGCAGGAGTGAAAAGAATCTGTATAAGGAAAATACTATGAGAGGTTTTGCAAACAATTCCATTATTTTTCCAATTTTTCACTACGGATGACTCAGATGTAGTTTCAAAGTTAAAAAGGCCTATGTTTGACTTGGCCTTAGATTTAAATCCCATTTTAAGTGACTTCTCACGTATTTGTTTAAACCTATGAATAATCCCAAACTGACAGTATACAAAACTATTATGTGTATTTTCTGGTAGAGTTAACAGCTATGGCCATACAATCTTGATCACAAACAGGATTCAGCTTAGATAAAATTCCCTTTTAGATTCTGACTATAAGTTTTCTTTTAGCAGAGCAACAGCTCCAACTTATTTCAATGACTTACAAGATCCTCAAAAGAATGTGTTTGTAGGTGAATATTATGTTTTTTAAGAAAGCACATTTTAGTCATTCATCCTCAAATGAGAATAGGTTTCAAGAAGGTCGTGAAATGACTGCTGTGAAGGGTACAATCACACCACAAAACCTGGCATTACGAGAATTCCATTACAGAGCTGCTACGAACAGTTGAAACCTCTATGGGTAGTGTGCTATTAATCACTCTGACTTGTGTCCCCAGCAACTTCTTATTGACGGGGTTGTTAAGAGAAATAAGTTTGTGTCACTGCAGGATGTTATTATCAAGTGTCTCATTGTGGAAGTCAGCAACACATGAATACAGCTGAAGAAGAGGAAAGACTTAGAAAAGAAAATGAATGCACCTAATAATGCAAAACAATTAAAGAAACATTTTCAATTACGGAAATAAGTGTTAATTCTTTGAAAGCTTGTACATATGCACATTTATTCTCCAGCTGTGTTAATATGAGCATTGTGTTTTTATTGGAATTGCCTAAGTGTGTGCAATGTTGTCCCTCCTCTTTTGCTTGACACACTGGTTATATTGGAAGGTAAATGCTACAAGTAATCCAGCTCCTTTTATCTAACTGCAATAAACCCTTCTACTATCTCTCCTTTTCATTTATATCATGTTGATATGTAGTAGTTATTTTTTTCTTGACTGAAACCCAATCCTTTTCCTATCCATGCAGGGCGTATTTTCTATTGTCCCTGGTATTTACAGTCTTCCCTTCATCCCAGAGGCAAAACATCAGCAACTGGTAGCTCTTTCACCTCAAGATCACAATCTGTTCAAATTTGTTAGATCTTTATCCCTGGGTATGTGATGGAAGCACTTTTGGATCTAGGCCGTGAAGACAAATACAAGAACTGAGCTTTTGAATGCATTTGATGATTCATATGTCACCCACTACTTTTATTATTCTAGAGCAAGCCATAGCTGAGTGTATGAGAGAGGGGCTGTAGGAAAAATAGCCATGTTTCTGTCCTCCCAGCCGCACTTTCACCCTCCGAGTTTTAAGAGGTCCTGTCTTCACACAAAGCAAAACTCAAATAGAGAATATATTTCAAGGATATTCTTATTATTGGTATTATTATCCTCCAACTATCTTATCAAAGGACATTGGTAATGTCAGTTTTGGTGAAGTGACGTACAGTTGCTATCTTTGGGAAAAAATATGAAACAAAATTACCTTTACCTGTTGTCCCTTTTGAGTCCTTATAATTAGATATCTGTTTTAAAGCATAGATGATATTTTTAGACTTTTACAAAGTCCCTGAAACTTTTAGCTCTTTCATAAAATGGTTAAGTGGGCAGTCATTTCATTAAGCAAATGAAAAATTTACTCCTTTCAGGTAATGACCGATTCCACCACACCACTAGCAGACGTGGATCTCACTATGCGCAACTTCCTCCGACAATTTCTTGAAGGATAGCTGGTTCAACAAGAGTAAACTATTTGTCTGGTGCTGTTGCTGTCCTTGGCTCAGTTCATTGTTCCTGTATTTGTTTTATATTCCACTGAGTTCTCAAGTCCAGAGTTCTCTGCAACACACTGGTAGTCTGTGACAAACTCTGCTCTCACATATAATTCAAAAGATAAAATAGTAAAAGGGGAAATTGGATAGAGTCACTCTTCTGTGCTTGGATTCTGTAGGATTTACTGGTTCAACTGTTTTCTCAGCCATTCCTCAGTCAGAAGGGTATATTACATCTACCCTTGCTTCAGCAGCTGCTCCTTAATGTGTCACTAGCGTGCCATTCATAAACAGAAAATCTCATGAACCTCATAGTGCAGGCTCTGGCTGCAGTTCAGGGGAAAGAAAACATGCCTTTCCTACTAACTCTAAGGATGCACGAACATTTGACTCCTCAGTCCTTATGATAAACAAGATCAAGTCCTACATCCATGAAAACTGGGATAAAAAGATGTAATTCTTGCAGGTGATCAGAGTTACATTCATTAATTTCAAATTAGAAACCCCTCACATTTCTCCTTATGTGTCCCACTGAACGTCTCATTTTGAATATGATATGTTTTCATAGAAACAAGGTTTTCATAAAACATAGATTTTAAAGACAGATATGGCTATGTAAATCACCTGAACTCATTTCCTGTTAAGCAAAGTCGTAAAATACCACCTTGTATTTTCTATATTGAACGAATAGTTTTTCTTTCCTTTGTGCTGTCTTTTTAGCCTGCTCATCTAAACCCCACACAAAGCACCTTGTAAAGATGCTTTTAATGAGTAGATTACCCCATTCACCTACTTTTCTCATTAGTTAAGTTCTTCCTAAAAGGTTTTTTTTTTTTCCATAAAGCAATTTTTGTGACTCCATTTTGAAAAAAGTCACAAATACCATTGAATTGGTAATTATTTTTAGAGTGTTCACTCCATTTTTATGCTCTGGCAGAGCAGATGCTTTTGTAACAGACTGTATTTCCAAGTATTATTCAGGAGTCAGTCAAGAATGGCAGAATTTTTCCAAAATATTTGTGCACATTGCTTCAGAGAATGTTGCGACAAGTCATGTGAAAACAAGCTTCTCTCTGGGGCCATCAGAACTACCTACTTAGGACCAGATCCAAGATTCATAGAAGACAATGGGATTTTGCTACCGGTCTCTGTGGGCTTCTTTCCCTTCCTATAAAAGAAGGAAAAGTTTGTACCCTGAATGAGAAGTAAGACCCAATAAGTGGACCAAACAAGGCACATTCAGCTTTAACACTAAATATTAAACATCTCACTTTAGGCAACATGTTTTCTACTTGGATAGCCAATCAGAGATGTACACACATTTTGTAACATAAACAACCCTGATTTCTTTCTCTACATCCTCATCCTCAGCTTCCCTTGACAAAAACTCTCTTGAGAAACAAAAAGCAAAGATACTTGTTCCAGAAGCATGTGCATAAGTAGTTTTTTTAAAGAGAAATCACCAAATGAAGGCAATTGAAACAGTTGACAGTTGCCCATTTAGCCAACCTATGTCAAATTTAAAGACAAAAATCTACAAATGCAGTACACCACCGCAGCAACCTTAAAAGGGAAAAAAATTGTTCTCCTTATCCTTGAGGTATAGACTATGAAGAACAAAGTACACCAGTGATTATGATTTATCTGGAGCGTAGCAGTTAAGTCCCTCATTTATTTGGCTGAGGTTTTATTGCCAGTAATGTGAAAAATGAAAAATCTTGTATCTGGGTAGGTTAAGCAGGGAATACTTGCTCTTCATTAGGGTCCCATATGACTTAAGCATCTCTACTGGAATTTGTACAGAGTGAGTATACTCTGGAGAAATCATTTGTTTGGACTTTCAAAATATTCCACTTTATGCTTCTGTGTTATAAAAAAGACTAACTGGACAAAGAAAATATCGTTATTGAATCACTATTCTGGGTTGGCTTTAAAGAAAAATTATAGAGTTTGTGAAAGCAGTGCTTAGATTTAGCTAAATCCTTTTCATGACACTGTTTATTGATCATTTATTTGGTTTCCATTTTTTCCATTCCCTTCTTAAACCCAGGTCCTCTTTATGAAGCTATGCATCAAAATGCGCTCCAGCAGGTTCAGACACAGCGACTTTACTTGCACATTTGTTTCACGTTTTGTCCCTGTGAAATTTCATGAGGATTGCTAGTTATTACCAGTTGGTGATGGGAAAATTAACAATTCCAACATTGTATATTATCTGTGAGACATTACAACAGTACAGTTTACAAAATGCTTCTCACACAAATGACTGTAATGTTATCTGCTTCGCTGGTATATGTAGATTACTTCCCATTATCACAAATGTATTATGCCTCTATCCACAACTGTAGAAAATGTGATCTTTTTTTTTTTTTTGCAAAAGAGTGCAATCTTATAATTACAGGATTTTTTTTTTGTTATATTTGTTATATGTGGGAAAAACTGCATTAATCAATGTAATTTTGACTATATACATCAGCTGAGCAATTTACTGAAGTATAACATTATTGCAAAAATACCATAGGCAGCCCAACAATAACTCTGGCTTGGAAGGGTAGAGGTTGCTTAGATTCAGCTGCTCTCCCCATACAAAAAGTAGGCATCAAGAAATCTGGACGCAAAGTGATAATATTACCTCAGTGCCCTCAAAGCTTATTTCGAGTGACACGGACCGAACGTGCAGTGTGGCCAGAAATTTCCTTTTGCCGGCACCTGAGCTGAGAGCACACTGTATAACATATTAATCTCATTCCCCAAGACAGGGTTCCTTTTGCTGTCAAGTATATTTCTGAGGCTGCAAAACCCAACCTCTGCTTCCTAATATTCGGCTATGCAGCGGCTGAGGTCAGGTGAGGTACACAACAAAAAAGAACAAATCACAATTCCTCCCCGTTGCTGTGAACACAGAGACGTACATAACCTGAGCGTATAACAACCCTACTTGGCATGAGGAGGTGAAAGATCTTCAAAACCCGAAGGGTTAAAAGGGACAGTAACGGCTACTCGATCTGATTAGAGATTTTGAAAATGTATTTTTTTTGTTAAAGTGAAATTTAAGCAAGATTGGGAAGAATTCCTCAGAGGTATAAATATGAGCACTTCACTGATACTTTTTTGAAATACTGAATTTTCTATCAGCGGAATAAAGTTCATCAGATCTGTTTGATTGGAAATGACACTATTCAAATGAAAATACCTGCTTAAAAAAAAGTCTTTTTTTGCTAAAAGAAAAGTTAAATGTTTACTGAAAAGCAGCTCTAGATAAAGCGCTCTTGGAGTTGGAGACCAAAATTGTTACCAAAACCAAGAAGCTTTTCTTTGATTAGTTTATGGGAAGAAAGAATAACCTTATCTATTTGTGAACTGCGTAAAGAGTTAAAACAATTAGAACACTTACCCAATTTCAAAAAGCAATGTAACTGGGGGGGATTTAGAATACCCCAATATTTAACAAATGACTATTACAAAGAAAATGCATTCATTTTACCATCTCTGTAATGAAGTATTCAACAAAACAATAGTAACTGAGAAGCATATTTAATCACGTCAGAAAGAAAAATGGCATTAATAAAAATACTCTTTTAACTCACATTTTTCCGGAAATTATTTTTGGTTGCTGGTGAGACCGAGCTTCATCTGGAGAAATGGACATAGCTGCATTGAAAACACCTGAGCTATGATAATTTACCTCAGCTGAGGTTCCACAGGTCAACGGAATAAAATCATTATTTCCACTTTCACTGTACCATAACTGCGTTGCAGATTTGATTTTTTTTTTTTTTTTGGAAACTCCTCTACCCGTTCTACTCATCATTCTTTTCCTTCTCCCTTCTTAATACGCACCTTCGAGTTAGGGTATTTCTTTGTAATTTTGTGCAAAATTCTTCAGCTGCTTACAATTCCTTTGCAGGTGCCACTAATAGATAATTATTCCCCAAGGGTTCTGGCTCTAATTGCACAGACTCATTTATCACATACAATTACATCTATTCCAAATTAAAAATATTTTGTGTTCCTGATAGATATGTGAATAACACCTTTAGATCAATTCCAAACTAAAATCTCTGGATAAAAGCCAAAATAATACAAAAGCAATTTCTACAGGTTGCAGACCTGCACTGTGTTCTCTCCGGTGTTTATACTAAATAAGACTCATTCAGTTCTTTGCTTTTCTTAAAAGCCAAACAAGAAAAAGCAAAAGGCTGTTCTGGTTTTTTTTTTTTTGTGAGAGAACAAAACAATTGACACAATGATCAAATGCCATTTCCCCCACTCATTACTACGCGGCAGCACACAGGTAAGACCAAGTTTTTTGTTTCAAACCCTCTGTGTGGGTTTCCCACCGACGGGGACGTGATTCAAAACTGCTTTTCCTCATGAAGTTCACTTTGCCGTAGCATGGAGTGGCTATTTTATTCTTCCCTTGCGCCNGCGTGGAATGATTTTTCCCCCCCCTACCCTGGAAACAAAGACGCCGGGCAAAGATGCTGCCCTCAGCCCCTCACCGTTGAAGGGATCTCCCTTTCACTCCCTCTCTCTACCCTGAGGGAGTGATAGACAACACTTGAAGAATTTTTGCCCCCAAAGGATTTTCTTTATTTCCTCTACTTACTTAAACTGAAAAGACTGCATTTGGAATAGAATGTTGTCTCTTTCCCAGGAAAATACACCCAAGAAGGAACAAGTCCATATGAAGGCATTTCTATTGCGATTTCAGTACAAGAGGTATTATCCCATCACAAAACTCATAGTGTTTTACCCAAGTAAGTGTTCTAGAGTTTTCCTCGGGTAAGACTTTCCTTCTTTCTAAACAATTTCCACAGTACTGAGGAAACAAGGCTTTCTCCTGTCATCTCAAACAGTTGTACATGTACATTTGTTCCTAGGGGTACAAAGATAAAAGGAAATGGAAACAGAGAGATCTTGAAGTAAATACTGAAATGTAAAAGAGGGGAGAGGAGCTGCCTTATTACTAGGTAATGTGTTACCCGTATATTTTATCCCTTCTTTTATACTGTCTCTGAAACATAGTTTTTGACAGGTGAGTTTAAAAAAGCTAGGGAAGATTTGAGAACAAACAGACCAAACATATCAAAAACTCTTCAAATATATCAAAAGAATCCCACAAGCAAGAGTGTGGATCCTTTAGACCACCAGGGTGCAATCAAACAGGATCAAAAGTCTGCAGGAAAGCAAATGATTCATTGGTATGGGTCTGTACCAGAGAGGATGGTACGATCCTCAGATTAGTCTTTACAGGTGATGAGGGTAAAACCACTACAGAGATAAAGGGATCAAAAAGAGTTGATGGAACAACTTCAGAAATACAACTGAAATCAATCAAAGGGACCGGATTGTGTTCATCTGAGAGCTCCGTGGAAGCTAGAGGATGGAGTAGCCATCCTAGTAATACACACACGCCTTAAACTCACCCTGAGAAAGAACGCAAATAAAAACTGGCTTAATACTCCGAGCTTTGTCAAGAAAGATTCTAAAGACAAACCTAGGAATTCCAGAAAAAAACCCTGCACTTCTTTAGAAGCTCTGTAATTTGTGCTATTCCTTGGGAGTCGCATTGTGGATTGCTAAATTTTATAAATTAGCAAGTAGGACTGAAAGAAAAAAAAAACACGAGCATGAAAAACAAATGTTTCCCCTCCATTAAAGTAAATTAAGTTTTAATTCTTTCCTGTCTGTTTCTTTCAGTCAGGAAAACATGAAGGAAAACATATCAACATGGTGAAAAAGTACACTGCGTCACATAATTATTCCGATGAGGGGTTTGGCAATATAAATTCAGAGGGAGGGTATATATTTTTTTTGTAAAAACAGAAACTAATCTTAATTATAGAGGTGTATCATACTTATACATTATTATGTACAATTAAAGGCTGTTGTCTAAAAAGGACTGGACCTACAAAGCCTTACTATTAGAGATCCTTGTGAGAAATAACGGGGAAGCTTTCAAAATTTTATTGCAGGGGTACAACGCCCAGCCAAATTTTCTCAAGGTAACAACACAAACCGCATAGAATATTGAGATGACTAACTGCAACAACAGAAAAGCAAACCAAGTTTTTGGTAGCCTGTTATGTTGCGGTGCAAGCAAAATATGTACTGAGGAATTACTACAGTTAGAAAGGTAAGGAAGTGAATGTTTTCTGGGTTTGGTTTGGCTTTTTTTAAACTTACATATGCAAAAAGTTCCAAGATCTCGCTGTCTAGATGATCTATTAAACAGACTTGTTTTAAACTCTCATTGACCATGCCACTTTGTCACTTGAGTATTGTAGGCATGTGCTTATTAATGGTAAAGGGATATAATAAAAAGTATTTTCTTCTTTTGAAATCCTTTACAATATTAAATATGCTAACCACAGACTAAATTTATCTTGTGTTTTGAAATTTTTGAGACAATCCGCAAAACTGGTTAGTTTCAGACATAAAAATACATAATAACAGAGACACAGAAATATTGAAATGTAGTCAGTTTTATTCCACTGAGATACTGGAATATTAGAATATAC
>RSEF01000004.1:49257597-49269755 GCA_003993805.1 Himantopus leucocephalus | reverse complement strand
CAAACGCCAGCTAGCAGTAGGCTTTTTTTTTTCTGTTTGCAACAGGCAATACCTTCTGGAAGAAGTCTGACAGTACGGACACGCTTTGCTCAGAAAATCAGTATGTCTTTTCCCAGCAAAAGTGTTTTTTGAGAGAGGAAGCTATGTCTTTACTAGAATCATTTATTGGAAAACACTGTTCTAAATTATGAGAAAATGGGACAATAACTGAATGTAATTAATAATACAGGGGAAGAAGAAGCTTAAAGTGCTATATGAAGCCACACTGGCTAGTTACATGCACAGTTTGACTGTGCTGAGATACAAATAAATAGAGAAAGTGACCCTTTTGCTAAAGTGAGGACTTTCAAAGACTCCCTAAGGCAGCTGACTTCCAGTAAGCCCAGGACACTCCAACACCCTCCAACACCTTTAAAAATTCCAGATTAAGCAAACTAGTAAACGACATTTGAAGGAGAAATCCTGATTTTACTATTCTTTTCATTATTTCACTCTTAGCAACTTCTCTTTAATGCACTTACTTTTGGATTGTGCAGAAGGGAACCACTGTCCCGGGGGAGTTGGGCTTTGTACACGCAGGGGAGCTGTAAATATAGTCAGAGTAAGCAGGAAAACCAGTAGTTTGTAACAGAGGTAGCTGGGGTCCTGACTATAACCTGAGGAAAGCCACCTTTGTTGCACTCAGAAGTTAACACACTGGGGCTATGTATATTTACATTGACTTTACGTGGCCTGTCCCCATAGCAGAGGTGCTCCAGCCCTCTGATCGTCTTCGTGGCCTCATCTGGACCCGCTCCAACAGGTCCGTGTCTTTCCTGTGCTGAGGGCCCCAGAGCTGGAGGCAGCATTGGAGTTGGCGTCTCCCCAGAGCAGAGCAGAGGGGCAGAATCACCTCCCACAACGTGCAAGTTTGCTTTTTTCTTTTTTTTTTTTCCTACAAGTGAATATTAAACTCACTCTGATACTATAATTTAGTCAGACAACATGCAGGCTCTTAGCATGGGCCTAAGCCTAAAACAACATAACTTTGCTTCTGAACGGGATCCAATAGTTCAGGACCAACCCCAGGCCAGCAGGAGCTGTACGATTGCACGATTACAGCTGGATCCCATCCGACCCACCCAGAGAAACCTGTATCCACCTACTGAACATCGTGTTGGCAAAGCCTGAGAGACTCAGGCTGTGACTGAATGATGTAGCCAACTCATCTTTAAGGTAGCTGGTACTAGATCAAAAATGCTGCAGACATGTGAAANTCATGTGAAAGAAAACACTTCTCCCGCACTGTCCGCTGAGTATAAACTCACTTTGTCGTCTCTTATTTGCTCAGAACATTTGGGTACATACTGGCAGGCTTTTTGCTGGATCACAAGACTTCCCATAGCAAGCACAGACCTGATGGAAAAGCATAAAAACGGCATACGCTGCCTTTCATGTCCTTTGACTAATCTGACAAAACAATTGTGAGCTCACTCCTCTGCTGACCCAAATTTCTAACAGTGGACGATCCAGCAGTGCACCGTTCGGTATTAAAGGCTGCAGAGCCTTGTCTCACCCTCAGGGTGAGATTTTCAAAGGGACTCATTGTCCTCCTAATTCTGCAATAGGCGAAGGCAGTAGAAATTTTACTACTAAAATCACGGCAGATAACTTTTGCAAATTCTGAGCTTTTGCCTCCTGATATATTGGCTTCAAACCCCACTGTTAACTCTAGTGGAGTTCATTACATGCAAAATTAAGTACTCTATAAAAGGCTGCATTTTGAACAGCAGGCATCAAATATGAATACAGCCAAAAGCTGAGCTGACACAAAAAGACGTTTTCTTTTCCAAATAAACTACTGTTTAGCCCTTAGTTTCTACATTTTATGTAACAGAGTAAGCCTACACAGCGGGTAAGATGGTTGACCACTAGTAATAGAGCTCACTGCGCTGGTTTAGAGAGCCGGGTTCCCCAGACATTACATGGAGGGAACTAGACCCGCTCAAAATCACATCCACAACAACCAGCATGGGCGCATAGAGATATCTAAGCTGCAAAGAAGGAAACTCAGTTGAAAGGGTATGTCTTAAACCCAGCTCACCTCTGGGGCTCACGTCCTTTATTACAAGCACTCGCTACGCAGCCTTGCATCTTCTCCTGGAGCTTAGTACCGAAGCCTAGAACAAGTGATCCTTTCTTCTCATAAGGTGGTGGCAATGGAGCTTTCACCACCCTTCCCTGCTATGGGATAGCTCGGTGGCTGGCGTGTGAACTCAGGGAGTGATTAATTCACACTCTTCCACTGCCTGAGAAGACTCAGACCTCATCTCTAAAGAAAATCACCGCACAGGCTATCCTGGTGTGAAGGAGAGGCTTTCAAATAATTTTCACAGAATCATAGAGTGGTTTGGGTTGGACAGAACCTTAAAGATCATCCAGTCCCACCCCCCTGCCCTGGGCAGGGACACCTCCCACCAGCCCAGGTTGCTCCAAGCCCCATCCAACCTGGCCTTGAACACCTCCAGGGATGGGGCAGCCACAGCTTCCCGGGGCAACCTGCGCCAGGGGCTCACCACCCGCACGGTATTTTGATTCAGTTTGGAAGAACACACAAGTAGTCCCTGGTAGGGTGGGGGTGTACGAGCACAGAGCAAGCCCCACTGTTTACATAAAGGCCTCCCTGAGCAGGAAAGTCCCAGGTTATACTTCCTGCTGCATTTACCATTTTTTGGTTTTGTATATTGTCTATTCTGTACTAAACAGCCTCTGAAAAGAACCACCAATTGCGCAGATGTTTTTAAATGTACTCTGACTCATTTTTCTTTCACTGGTCTCAGTTTAATAAATCTGTCACCACAGTTTGTAAGTGCTCATTCTATTTCTGTAGTTTCATTTTCTCTATTCATATTCTTTTTCACATATGTATAGTAATCTCTTGACACACACACATTGGCAGTTAATCTATAAATATTTGCTCTGGGAAAAAATGATGAAGAATTTCTGTTTCCTTTCAGAAGCTGTGGTTGGTTTGTTATTGTTTTTGTTTTCTGCAAGCATGTATAGGAATCTCTTTCACAGTTTTTCAAAATCCTATTTGCTTTTCAATATAATGTCATGGGTTTGGCTGTATCTGGCAACATCAAAGCCTACAAAGCAGGGTACAGGGGAAAAGGATTTGCCTTCTTGGAGTGCTTCCCGGAAGACAAAATAAAATTCTCATTTCCAGTTTCTGCTCTTCTAAATTTCTTACCTGCCGTCATTAAATAAGTCAGTGGCAGGAAGTAAATGAGATTCTAACTCCTTTATCTGTGGATCTAGCTACTGATTTTTTTTAAAAAAAAGTAAACAAGAAAGAATATGTCTTTTGAACTGTATTCTAAATGTATACAGCAATATTTATCCTGGATAAATGAAAATACAGTATGAAGGCATATACATCAGCTACACTAACTGGACAATCTCTTTAGCGGTTTATAGTACGCTTAGAGTGGGTCCACATTAACATTTTAGTTCTGTTTAGGAGCATATCTTTATGTGTGTAGCCTGAAAAACCTTCACTTTCTGTGCTTTGTTTTGCATCATGGAGCTGCCTCTGAGCACATAAATTCAATTCCTGTTTAGAGTAAGTCAATCTATGGGAGGTACCCAAGAATATATACCTTGTGTGCTCCAGTTGCTAATGCGGATTCAGTTAGTGGGACCAAAAACTAGAGCAGGTGTGAAGCAAAACGCCACTGAAACAAAGCCCAATGTGAAACACAGTGTGGACACAAGGACAAGACCACTGACTCTTTTAACACCCTTACTGTGCTGCAGTACTTCGTAGAGAGACACAGCTTTAAGAATCTCTGAATCTCCTCTGGGAGAGCCGTTCTCTCTTCTCCGAAGAAAAATGAATGAACCAGCTGAGGCAGCTAACTCAAACACAGAAGACTTGGGGAGGTAAGGGTCTCTCCCATCATTTTCAGGTCCTGCTCAACCTTCATCAGGTTTTACAGCACTAGATGGGAAAGTGGTATTTAGATACAAGACCTGACAATAATTAAAGTCCGCTCAAAACAGGTGACTCTACACTATTTCACTCATGAACAAACAATTCAATTATTCATCTCAAGATAGATGGAGGTTTCACTTCTCATTAGACTGCAGGTAGTTATCTGGCAGAATACACAGCAAGGAGAGCACCTGCTAGAAGGAGTCCTGAAGACTTTTTTTTTTTAAAGGCAAGCTAATTTCATAATCAGTAGGAGGAATTCAGTTTGTCAGTTAATTAATGTTAATATTGTTGAATCATACACTTTGAGGAATAATTTATCTCCATGATGGCCAGAATCCTTCACTCCAATGTGGACTGAAACATGCCCCGTGGGCTTGGTGTTACCCTTCACATTGGAGCACAGGCCAGAGGCTGCCTTACCTTTTTCCATAGCTGTTGTCTAAAGTCAGAGATATGATGATGAAGCTGATTGAGAAACACAGTGTGAAAAAGCTAAGATTTAAACCGATGTAATTTTTATTTGCCTCCCAACGAACATTCCGTTTCCTAGACCATTATCTGTTAGTTTCTGAGTTGCTTATACAGACAAATTACTATCAGCTTGTAACATTTTACATCATTTTTCAGTTGCAACAGGGCGGCTAAGTAGTCTTTTAACTGAAGAGTATACTATGGTTTTCTTTAAAGACTCAATTGGCTTCACAGCATATAGCTAATGAGCTATCTAAAACCGTATCAGTGAAAAGAGCTCATTGTGATGTGTCTTATTCTATCTGTAAAGGAGTCTTTAAAAGCTCTGATCACTATCTCTATACCATCCACGAACAAAAGGAGACATTGGCATCAGGCAACAAGCAAAGTATTAAGTTGAAATGTTAGAGAAAAAACCCTAATTAATTGATGCATGTTTTTTCAAGGAGATGGCTGTTGCTGGAAGAAGTAAAAAATCTTCTGTCATGAAGAAAAAGAAGCTGAAAGCCATTTAAGTCCAGATAGAATGCAATGGCACTAACAGATGGAAAAAGCTTCTTTTTAGTCTCATTTCTACAATAAACAAACACACTTCTCACTGCTCTCCTCTTAATATAGCAAAGGATCGAAAGAACTGGTTCATCAGTATCATGAACTTGCCAATTATAAGAAGAAGCTACTCTTATTGGTGAATACAGATGCTTTGTGTTTGATGTTGTTCTCATTCCATTACTCTTCTTGCTATGGTAGGCAGCTATCTACTTCTCACCTGTGGATTGGCATGGGGAATTTTACCTTTCAGATAACAGGAACATGCTGGACAATGATTTATTTCTCATCAAACAACTAAAGTAATTTAGAATCCCCAGATAAGGGGAGGAATTTCTTCAGTCCTTCCAGAAAGATCCTGGAGTTGTTGAAACATTGAAATAAGAATCACCAAACGTCCAGACAGCTTGCACAGACTGTAAAAGGACAACAGACCAATATTATAAGGATGTCCTTCCACCTACGTGGTTATATATCAGAACATACAGGAAGGCTTGATAGGATGTTTTTAAGAGAGTCATAAGTAGCCATCATCTCGCATTCAAATAGTAGTTTGAAGCATCTTAACTCATTCTATGCCTTGCTGTTGATCATATCCCTATTTCTTTTGAGATTTTCTTGTTTATATGTTGTTGAAGATGTTGATGGTGGACAATTCAAATCCCCAAGGTCGTGGGAGTGCCCTTTTTGCTACCTCTTCCATGCATTACAAGAAATTGCTCAAAGGGTTAAGCTGAGTCTGTGTGGATCATCAGTGACATCCAGTGGCTACTTAGGTGATCACAGGTGTGCGGTGCCAATCCAGACTCCCACTGTAGTGGAGTGATAAGAACTGAAGAGGACGTTCACTAACTGCCTGCGTTCCTTGTCCGGGTCGATCCCTCACTCTGTGAAAAATTATAATTATGCATCTTTTTTGCAATATTATTACATTTAACTGCATATTTCTCTTCTGTGGCACCCAGTTCTTCCAAGTGTACCTTGTCCATCACTTCACCACAAGTAGAAAATGGAATTGCCCAGGAGACATCTCTTATGTCAAGAGTGTATAACCAAGCAAAAAGGGCAATCTCATGGGGGGGTCAGGAGGAAAGGAAAGAAAAGGGGGGGGAAAAAAAAGAAAAGGTTTTAGACCCCTTTCTAGGATCCTGCCACTCTAAATTACGCTCTCTAAACTATGTGGTGAACTGGAATATCAGCACTGAAAGAGAAAGCACGGATGGTCTCTGTTTCGGTACTTGATGAGATTTTATCCAGTCCCTGTCTTAAATGTCCTCTTCTGGTCATAACCAATGAGACATCTTCCAGCTTTAGACCTAAAATGAAAACCAAAATGATCTAGTCAATTCTCTACCACAGTATGACCCATTTTTTGGTTTTGATTTGTCTTAAATAAAAACTACTTTGAAATCTTCCTCTGTCTTTGCCAATTTCTGTTTCAGTCTCATTCTACATATACCGGGCTGCTTTCTCGTATCTGCATGTTATTCCCAGGTAGTCCTCACACAGTTTGAGGTTGTTGTCGGTTGTAACCATGGCTGTGTTGTCCTTCATAACTTCTCAAGCTCTGCTAGAACTTTAAAACTTTCTTCTAGCTATACAGAACAGCTCATGATTTCCACCTGTACTGTATATATTTATGAGCCATGTGACTAGGGTGCAGGTCTCTGCCTCTCCTTGGTGGCCTGTGTACAGAGATTTATAAGTCTATTACAGACTTCAGCTAAGGAACTTTCTTGTCTACCCAATAGCCTGCCAAGCCACCACCAAATAGGTCATTGCATTGTATGTACCATGCAAAACAAAAGACTTGTCCAGCTCACCTAACCTCTGAATTAAAACCATATTTTGTTGCCTTCTCAATTGTTCAACATTAAAACAAAAAGGAAAACAAACCCCCACATCTTGGTACTATAAATAACTCACTAGCCAGTTCTCTAAATAATCATCACTAACGTTTATATAAATCAATTCAGTGCTCAGTAGCATAAAAAATGCAAAATGTGGGTTGTGACACACTAAATGCTCTCCAAAACATAATTATTTCAACTTCATCCATGTTTAGTTATCAAAGACCAGGTACATCAAAACATAACCATTTTGTCCAACCAAGATCCCTTTAATAAAGGCCAAATGCCAAATATTGGTGTTTTCATATCTGGCAACAGTCAATGAAATACAAAATATTACATAATTTTGATGCACAAACATTTATTTATTCAAACTAGAACATCATAAAGCAATGTATTTCTAATACAGCCATGAATAAATTTGTTTTCTTTCCATGTATAAAATACTCCAAACACTGGTCCTTACAACTTTACTCAAAAGACAACGGGCAAATGCAGAGATACAGGGCAGCAAATGGAAGTTATACTGATCAGCACGAATACATTTCTTGTGACATGAATATTGAACTCTATTAATTTTCCGGTGCTCTCTGTGTACACCAAGAAAGAGTTTGTTCCCTTGGTTACAACAATGTATCTTGCCACTTCACCCATACAGATTCAGTCTGTAAATTATTATAATGCTGAGATCTGATAAATTCTTCATCATCAGTGCCGTACATATTTCATGTATGTAACCAGATAAAGGAAAATTATTAAATGGCTACACTAAGTCAGAAGGCTAGAATACCTACTAAAATGAACAAAACATAGAAAGATAGATAGAAAATAATTCTGCATTCCTGTCAAGTTGTGTGATTATTTTATTTAATATACTGACAGATAACATTTTACTTTTAGTAGTAGTGATTACCAAACTAACAGTTTAGTTCTTCCACAGACTTACTTTTAAGTGAGACAGTAAAAGCATTGACACAGCTTTTAAAATATTAAACAATACTATTTTGAAACACCGGTTTAGAAACTGTCTAAGTCATATAAATTCATCTGCAAAGCAGAACAGGCTGAGGGAAAGGAATAAATATAGATCATTAAAACTAGGCATACATTTTTAAATATTTGCTGTCAGGCATTTATGTCGTATCTCTCAAGTTCCCCTCAATATTTGCTCTGAATTGATTCTAAAACCTAAACACCATCACCAGTACTGAATGAGACAAACCCAAAATTTGTTATGTAAAATAGATGGCACAACTTCAAATCGCAATTGGAAACACTCTCAAAGGCTTCCAGGGGATGAAACAGCATCAGACGAGGGAACCTCAGGGATAGTTTACAAAGATGTCTGTTCTTCAATCGCTCTTTAACTCAAGTAAAGTAAAATTTTTGTGACTTTAGCCAAATGTAAAACACCTCTCATCCTAACAAAAGGGAGGCAAAATTCCCTCCTGTATCCTTTTTCTTTTTTCAAACATTAAGTAAGATTTTTTTCCTATTACAAAAGTGGTTCAAAACATGTACTTAGATGAAGTTCTCTGTAAGAATGGTACATTAGTGACAAAACCCAGGTTTTTCAAGCGGAAAGAAAGCTAAATATATAATTACTGTCTTCTGCATTCTCCGTCTTACTGGGAAACAAGAGGATAATTGTTAAAATCTACTCTGAAGTTTTGGAAAATTTTTGAGGAAAATGTGATGCTTCACTAATCAAGAAAACCTATATTCAACTTTTTCCCCCCCCAGGAGGGTACAGTTTATTTTGCCATTGTAATTTATCCAAACATATTGAGTTTTAAACTCACAGGAGTTCCATTTGTCTATTAGTCTGATCTCCTCCATACCACGGCCTGTCCATGTCACACGCAGATTCCTACGTCTACAGTAAGTATTCATGCATATTAAAGACCAAAATGTGCCTTCCTTACTGAGTTCGTTGAAGTTACCCTGTACAAGTGACCCTCTTTGTGAGGAAAAAGTGAGATGGCAATCCATGGGCTTGATTTACCTTATTTCTCTACTTTTACGTTACCAAATTCCATCTATACGGTCCTTTGTGAAAACAGAGGGCAGAATCTGCTGCCAAGAAAAGGAAAAACAATCTCTAATTTGTCTCCTATGCCTGACCCTTCTGCTGAGACACGCATTCATCTTCATTTACAGTCCAGCTTAATATACTGTAGTTTGACATCCTAGTGTCTGAGGCCACAGTGCAGTTTACTGTAATGCTAAAGTGGAAGTGAAAGAGGCGAAAATATCATTTTGTCACCAGATGGAAGGATGAGCAGAATGGGGTTTGACGGGATGCTTAATACGTGTGTTAGAGAACACTGTTAAAATGGCAGGTCTGTTCCTTAACGTGATGATTTTCTTATAGGTATCCTCTGCTTTTCAAAAGCAGACCTCAGGCCACATCCTACCATCTTCTCTAAAAAACTGAATAGCAGCTAACTTTGAAACTAAACCCACCACCTTTGTGGTCTGAGAAAGTAAATAGAATCTGGTCCTTAATTAATTTGTTACCAAAATGATGTAAAACAAAGTCAGAAAGTTGTTAGTTGGTCAGTTGGCACCTACAGCAAGGATAATATCATGTGGACCTGATTCTTTCTCTTTTTTCTTTTTTCTTTTTTTTTTTTACTTTTTTTACCCCTTATTCATTTTCAGTCTTCATTTTATAAGCTCCTTATCTAACCTCTCTATTTTCTGTGTAACAGAGGAGAAGGTGAAGGTTCAACCCAATTTCTTGGTGATTATTATTTTTTGATAAAAGGTATTCTTTGGTACATAATGGAATAACCCAGACAGAGCCAATTATCTCTGTCACATCGAATAAGAAAATCTGCCATTTTGGTCAAGTTTTACACGTTGAATGTTAATCACATTACTTTTTGAAAATCTAGTTAAAGGGGTTTTTATATATATACAATTGATTCACCAGCCCTCCATTTCATTCGCTTTGTAGTCTTGGCATGTATTTAGAAATTAAATAATTACCAGGCAGAAGGTTTGGAAGAACAGCAGAGGCACAAATACTGATTCAGCACCTAACTTGCTTTACCTTCATTGAAAGTTAAGAATTTGCTAACACTGCTGACACGGAAGTTTCTCTTTGGGTGCCACAATGGTCGTAGTCTATCTTGCCAAACAGGGTGTCGTAAGAGTCAAAAACCTTAGGTTGGGACTGAATCTTTCTTAAGTCAACATAAAGCCCACATGACATGAAAATACGTTCATGCTTCTTATGAATATTTTTTAGAAAGATATTTGGAATACTGTGAAGCCAAACTACGTTAAAAGTGTGCCTAATCCCTTGCATAGTATAGCTACAAGGAAATACAGGTTTTCATTTAAGATGCTGAACTGTATTTACATATTTCATAGCTTTCCACTGCCGATATAAAAAAAGGAAACAATTACAGCCTTGTAAGTCCACTTTATTATCTAAATAAATTCTGCGTTGTATTATTATTAAATTACAACCCAAACTAACAAAATATATTGGAAAGATTTAATCAGCCTTGTTGTCTATAGATCAGAAAGTCGATGCATAACTATCAGGGATTAATTTTTCATGTATTCTGTTATTCCGACAAGGAGAAATTATTCTTGATCTGTTATTCTGCTTAATGAGGAAAATCAAAGTAATGATAACACAGACTTTCAAAAACATTAAGGCATCTGAGTGTCACTGAAATCAAAGAGAGTTAAGCTGTTGGGTTTTTTTCTGAAGATTTGTGTTTGCATCCATTTTGACTTATTACCATAGAGACATTTACACTATGATGCAATTCTTTGTAGAAGCTACCATTTCATTTTTGTTCACAGTCTTAAAGTTGCTGCATTCACAAAAGAAAAAAGTGTGGCTATAATCGACCGAAATGTGGAAAGTACCACAATGCAATTAGTATAGTCCTCTGGGAAAGAAACTGATTTTAAGAGTCATTAAGATACACAAGGCTTCTCCGTGGAAATAAGTCATCTCAGCTTCACTTTCAGCAAAAAATTAAAGACCCACCAGATAGCGCAGCCATTCAGATGTAGCGTTGGTTCAAAATGTCCTGAACAGAAAAAACGAGACAATGGTCTGATAACGCTGGAAAGTAAAATGANACGAGACAATGGTCTGACAACTCTGGAAAGTAAAATGAAGATATCTGTCACGAAACTGTACTTTTTCAATTGTTAACATTCCTTGGAGAAAAAAAAGAATTCAAAAAACTGATGTAAAACCAGTAAAGTTAAAGGCTAGCTGATGGCTGGCATTTCTGCAGCCGTGTGAAGCACAAAACATAACAATACGTAGCAACTCGGTTGCTGTATAGACCTGNTAACAATACGTAGCAACTCGGTTGCTGTATAGACCTGTACAGGGATTTCTGCAGTCATGTTCCCATTCAGAGTAAACTCACTGGCAGCAGCAAAAAGAACAGAAACTCTACTCAGCCACACATCAGCCAGCAGAGTCAGTTTATTGTACCTGGGGAAAAATGTCACACCCTGTAAAGAGCTGTAGCAAATTATTTCCAGAATGAATGAGGAACTCCAGGATGTATTCTGAAAATACATTATCACTTCTTATAACAGATAAAGCCCAAAAGGCACTGTTTAGTCAAAGATATTAACTATTAAACATAATTTAAGAATTCATACAGTCATCTGAAATCATACATGTGAGCCTAGAATTTAAGGAAATGGGAGTAGCAAAGCGAGGGTAAAAATATTGAACTTGTCCTAAAAGATGCTGCGTTATGAACGACACGACACCATTCCACCGACTCCTTTCCTTCAGGAAAGAAAACAGATGTTTAAAATCCGGTGTCCCTATATGCAGGCAGACTATTATGCTCTGTAAATAGGTTTAAAATGTCCTAACATTTTGGAGGCTTTCTTATCTCTTGCTCATTTACCTCGCTTTAGATTGCTTTCACACTTTCCCCCTTTTCCATTAAATTATTCAAGAACTCCTGTTTATAAAGGTCACAGTCATAAAAACCAGGGAATGGGAGCACTGGCATGTGGTTCCCGGGCCCAATGAGGCAGCACACAAAGTGGATTGTGAAGGAGTCATAAAACGTGAGGGCAGAAGGAACCGTTAGATCATCTAATCTGATCTCCAGTATATGACAAGTCATTATATCTCACTTATATAGCCCAGTAATGAGCTCGGAGCCAGAGAGGGAGAAGGCTTCAGTTTCTGCTGAAAATGGTAATGTTATCTCTTTGGCAGGGGCCAGTCGGCCAAACTGGTTGCTAGTACCTCCCACGAAGGTGATCCTTTACTTCATGGAATTATTTCTGTGTCCTAGGAA
>RSEF01000004.1:49227699-49240382 GCA_003993805.1 Himantopus leucocephalus | reverse complement strand
GTAGAGAATTTCTTCCTGATATCTAATCTAAATCTCCCCTCTTTCCGTTTAAAATTGCTCCCCCCGTCCTATGGCTCCACTCCCTGATCAAGAGTTCCTCCCCAGCTTTCCTGTAGCCCTTTTAGATAGTGGAAGGGGCTCTAAGGTCTTCCCAGAACCTTCTCTTTTCCAGGCTGAACGATCTCAACTCTCTCAGCCTGTCCTCATAGGAGAGGTGCTCCAGCCCTCTGATCATCTTTGTGGCCTCCTCTGGACCCACTCCAACAGGTCCATGTCCTTCTTGAGCTGAGGACTCCAAAGCTGGACGCAGTATATATATTGTTGGAGGACTTTGGGCCACTAAAGTCAATGGGTTTTGCAGACTCCATACCCCAACCATTCTTCATACCTGCTATATCAGCGGTTTGTAATATTATGTTGTGAGTTTATTTAATATCTGTTCAGATCCCTGGGCAGCCCCTGTCCTGTGGCCGGGTGAGTCCACGGCCAGGGGCTGAGCGCCTTGGGCTGAGCTGACATGTGTCCTGGGCCATGGGCAGGAAGCAATGGGGAAAGGGACAGTATGGCTGGATAGTGCCCTCAGGGTCCTGATACTGACAATCTCCTTCTTATAGACAGTGTCATTTTGAGTTCAGAAAAAGGGTAAGAAGGTCTGTCTTTGTTTGGGTTTTTTTTCCAAATGTAGCATGAATTTGAGAGAAGATACAGATTTGGAAATTAAACTTTAGAAACACAAAAAGTTTGACACAGATTTGAATTTAAACCACTTTGAACATTTCACCAAGCACATTCTCATTTCTGAGTAGAAGTGATCAGACGACACTCACTAAGAAACTACCATCCGTACAAATTTACAATATTTTCCAAATAAAATATGCAACAACTTTTCCTGCGTTATTCACTTTGGCCCATTTATGGCTCATGTATAAGGGTCGACTTTTCACCTGCAGCCACTTACATAATTCCTTGATGCAGCAGAAGTAAAATGGCTTATCCTCTTTACCTTTTCCAAATAGTACGTGCTGTCCTGCATCAATAATTGATTTGCTTATGGCACTTACTAATTTTCAATATTGTGCCACTCTTCTAACAATAACTAGTAGAAGCATGAGCGGCGAAGGTTATTATTTACTAGCCACAGCTCAGTGCACCATATAATCAAATCCTTTGTCAGCGCATCCTGCCACATAATCAGATCTTGTGAATTGTCAAAGGCAATTTTATAAATATATATATTCATTTAAAGCCTCAGTAAGCTTGTCATGACATGGGATAAGTACATTTTTCTTTTATTTTTGTGCTTTTCCAGTTCTTTTTATATGTAGTAATTACATTGTCTTCAAATACAGTTTCTACAGTGAGAAGTAACACTATACATCTACAGCATGCTCATGTCTACGAAACCACAATTATTAGACTCGATAGCTGATTTAAAGGTTATTTTTCCCTATATAATGTGGTTTAAAGATTTTTACGCCAGTTACCACATTGTATGACAGGCAGGGTGATGCACAGCATAAAATTAGAAGAATCAGGAGACCCCACAAAAAGCGCATATCTTCCCCAGTTTGGTGTGGTTTAAGATGCCAGCTTCACTTCTGGCTCTGGCAGAGCGCTGAACACCTTTGGAATTTTTATTTACTACAAGAAAGAGGTTGGAAGACTTTTTCATAAGGCTTATTTTATTGATTAGAATCATAAAGTCCAAAATTGATCTGAAACTCTGTGAAGAGACGGGTTGATTCAAAGCAGGAAAAACAGGTATTAGACAAACATTCTTAGAGGGGAAAAAATTCCTAAAAATTGCTGACCATATCGCAATAGAAGATGTTAAATGTTGGAAATGTTAGAAACCACAGGAATTTTAGGTGAAAGAAAAGACATTATATAATGTTCTGTATATTCAAAACCTGTCTTTAAACATTAGGTGTGAACTCAATGGCTTTAGAATCTCATGTAAATACCTCAAATCTTCAGAACTCCATTCTATCTGCATATGAGGCTTTGGTATTTGCATTCATATAGCCTCAAAGAGATATTCTGTAAGTGCTACAGAAAGTGTTTTATATTTTGAACATAATTCATGTTATTTAGTGTTTAGTCTCCATATATCCTCATCGACTGTCCTCTAATTGGATGATGGTGATGAAGACATCTGCCAGATTGAAAAGAAAAAAACAATCAAGTAATATGTCAGCCAGAACAATAGTGAGAAAAAAGAAAGAGGAAAGAAAAAAGCAGCAACAATATCCCAATTAAAATGAAGAACAAAACAGTTGAAGTGCAGATGAGCGTCAGCTTTCTTCAGACAGCACAGACAATGAGAGCTGTGCACACACATCCAGGATATGTGTGGAAAAGAGGTAACTATATCATGGAAAAAATAGTCCTGAAATCAGTAATTGAATAATATTGCCAAGATTTAGCTGTAACAGATCAAACAGTTCATTTTCTCAGATACATATCCTGTGTGAATTGACAAAGTCAGGGAGTGAAGGGTTAGATAAACAGCAACCGATTCCTGAACACAATTACTTTAGCCCTGGTTTTCCTCACAATCCTGATTATTGGATGTTGTGGTATGTTAATTCACTTTACACAAAGAAGAAAGAAGGGTCTAGAGAGGCCATAGTTCTATTTAATATGTCTAATGCGGTATCATATAAATAAGTGGTGCCATCTGCATTATGAGATCGCAGGGGACTTGACTTTGATCTCGTTTCGGTAACTTTAGAGTGTGAATAGCTGGAGTGTTCATTTTCCTTTATTTTCTGTTGCTGTTTTTAATAGCACAATTCCGTCGGACTATGTGTAAATTAGAAAATTTATTTCGATGCAGAGGGAGTTCAACCAGTTCTGGAGACGTTTCTGCACTGCAAAAGTCCTCAGGTAGCTATTTCTAGGGTAAAAAAGCTGCTGCAGCCCCATGGCCCTGGCTGAGCATCCAGCGAGGCTGAAGCTCTGTTCCCACCAGGCACAGGCACGAGGAGCACGTGTGCGCACCACACAGACACACGGCTGCCCACAGCTCACAGGCAGCCACGCGTGAACACGGGCAGCACCGGCGGCCTCATCCTGCTCCCCGCTCTGGCTGAGCGGGACAGAGGTCTGTGCGTGGTTATATATATATACACACACATACGTACTCACATATGTACAACGTGGATCCCTCCAGGAGCTGAGCTCAGACACCCAGTCTGCCCCTGGATCCCAGTCCCCTCAGCTGCTGGCACATGGACACACGAGCCCTTGAGGCCACAGTCCCGCTCCCCTTGCACGCACACACCAACGCACATGCGCACACCAATGCACACATAAGTGCACAGGCACACCACGGGCACAGGGCTCTGGCCCCTGGTCCCACTTGCCTCTGCCTGGCACTTGGTGTCACTCACTCGGGTCAACCTGTTTACTCACCACTGGTTCCTCTCATCCCCTTATTCCTCGATTTCCCCCTGCTTTTCCACCCCTAAATCACTAGATCCCTCCCTTTCCCGTCTTTGGTTCCTCCTCTAAACATCCCTTAATAAGTCCTGTGCAATTCCAAAATTCCCCTTCATCCCATAATGTGTCCCGCTCCCATAGACAGTGGCCAACCTCAGTCCAAAAGGTGCTCCTCCAGCATTGACTCACTTTGATGTGTTTCACAAGTGGACTTTCAGGCTGAGGCTTTCCTGGGACAGCCGTGGGATGGACCTGGAGAGGACATCTCTTCCTCTGAATCCTTAATTTGGGTTCCTGTGCCCTTGTGTTCCTCTGAGTTTGTGGAAATGGGCCTTTGATGGGCTGATGGCTGCTGTGATGAGCCTGGGAGGAGCTGAGGCAAGGTGTTATTTGGGCTTCCCTCCTGCCATGGTCTCTTTGCCATGGTCAGGCACAGATGACCTTTTATCACATACTTACACGCCACAGGTCTCTTATGTGTCATTACACCCACAGTTAAATACCTGAAGAAGTTCAGGCTTGAGAACAGAGACAGAACTAACAGTGAATATGGTGAATCATGTACTTGAACTTCGGGGCCCAGAACTCACTTGAGACAGCCTAGGGCCCAAAGTGACTTGTTTGTCGATGATTCTGTCTCACAGGACATAGCAAGCTAGGGGAAGGTCATCTGGAAGGTTCTTTCTCTACTATTGTAGAAGGACACACCCCCAAGCACTGTGGACACAAGCCCACCCATTACATTTTGCTAGGAATTTGTCCCTACCTGTCTTTTATTTACCTGCATAGACGTATCCGTAAGAGTAATGCAAAGAAAAGACACAATTAGGCGGAATACACTACTGAAGGTGTGCTTAACAAATTGTTCCCTCAAAATGGGATTTTGACGTATCGGAGGTTTTATTGCAAGGCTTTCTCCTGTTTTTTGGCACTACTTGATATTTAATTACTTGAGTGATGGAGTGTGCAGCACACCCCGGTAAGGCTGCCCGTGTTGGCAGGCTGGGAAGGATACCCTTCTGAAGGGCAAGGTTAGAATGCAAAACGGCGGTGACAAATTAGGATGCCTGTCTGAAATAAATAAGACGCCCGTCAAGAAGGACAAGTTCAAAGTGCTGCAGTGAGAACTAAGCAGCTGCAGAACGATGAGCTGAGGAACGACCGGTCAAGCAGGTACGACCTGGGCTTATGCTGAGCCTTTACAGATTGACGGAATCCTGCTGTCGTAGTGCTGGTTGTAAGGACCACTGGAAGGCACCAACCCCAGCTTGTACAGGCTATTGCCAGCACTAGATCACGTCAGCTATGCCTTTTTTTTTTAAGCAGCGTGAGTAGAAAGTGTCTAGCGATCTGTAACATCTTTGTTCTCGCTCCAAAGTGATTTCTTCATGCTTGGGCAACTGATTCATGGTCACCATCTGTGCCCAGTCCCTTCTTGAACAGTCTGGAGCATAGCACTGAATTACAGTTGAAATGGTTTTAGTCCAGTACCTCCTAAAAGGCATTTGAACGTTATCAGTTTCTCGCTCCGAAGGCCTTTCTAGAGCAGTTATGTACTCTGGTCAGCCGTTCTCTGCCCCATGACTTTTATGAGACTATATCTTATCATGAATCTTAATCTAGCAGCTCCCTACTAGATTTCATGGCAGGTATGGCCTGCTGGCGTAGTTTTGGGCACTCAGGAGTACAGAAGCAGCAAGACTCAATGCAGACCAATGCATGAACATTACAAGAAGAGTCCCCAGCTCAGGTGAACTACAGAGTTAAATGGAGAAAGGTTTGGACGGTTTACAGAAAAGGGGATCCTGTGAGTGACCCCGTATGAGTACAGTGTGGATGGTTCAGCTAAAGGGACCCAGAAGAAAATGAGTCTGAATGTAAAAATCAGAGCAAACCTTGCGGTGTGGCTCAACAAAAGAGTGTTGCACAAAAAGACTGGCTGGAACTGCATGAAAGACATGTGAAGTATGTCCTCTAGTCTGCTCAGTGCTGATAAAGCATCTGCTAGAGTTTTATATCCTACCGTAGGCATAATTCTTTCAGGAAAGATAAAACAGAATAACTGGTGAGAGATCAGTGCAGAATGATAATAATGATAGGTCATCTACCAAGACAGGAGTATTTGGATCTGATTAGTCTGGGGAAGAGAAGGATGAGGGTACCAAGACCAGATTGCTGAAAATGAGAAAGGCATAAACTCACTGTCATGGGATTAAGGCAAGGAGTAATAAGCAAAAGTGAATTAAGGAAGGTGTGGTATTAGACATCAGAAAAAAAAGATTTGGCAACAGTAAGGATAGTTAAGCACTAGTTTAAGTAAGTAGATTGTAGACTCTTTGTAACTAGGGATTTTCAAAAGCAAATTAGACAAATACCTGTTAGGAATGGTTTCACTGCCCTTGGGCAGTGAATGGATTAGACAACTTCTCAAGGGTCTTTCAAGGCTTATTTCCCGTGAAACAACTACAAGGTAAAATTTCCAAGCACACTAATACTATAAATTCTGTTGCCACCAATGCTATAAATTCTGTTGCCAGGGAAGAGCACACTCAATGCTTTTAGGCAATCCCACAAGAGGAAAGAAAGCACTTGCATTGTAGGGCAATTAGAATATGAAATGTACGTATTATTAATTTTAGAAGACATACGGTACTATTAGTAAAGCCATACCTTTTACTCTGAAATTATAAGAAAATTTACAGTTAACTGGATTAAAGCTGGGTTTGGCCCTTGCATTGTGTCTGTCTTGACTTTTTTCAGTGGTAATTTGTCACAATGATAGACACTGGAGAAAATCTTGAGGTCTGGTTTCTTAATCTGCTTGTCTAATAAGAAATATGATAGAGGATTACAATTAAATTTTCCTATTCTTGACCTACAGTGTGTCATTTTATCTGCTTACGATGATAAAGAATTGTATAATCTCATGAAGAGCAAGAGGCAGTTGGCTAATTTTCTTATCAACAGCCACTATAGTGCTTTGATAAAAATGAAAACTTTTGACATATAAGAATTGAAACTGATAAAAAGCATATATGAACTGGTTTCTGGACTAAAATTGCTAATCTTGCAAAAGGGGGCTGTTGTCATCATGACCTTCTACTAATAAACATTAAAATACAGAGCTATTTAACTTAATTTTGTGGCTATTCCTGCAGTGCATGCAAATGGAATTTAATTAAAGATGAAAAAAAGTTACATTAGATAATGTTTTTGACCTCCTGACCAATTACTGGCTATAAATATATTGACCTCTGCTTCTGGCAAGCATACTGCAAATGAAACCAAAAATACATTAAAGAAATATATTTATTAAGTAGAGTTTGGTAGTATTAGGAAGCATTAGATGCTCTCTAAACACATAGGAGAACTTTTTTGGTCCCAAAGACCTTGAAATTTCAAGTGGCAAGGATGAGAAATGTGGAAATGAACACAATAAGCAACATGATCAGGGTAACACTAAGCGTACGATACTCGTCTGCTTCTTTCTGCTCTTTTTGAAGTTGAGCATACACATTTCATCGCCTTCTGTTCTCCGCAGTCCTCTTGAGCCATTTTGTCTTTCTTCAATATTGAACACCAATTTCAATCCCTATGCTTTATGCACTTCTGATTCATCTGAATGAGCTCTAATATTGTATCCATTTTGAAATGCAGATGGTTGCCATTCTGTGCTAAGTAGACATGTTTACAACTGTAAGTGAATCTTGTTATTGGCTTGTTTGTTTCTTTGGATACTCACAAGAGGCGACAAGACGCTGGGTTAAAAAGAAAGAGAATTAGAATCGTGACTATGATGCTGTAGTTTATACACTAGTTGATTTCCTGGTTTTCAAGCTTTCCCCAGCTATTCTGGTGCAGGTCATTTGTAGTCAAAACCCCATTTAAAGCCTTTATTATGGGAAATTTTTGATCCTCTTCTCATGAGTAGATACAACACATGGGAAAGAAGACTTTTCCTGCCTACCAATCTGCAGATTTCATTTTGAAGTACTCTCCAGAGGTTTCAGTTACCAAGTAGAAGTAGCCTACCTAGAAGGTCTGGCCTCGCTTCTTGCTTCCCTAACAGACGTGCCTAAAACAGGTACAGAAGAAAGAATTGATTTATTTCTTAGTATTTCTGTTTCTCTGTAATGGCTCAAGGTTCATTTTCTTGATAGGGGAATTTTTACATCTACTGTACGCAATTAGGTCTTAATCTCACTGTCGATGAAAAGGCACTGCAGCACTCAAAGGTCAGTCTTTCAGCTTTCACAATAGAAATGATGACAAAAATACTCACGGGCACAAAGCAAATATTTAATTGTATGTTCTAAAGGGTTGCTGCTGTTCTCAGTAGAATTGAAATTGCCATTCATTAAGACATCAAAAAAATCCACAGTTACCAAAAAAGAAACATCCAAAATAACTAAAATCTCCGTCAAATGCCGGAATGGCTAAGTTATCATCAAAGCAACAGTCGTTAAATGTACTCAAATCATGTGAATAGACTTTGTCACTTTCCCCATTGATGATGGAAATCAGTGATAAAATCTTATTTAAATGAGAAAATGCACGCACATTGGCTAGTTTAACTGAATTGAAAGATGAAGACCTTGAAGGAGTTACCAGACTTAAAACGAGAGGCATTGGTATGTACTGATGGTGATCTACTTTGCAAAGAATACAGAATTCTATACCTTTATGAACATTCAGCAGTCTCAGAAAGGGAGCATTTTGTGGAAAAAGGAACTCCTGTCTGTGCTTCTGTTCAAATCCTTCTGGAAGATAGAACTACTGCAATGTGTCTGTCAAGTATGTCAAGTAGGTAGGTCAGTAATTCCTAGTAGTCAACTCAGGTTGATCTTTAAGATCAGAAAGTTCCGAAATGTCCAAATTTGCTTATGTTGAGGATTGTGCCTTCAAAACTGGGACTATAAACTGATCCTGGTAATCTCTTCCTGCCTGAATCACTTTTTTTAATATTCTTTGAAACAATGGGAAAAAAAAATTACGTTCTGACAGCAAACATATTTTTTATATATAAAATATATATAATATAATATATATTCTTATAAATATACAAGAACATATATATAAAACATAGATATACAAGAACAAGTGAAGCAAAGTGGGCAATGACAAATTGCCAAAGGAAGTAATCAGAGTTTCAAAAGAGGTGCTTAAACCCTTACATCTGACAAGTGACACCAAAGACACCGAGGAAATCCCTTAATATACCAAGTCTTTGCTGGTATCTCTAACAGGTTTGGAAAGCTCCAAGGAGAAACATTTCCACTATTTTCTGGTGTCCATACTAAAGCAGAATTACACCATCCCATTCATTTTTAGAGATGAATTTGCACCAAATCTTCTTTTTTGCCCCTAAGGTTCTGTGATGTTTAGATGTTAGTTCTCTTCTATAGTTTCATGAAAAAGGACTTAAAGGAATGAAAATCTTGTTGACTCTTAAACCTTTCTGTCCACAAGAGGTAGAGTGAGGCAACCAAATCAGTTTATTTTGAAACTTACGATGTTCTGATAAACATTAATAAATTAAAATAAGAATAAAGCAGCTTTAACCTAGGACTTCCTCAGCCATAAAGCTAGAAAATAAGGACAATTCAGATCCTCCTTCCTCTGAAATCTAGTGATTTAAACAAAACACTTTAATGCACATACCCTATAGGTTACTGACAGCTACAGAAAGTAGACTATATCAGAAATGAGTGTAACTTGTCCTGGTGGTGAACGCAGCTCACAAACTACTGCCAAATCTATGAGTATGGATTTAGCAGTCGAAAATTTGCAGTTAATTTTGCAACAGCCACTTATAAAAACTGTCTTCTGGAACGTTTTTCTCCAGACAGCTCTTTTATTCAATTCATCCATGTCAAATGCATTTGAAGGGAGCTACCACCTATACGGAATTTCGTACAGCATGACCTTGCAAAAATGCTGCTTTTATTGTTAATGTAATTTTACAAATATCCTATAAATTTTTCGCAAGTAAAAATTCTGGAAAACTGCCAAAAGCATTTTATTCCTCTCTTAATTTGAAGTGTGACATTCCTATCAGTAAGAAAATTGTGTTAAGGAAAATGTACATCAATTAGCCTCGCAGATGTCAGAAAACAATGCATAAATACCAAGTCATGTTCAGAGGACCACTAGTAATACAATTAGAAGCAGTTTATGATTGTATACGACAAAGTGCCTGCAATTTGAATCACTTACAACAATCCTTTTGTGGAATAAGCAGTTTACAAGGCAATGTCACCTTTCAGAGAGCAAGAGTGAGTTCTATCCCTTACTCTCTTATTTCCTTAATTCTCTGATCAATTTTTCCCTTGATTCTCTGATTAATTGCAAAATTCAGGATTTTGCTCTCAGTGCCTTCCATTAGGGAAAACTCTAAACTGGCTTGAGGATGTTAAGATTTTAGGGAGATGGAAAACAAAGACTGACAGCCCATCTCGTAACATGCACATTATGAAAGAGACATACTATGTATTTCATATACCAACAGACGTGTTTTGAAGACTATGCAAAACCTAGGTACATGAGTGAATAATAATAATAATTAATTCATTTATTCTGTGTATTCTGTTTATATTCTTCACGTTGATTATTCTCCTAGTGTTCAGGGCTGTGAAGTAGTGTACATTCATACAGTAGAAATCTGGCCATGAAGAACTTAGAGCCTTTGCTGAACTTAATGGCAGACTTCGTAAGGAGAACCTGCACTTTCATAGCCGTAGCCTGCATTCTTAAGTTTACCAAAACAGAATTCTGTTGTTCAGAAATCATTGATTCTGGGCGAAGTCTGTGTTAAATGTTGCCTGAGTTTTGAATTCTGTCTGGCCACTGAGGTGTGACAACAAACTTATGCGTCACATATTTCGTGAAGAACATTCATCCTTATTTTTTGCATTTTAAAACACATTATGAGGCAATATAAACTACTCAATGTGATGGTATCTTTAGCTGCTTGTAAAGGTTTTCAGCAGGAAAATATCATTTTGCAGCCTACTGTCTACATCACGAGCAACTGAAAATACAAACAAGTCACTCTAGATCTAAGTTACCAGGTGAATAAATTCCCTTACTGTCGTGGTTTAGAACATACAGAATAAATGAAGTAATAATAATAAGTGTTAAATGTTAGAAATGTTTTTTCTTTATAATGCCATTTATTATTTTTTTATAAAATATATATTTTTTCATAAACTTACAGACTTCAACCTCTTCTCTTTCCCATGCTGCCGTCACTCAACTTCTTCTTTCAGCCCTCCAAACCCTTCCCACTTTTCCTGGAAAATTTTTGTTTATTTCTACCAAACAGTCAGAACAAAGGTTTCCACGTACTAACGATGTGCCTGGCTTTTCCTTTTCTAGAACTATGGGTACCCACTTACAGGAGTACTAAAGTTCAAAGAGGCATTTATGTTTGGTGTTTCACACAATTTTATGAAATGAGGGCATGGGATTTAAGGTAATGACTTACTATGTGTTTACAATCTGTTAAAGCATAAGAGCTTTTCCAGTGAGAAAATCCACTCTCTCTGGGCTTAAAATGTAAGACTTTCCACATAACTTTATATTAGGTCAAGAAATGATCTTGAAACTATAGCACTGTTACTATATTCAAAAATCTCTGTATCTAAGTATGCATTTTTAAAAAATGGGTTACTTTTGTATTTTGTGTATAGGTGTGTGTTAAATTCAAACTTGCCTGTACCAAACAGACTTAAAAGACCATATAAAATGGACAAGCTATGGTAACGATGGTTGAATAGAAAATACCTTTTCTGATTTTTTTACAGCTTTACTGTATATCTTTTTCCTGTCAAAAGTAAGCAAAATCTAGAAGACTTATTCTTAGTATTTGGATTTGGTCTGGTTTTCGTTGTTTTTTTTTTAAATTATGTTTGGATTTCTAGGTTCACAGAACGCAAGGCCAGAAGATATCATTGCAAACACCTAATCTGACTTCATAAAGACCTTAATTGAATTAAATGAACTTCAGAGTACCCTGATTTACAATGGGCAAACTGTTTCTAATATGGGATGGAAAATCCCTATAGGCCCCCACAACTAATGACTTCAGTATTAAAACCGCTCAAACAACATAAACCAGAAATGTGCTGACCAGTCACTTTTATATGGCTATTAACTTTCACAAAATGCAGACATATTATACAGATATTTCTGTTCCCTACTGAGGGTGGAAAAGAGGGTAAAGTGAAGGATGCTACAATTATATTTCAGAATGATGAAGAAATCTCTTATGAGAGTTCAAGACTTCTGCCTCAGTTATTTTCTTATTCTGTTAGAATGTACCTTCTGCACCTTCACACTTCGAGAACAGACACTGATGATTTGGGAATATTGTACAGAAGATGTTACTAACTGAACTTAGCTTATATTTTCTCTTTGAGATGAATAATTGCAAAAATTATCCCTTTTATACAAACAGTCATACTCATGTGAACAATGAATAGGTTCTGTTTTCCCTTTTTAACAGGCAAATGAACAAGCTTTTGTAGATTTTAAAGAGAGTACAAATGAGCGTGACTGTAACATTGAAAAAAAATGTTTTATAATGAAAAAATCCATGAGTTCAAAAAAAGAACAGCCTTGGCTTGATCATACTTGCATTGTAAAGAAAACTGGTGATGGGATCTGCAGCCTGACAGAGAGCTGAGAGGATTCAGTGGCAAATATAAAATCATAATAACAATGCAGCATAACTTTAAAAGCAAGTTTGTTATTTATAAAGCGTTAGATATAATTTTACAATCCTAAAAACATTAACATTAAGTCTGTGTATTTTCTATAGAAGATGCATCTCGGTTCTTAATACTTGTTCCTTACGCCAGGCTTAATTTCATGACTAGCACAATTTTAGCCGTCTGCAGTTGTCTGCATTCAACTGGGACTCAAAGCTAAAGAAAAACAAAATGATAATGACTATTAATTATGACAATTTTATTATTAGAGAAAGGCAAGGATAATTCAAAACCACAACTAAATAAAAGATGATTACACCAGAGATTATTTCCTTTGCCTGAAGTCTGAAATGAAAAAGAACACAGATTTACTTCTGTTTTTAACCTATGGAAAAGACTGTGTCACCTCCTGTTGTGGGTTAACCCCTCTATGCAGCTGAGCACAGCACAGCCTCTTGCTCATAGGATCATAGCATCATAGAATGACAGAATGGTTTGGGTTGGAAAGGACCTTTAAAGGCCATCTAG
>RSEF01000004.1:49198559-49209430 GCA_003993805.1 Himantopus leucocephalus | reverse complement strand
ATCAGTGATGATCAACCACCCCTGCACCTTCATTTTTGTAAGACTCTGCCTCAGAGGGCGCAAAAGTTTATAGACCTGGGTTAGAGCGATGAGATTCCAGAAAGTTTTTGGTATTTCAGTGCAGACACAGGCTTAGTTGAATACAATAACTTACTGTAATCACAGCCAATAGTGCAATAAGACTTTTAAAACATCATATCCACATAAGTCTTCTCTTTTTCTTTTGCACACCATTAAAAGGATTTTTTGTTTACCTTCTGTCTTTTTTAATCCTTGTAACACTGTCTTTCAACATACTTTCTGGTCTAGACTGCTGTTTTGTTGTGTTTTGTTTTTGTTTTTTTTTTTTTAAGATTGCTCATTTTCTTAATTCATTGACAGTTATTTTCCTGCATATATGCCTGAATCACTATTTCATATAATTATAGGAGACATAGCTTGGCCTGTTCTTGTCAGTCATCCACTTTCGCTGACTGCCCTCATCAACATTTATGAGCTGCTAGTGATTCCTGCTTGAACCGTGCCACGTCGAATCTTTCCAAAACACTACATGGACGTGTCCAGTTGTTCTCTCTGTGGCTGTTCGGCTGATGCCTAACAGTCTTGTTCGCTAAACTTTAACATGTTATTTTTCGGATGCACTTGCCAATTTGATCTAGTCTGGCCTTTTTTTTTTTCCTGTTTGCCTTGATATTTTCTATTTGTGCACCTGTTGACTGTCCATCTGTAGATGCAGTGCCTAAAGCCCAGATTTGAGCCTCAGATGATGAGACACAATTCCAACTACATGGCCCTGTAATTTAATGGATACCAGAGATGAAAGCTCCCTATCAGGGATTTCTCATATTAATCAAAGAATGCTCATGAGCAGCTGTCTTTCCTGGAGACATACAAACTACACAGTATCAACTGCTTGAAAATCTTTGCTGCTTTTGCTTACAGTGGTGCTGAAAAATGTGCTACGTTTATGAAGTGGAATTTATTAAAGCATTATATATTAAAAAAAAAAGAAAAGACAAATCTTTCTGTTGCAAGACAGCTGATGAACACCCTGGAGGTGTTTAGCAGCTTCCTGAATGGTGATGTGCACAGAATGCTTTGAGAACTTGACATGAGTTGGAAGGTTACTTTTTGGTAAAAGTAGCTCAACTATTAAAAATTGTTTTATGCTCAGCAACTGCAATTTCCACAAATGCAATAAATATTCATAACTCCACATTAAAACAAAAAAATAAATACACTATGTCAGTTCCTTGCCCATGTTCACTGTTATCTCTTGTTTCTTGTGCAGTTTATATTTCATAATAAATTCCTGATACGCTGCAGGGGTACCAACGCTGTCTTTAATGTAACATTTCTCTTTGAAGGACTGAAACCAAGTGGTCTCTCCGGGGCATCATAAATCTTAGTTTTCACTTGGAGTATAGAAACCATAAAAAGTATAAAACAATATTTAAGCTTCAGAGTAGACCAATTTTCAGTATAAAGTGGGATTGTTATGACAGTAAAGAAATGAGCAGATGAGAGTAAGGATCCTCCAATTTACAAATCCCTGCCAGGAGGAGGATATAGGAAACACCTGAACCCCAGGGATACTACATGATGGAGCAGTGACCAGAAAGCTGAAATGACCCACAAGGATTCATTTATCTTTCTAAGGTGCATGACCATACAAGTGTAAAGTGCCCGTGTTAAAATACTGCACTTAAAAGCCTAATGAAGAATATAAACAACATATATTATGAATTATACTGGATTACAATATGATTTTCACAGATCAGAGGTCAGTTTATTAAAAAAAAAATATATATATATATCTCAGATGCTTTTACGGAATTAGGGCATTTTAGATTGTGTTCACTAATTGCAGACACCATCGTGATAAATTTAAGCCATTAAAGCACAGCAGGAGTCTTCTGAGACACAGCGTTTTCTGTAAGGCCTTTGAACAACTTCACTGTTTTCGAAGCTCTCGGAAAGTCAAGAAAAATAAGGAAAAACAAATCTTCAAATTGCTCAGGTCCCCAAAGTTCTGTCACGTTCTCTTTCAGGGACCCTCCAGGGTTTCCAGCAGACAGCAAAAGTGGACAGGTTCAGAATCATCAAAGGAAAGGCTAGAAAAATCGTCTTTTTGATAAGATAAGAAATATGCTTATGCTTGTTTAAATTGTAGGTATACGACTTTGCAATGGGAATAATTCTAATAACGGTGTGTGACAGAGTATGTGTGTGTGATAGAGAAGCAGTAAGACTTTGTGAAACACCATGACAAAACCACCATGTTTGGCCCCATTTTGTCCTGCTGGAGATCTCTTTCCTAACTTGCAAAAGAAACAAAATCGTGAAGAACTAAAGTGTTTATATTAATGCCAACCTTCTCTGGGTTTAAAGGTTCATTGATAAAGCACTATGCACAAGTCCAGTTTTCAAGCCTGCCCAAAGATAATTGGAAGCCCTTGGCCAGCAATATTTCAATCACTTCCTTTCTACCACACTGAATTATTTATTTGCATTGAGAAAAGCATTGAGAGTTTTAAAAGGTTCCAATAAATTGTCCTCAGACCGCATGAAAAGATACTATTGATTCTAAATTCTAAATACTGTGAAGGGGAGAAATTCAAAGATTTTCCTTTACAATAGACATCGAAGTGGTAAGATTCAGTTTATTTAAAAAGGAAAAATTGGAGATATATTAACTCAGTGGCAAATTTTTGCAATGAACTAAAGCAATGAACAACTGCAATGGAATCATGCATGACACAATAAAAATTAGAAATGGCTGGGCTGGGCTGGTTGTTGGTTATCATTTTAGATATAACAACATTTTTGAGACTATGGTTTTAAAAATCAAATATATTTATTAGTCTGTATTAAGGATCTCAACTATAGATTAAAAAGAAATAAAAAACAACCAAAAAAACAGCCAACAAACTGAATAAAGTAAAGAATGAAAAGGAAACTGTAACAGATTTTGAGAAGCTATTTCTTACTCAAATGATCCAATTTGGGTTGGAATGTTACCCATATGATCTGCAGGGTGTCTGTAAGAAACAGAGCAACAGCTGAATAGGAAATGGCATCTGTGGCTCAGGGAAAGACTTGGCAAGAAAAACAAACAAACAAACAAAAAGGTTAAAAAATGCTAAATGGCCATAAAATCGCAGTCTTCTGTGAAGCATAGGGGTAGTTTAATTTCTTAATTTTATTTTCTGCTTTTAAGTAAAGACTGCTAGATAGAAAGCGATTCAAACTGCTATTCCACAGGAAAAAAAAAAAACCAACCCAAAAACAACCAAAAAAACCCCAAACCAAAGCAAAACCAAACATGTTTTCTGCAAACACATTATAAGTTTTATTTTATGCTTGTGTAGAGTAAGTGCAACAGGAAGGAATATAGTTCAGTGGCTAGAAAACACTGCTTGACAAATCTAAATATTTAAATTGCAGTGGCTGTGGCACCAGGTCGTTGTGGACGTGTTGAAGTCTGGGGGAAAGAAGGCAAGGTAAAATCAGGCAAATGGAAGTGTATATAAAGAAGGAATGCAGCAATCAGTATTCCTACACCAATTCCTAAAATCCACATAATGTAGGTAATTCTAAGCTGACCCCCTCTGATAAGAACACAGTACTTTTCAAACATCCTGGAAATTTCACATTAATTAAAAAAAAAACCAAAAACCAAACCAAGAAACAAAAAAACTCTATTAAACATCCCCAGCGCCAGCAAAAATTTAAAGGTGGTCATAAATCAATGGCTGGGAAATGACATTCCCTCATTTCTTTGGAGTTCATCGGTTTGAACTGCGGAGGGCAGAGAGCTGTCTGTACCCACTGCAGCAGCGGTGTCCTGAACAGGAGGCGAGGAGACCGTCCAGTTGTTATAGAGGCCAGGCAGAATCAAATTGCTATAGCTGTAGTATGACAGAGGGAAAGTTCACGCGAAATATTATGTACATGGTATATCTCACCTAAATTCAGCCATGTACTTATGATGGGGGAGGGAGAGAGCGCTCGTTCAATCCACGGATCAGAGACATCTATATTGGGATTATATTGTCATGGCCGGAGGGACGTACTCCTGTACAGTGACGTGAGGAATTGTATAGACTAAATAGGCATTGGTTGTTACTGGGATTCATTCTGTACTCATTTTTTGCACTAATAAAAAAGGTCTGAATTCATAAAATATGTAGTAGGCTGCAGTATTATGTAAGCAATATAAACATAGAATCGAGAACCATAGAATCGTCTAGGTTGGAAAGGACCTTTAACATCATCAAGTCCAACCATCAACCTAAAACTGCCAAAACTGTCACTAAACCGTGTCCCTCAGCACCATAATATATACAGTACTGACACAGCAGCACTGAGACTTGACTGTGTCTATCTAAGGCATAAGTGAATACAGTTTTTTTATCCTTACCTTTCTTCTGATGACTTGTAACGGTAAGTACAAATTACAGAAGGACAATGAATGTGATCCAACAGCCAGTGAATATCGGCATTGCGAATGAGCCTGAAAACCGGGACAGAACTCCAAAAGAGAGGCTAATTGTGTGATAAACACAATGTTCTTACAAAACAAAAGGACGAAGCCACTGTGTTGATAATTTGATGTAAAACTGATGTTGACAAATGTAGAGATGAATTGGTTAAAGAAATGTTGTACATAGACATGTGAAATACATCACACATGATGTTTGTCAGCAGTTTCTTATCAACTTGGAAACTTAAGCCCTTAATGAGACAAACAATATCATGACTATACCATGTCAGTAAATATGTAAATAATTCATAAGCTTAGATGACAGTTTATAACAAAAAATTACTTTACTCTTCAACAAGGACCAATAACGCACCGAAAATTTGTAACTGACAGAAAATTCAGAGAACAGTGACAGAAAGTAAAAGTTTCATAAGTTCAGCGAATGCTCGATGCGTGAAATCCTGTTGTTTGGTCACTGCTTAACATCCCATAGTGAGCTCCCATTTCCCTGTTTGCTGGTGGTATGACAATCAAAGAAATTGAGAAGGCTGGGAGAGCAGAGCCTTTGCAGACAGCAATGGTTTAACTGTATGTGATGAATGACTGTGGCAAAAGGTTAGTGATAGCATAAAAAAAGGAAAAAAAAAAGAAGAATCAAATTCATTTAATTCATGAAGTTGGTAGGAAGGGAAAAAAAAAAGGGTCTGTAGGCTTCTAGCAGCTCCATTATCATCTTGGCCATGAGACTGTGTATTCACATTATGGGAAAAAGGGAGATGAAAGCTGATGGCTGTCTGCCACATAAGTGGTGCGAATCGGTGCGACTCTTACGAAAAGAAATTGAAAAGGAAGTTTCATAGAAAGAAAATGCATAAGACATGTACCGACTTTTTTCTTTCTTCCAGCCTTCAGTTTCCAAACAACAGCTAAATATTAATGGCAAACATACCGATCATCACTTGTGGTTTTGGGGAATTTTTTTGTTATGTTTGTGTGTGCATGTTTTGCTGTATAAGAGCTCTCTCTTTATATTGCTTCCCATTTTCTCGGGAAAGAGAAAAGACTGCAGTATATTTCTTTGGCATCTTGACCCCAACTATAGTTACAGTATTTTTATACTTACACTGGTATTCTGTCACTGTCATAAGTAACCCTTGTGTAGTAAAGAAGTTATATTATCTTCATTTTTTAAACAAACAAGCAAACAAACCAGAGAAAGTAAGTAATTCCCTTGAAGTTAAGATTGAAAGTTTATGGATTGATTCAATTTGATTCTGAGTCTTCCAAAATGCAGATCAAATTATAACCTGGTTCAACATTAATAAAAGACAACAAAAAATTGTGTTTGTAAATGACCAAAGAAAAAAAAAACCAAACCCCAACCAAAACCCTGCATCGTGAATATTTGAATAAATAAATACAACAGAGAGTTCACAAATAATCTATATGCATAAATATATTCGTATGCAGAATCCATCACAGAATTTTAAATAACAAAGTGCATTAGTAAAATTCATGAGTGCTCATTGACAATTTGCAACCACACTTAGAGGCCAAATTCAAAGCATACATTGTTTTCAATGAATAATTCAATATATTCTCATTGTAAGCTCTTTAAATGCAATTTTATATTATGAATAGATTACTGCTTTACAACAAATTTTATTTCATTTCTTATTTTTAACTGCCTGTAAAATTCAAATTAATCAGTTCCATTTTGCAAAGCAGTAAGAAAGACAAAAGCAATAAAAAGTTTCTATTTGTCACAAGTTCTTTAATAAAACCCATTTTTTTTTAACCAGTCCCTAACAAAATTTATCCCTTAGGGACAAGCATTTACTCATCTAAGTGTTTTTAACAAAAGCAATTTTTAATATCTGAGGCATTTTTATGAGGCCAAATAAGAAGGGTTAGAAGCTCCTTTACGTTATTTCTTACACATGAAAGAGGCCAAACCTGCTGAATTCTTTAATTAAACTTTTATATTTTGTCTTGAATGATGTTTGGTTTTGGTTTTCAGGTTTCTTTACTTTCATTTGACAACTGATAATTCTAATTTGATTATTATGTACATAGCAGAAACAGAACGCAATTTATGGAATGCCCCCAGCTCTAACACAGAGAAATTACAGAATTTAATTTAGAAGAGCGCAAAGTTGTATCTAATTCATTCTTAACTAGACATTATACTCATTTTTATTACCAAGTCCCTTAGCTTCTTGATAAGTCAGTATAATTTTACTAAGTTCATTTGAAGAAGAGAAGATCCAAAGCTCATTGTACATGACATTTTTCCATTCTCTACTGCCCTTCACGTAAAATTCTGCAGTAACAGTAAAATTATTATGTTTTCATAACCTTTTAAGAAACTTACTGCAATGTTTTTCTTGAAATAGATACAAGAAGCAATCTTTTTTGTTCCTTTTTTTTCCTCCCCCCCTGGTTTTATTTAGCAAGGAAGGTGAGTCTTGGTTTGAAACTAGAAAAAATACCCCAGGCCAGGACACTCCTCAGAGATCCAACCCATGATACCATGGACTGGGTGGCAGCCGACTCCATCCATACTCAAAACTAAAGCAACACATACCATCTCTGGTCAGAAAAAGAATTCAAGACCCTGTTTTGTGCTTGTGCTCTAGTTCGTTTCTTAATTAGATTGTTTTCCGAGTGTTTTCTGGAGTGGAGGAGGTATTAAGGAAAAGCCAACAATTATCTTGCCTTAGAAATTAAAACTGGATTTATTTTCAGTGCTGGAAATCACGGATCGGATGACTAGAAGCGTAAAACTGAAAACAAATGCTTAGAATTGAAGTCAACATAACAACAACAACAAAAACTTAGTAAGATTGTTTCAAAGAAAGCTTCAATAGGACTAAGCCACCCTTAACCATCAGAGTGACTAATGAAGATGTGTATAGGCTTTAAAAAAAAAAAAAATGAAAAAGAAAGGAAAGGCAGAGCCAGAGGCAAGTGCCTAGAAGACATTATACCAGTAAGTGACATCCCTGAAAAGTTTTAAACAAAGACAATCTGACAAGAGTAACAGACCAAGCAAGCTCTAAATCAGTTAAGTTGAAACAAATCTTCTTGTAACTCGCAGATTAAGCACCAATATCCCACTGGGAGGAAAAAATATAGAGAAAACAGAACAGTTAACCTACCTGTTCTGCAGTGTGCTAGCCAATGGAGATGGTAAGAATGAAGTGATGTTAGTATTAGGAAAGCAATGTGTAGGAATAAAAGACAGCCAGCATTAACTTGAAAAAAATGAATTACATGCCCTAAATGTTATCCCAGTGCTAATGTATGAGACCTGCAAAGCTTGCAAGTTTTCTGTTTCAGGAGAAAAGTTGACAACTGCAGGTAGAAACATCAATAAAGTTTTTGGAGCAACATACAGAGAATACCAGTCAATAATGAAGAGTTTTAAAAAATCACCACTATGTCTACAACAGAAAGGAAGCGCTTGGGACGGGCACTTCAGAAATAGGATACCCACACTCAGTGACGCCGTCGATGGAAACCAGCTAGTATACAGAAAAAGCCATTTAAGAGAACTAGAAAAAGAGTATTAGCAGGCAGGGGGAGCAATCAATATCAACACCAGAGAACAGCTGAAAGCACACAAAAAATGACATACTGGAGCAGAAAGATGTAGTTCCTGCCCTAGGCACCTGTGCTAGCTTGGGAAGGATGAAATGTAGTATAAAGACACGCGAAAGTGAATGAGGCAGGTCTTTAATCCTGATATCATTCTTTCACATTGCTGTAAAAGGATCAAAATCCAACCCAAAAGGACTGGAAAAGGATTGTCTGCTAGAACAGAGTCTCTGCCGGCATCTTCAGTGGGCTGCACAGTACCCGTGTAATGGAGCTGGTGAGGGGTCTGGAGCACACGTCTGAAGAGGAGCGGCTGAGGGACCTGGGGGTGTTCAGCCTGCAGAAAAGGAGGCTGAGGGGAGACCTTCTCTCTCTCTACAACTACCTGAAAGGAGGGTGTAGCCAGGTGGGGGTTGGTCACTTCTCCCAAGTAACAGGAGACAGGACAAGAGGAAATGGCCTCAAGTTGCACAAGGGGAGGTTTAGGGTGGATATTAGGAAAAAATTCTTCACTGAAAGAGTTTGTCAAGCACTGGAACAGGCTGCCCAGGGAAGTGGTGGAGTCCCCATCCCTGGGGATATTTAAAAAACGGGTAGATGTGGTGCTGAGGGACATGGTTTAGTCTTGGGTTTGGCAGTGTCAGGATAATGGTTGGACTCAATGATCTTCAAGGTCCCTTCCAGCCTAGAGGATCCTATGATTCTACGGTTCTATGCCTTACAGTCCCCAAGCAAGGACGGACCGAGTGTACAGGGCTGTGCCTGGAGCACCACGTTCTCAATGAATTCTTAAGGACTAATGATTACAGATTGCTAAAACTAGAGCAGCTTCAGAGGTTCTGCTGCTTTGTGCAGGAGTGGCAGACTCCTTGGTAGCTTGGGGGACCTAGAAGTTTCCGTTATTTGTGCTGAGCTGTCTTTGCCTCTTTCAACCTTCTAGTCCTTTGCTGAACGTAATTCAACCAGATTCAAGGATTATGACCTGTCATTTTTGGTGATCATGAGATTTCCAAAGACATTGCAGAGCAGTTTATAGTGAATGAATAAAGCGTAAAAAAAAAATATAGAAATTTAAATAGTTCATGACATATTTCCAAAGGCTATATATATTAATGAATATTTGAGATATATTCATTTAGTGAACAAATGATTTCAAGATGTCAAGGAATTCATTTTAAGTGAAAAAAGAAAATAATCAAGTGGTTGATATACATCTCAGCATTGCAGTAATCTTTGAAATCTTAATCTGGAAAACTAAATTGGTCACGTATTGCTCGCTTTCATTAGACATTCCTCATAATGTCTGTTTCATAAACTATACATCTTCTGTCTCACAGACTGTCTTTTGCACCCATGGGTGAGTCACCTCACCGAGCAGCTGGGAAACAGTGAAGTACTCAATGTATTTGTCTTTGGTGGAGCTGATTCCACAGTCTGGATTATGTTAACTCACACAAATCGTACATGCTAAAGAAGCTGCAGTAGCTGTTATTCTACTTCTTCTGAAGTATAGAAGAATAGTAGAACTGAGTTCAGCTGAGATGAGGTTAGATACTGTCAGATCAGCTTGTGCGCTGGGCTAAATTTGTGTTAAATTCAGGGAGTTAATGAACAGTGGAATAACAAAATAATAAGAGGAGTTGAGTTAAATAATTTTCCTTAAGAACTAGCATTAAGGAATTGAACAAGATGAGAAAAAGACATTTGCCCTTAAGCCTATTGACATATAAAATTATGAAAATTATTTCATTCATAACCAGCATTGGTACATTCATCATTCAAAAATACCGAAAGCTATAAAATAGTGTGACAGTGATAGAAAAAATAGATGAAGTCTTTAATTTGACTTATAACAGAAGATTTTCAAGGAAATTACAATGTTTCCATTTTATAATAGCACAGTACTTACACAATTTCTTTTCTAATCTCTAGGTATATTTATGGAAAAACAGATAAGAAACAAAGCAAATTTGTTTTTTAAATAAAGATAATTACTCAATGACTTCAAGTCTGGAAGTACTCACAAATAAAACATGAATCTTATACTTCCAGAATTTGTTCATAAATGTTTAACTGCTTATGAGAGAAGACTTACTTTAATTATATTGGGTTGAAATTGTTTGAACTACAGCAAAGGACAAAATGGCAGCATGTTCTGACTTCTTTTTTGTTTCCATTCCTTCAGCATGTGCTGTCCCTGCAATTTGATCCTAAACCAGTTCTAGTAAGTTGTTGGAGTATAGAGATTTATCCCCCAATGACCTGTACAATCTTGTAAGTTCTTACAAGAGTTATATATGTTTTGTTTCGGAATGTGAATTTTCAGCTGTCTTTTCCCCTGGATAAGGAACATCTCCTAAATCTGAAATTTGCCCATAGTCCCTACAGAAAAGAAAATAACAATTAAGCATATGTCAAAAAGCTGGGAGAGGGTGTGTGTGCATGGAAGCCAAATGGCACAGTAGGACTTGATTATAGGGCAAGCAGATACTTAAGAGATGGAGTGCATATTAGGCCTTTAAGACAAAATGAGTTGCCATGCTGTATTGGGTTTGTGTGGCGATGTGTTGGTAGTGGGGAGTCTACAGGGGTGGCTTCCATGAGAAGCTGCTAGAAGCTTCCCCTATGTCTGATGGAGCCAATGCCAGCCAGCTCCAAGATGGACATGTCGCTGGCCAAGGCCGAGCCCATCAGTGATAGTGGTAGCATCTCTGGGACAACAAAGTTAAGAAGGGGGAAAAGAGTTGCTGTGCAAGAGCAATTGCAGCCAGAAGCGAGGAGTGAG
>RSEF01000004.1:49165488-49175750 GCA_003993805.1 Himantopus leucocephalus | reverse complement strand
TATTAAAACACTAAACTGTCTGAGCACTTTCTCCGATCTATTTTTTATTGGCTCATATTCAGCCACTTTCACTAGAAGAAGAATTTGATAGGTAACCCATTCTGGGGGTCTACATTTATGGTACAGAAGAGGTGGAGAGAGACTCTTTGACAGGGAGTGGAGCAATGGGATGAGGGGGAACGGTTTTAAACTGGAAGAGGGGACATTTAGATTAGATATTAGGAAGAAATTTTTCACTTTAAGGGTGGTGAGGCACTGGCGCAGGTTGCCCCGAGAAGCTGTGGCTACCCCATCCCTGGAGGTGTTCAAGGCCAGGTTGGACGGGGCTTGGAGCAACCTGGGCTGGTGGGAGGTGTCCCTGCCCAGGGCAGGGGGGTTGGAACTGAACGATCTTTAAAGTCCCTTTCAACCCAAAGCATTCCATTATTCTATGATATTTATGTATAACCTCTGTGTGAAATTCTTTCAAAGAGTGGTTGCAAAGCTCAAGCACCCCCAGCTCTTAGGTTTTAAGCTCCAGCGTGAAGGCCATTTAGCCACATGTGTGAAATGCTATGTCTGAACTACTTTTTCCTGACAGGACCTATGAATTTGTACAGAAAGGTGTGTTGTTACAGTTTATCACATGTGCACCAAAGTTCACTCACAACCAGTCTTCTTAAAGGACAGGTAGATGACCACAGATCATGCTTGATTATCTGTTTTGAGATGTGTTGTGTTGTATGCCTATGGGCCAAACTGTCAAAAATATCTATGTGTCTTAGGATCCAAAATTCCATGCACAAGTCAAGCACCACAGAATTCCTGTGAGGTTTCTGTTTCTCAGGGCCAGATTTGTAAAGCTCTGTAGGTGCCTAACTCCCAGTCTTCTCTTTCTTTTAAATCCTAAGTTTCTCAAACACTGAAAATTTCATGCCTCTGGATGCAGAGAAGGGCTTGAAGGCAGGAAAGAACACAAAGTTATCCTTGTGAACTGCCAATGGAACAGCAGCAGGTTGCCATCTGAAAGGGAAAGATCACCAAATAAAGGTAAGAAGCCAGAATTGTCTATACTACTATGATGCATCACTCAGCTCCCAATACATTGATCAGATTGTTTCAAGTGATTTAGACACATCTTGTCTGCTGTTGTCTTTAATATATGCCTTTTCCTCTCCGTCTCTCCTGTTATCTCCTATATTGCAATCTGACACCTTAAAAATCTATGGCATTCTGTTAAACCCATGTTCGTGCTGTTCATGCAGCGTAGACTGCATACAACTCAGTCTGCAGGGGTAATAGTACATTAAATTTTAAGTGTGCAATTGTTAGCCCTCTCCCCTCCTTCTTCATCTTACACATGCCCTTAAGTTACTTTCTAACTTCACCCACAAACAGGACCTTTTCCATTTAGTATAGAATCTGGCTGTTGTATTTACTTCCTTTCATAAAAATTTCCGTTCCTGACTAAATACATTGTAATTTTGATAACCTGGTATGCGTTTGAATAATTTCTCATTCTCTTCTGCATAATGCTTTTTAAACTTTTTCTCTGCATCCTTCTCAATTCTCTGTAACCTTGTATTATGCTTTCCAGCTCCTCTGTCCAGATACCAATGTCAGATTTGTAACTACGGTATCCCTCGTTTTCAGCAATCACATTTTTGCCTGTTTCCATGCCAGAGACCATACTGTGTTTTCATCCCACAGTTCTTCCCTGAGGATCTACTGCGATGCCAAAAAGAAATCAGCCAGCTAATAACGACAGCAGCTACAATTTTCTACAGGGTTTGGTTTTTCAAATGTCATCCTTTTATCTTTTTTGGGGATGGTTAGATCACAACTTTTTCCCTGCACATTTGTTACTTTTTATTTTATGTCTAGAAAATGCTACTTACAAAAGCTTGTATCAGTTAAAACGTACAATAGAAAGAGGGCTAACATTCAGGTATTCCTTCAACGGAAGGTATACCTCACATCCTTACTCATATAAATTTTCCTCAGACCTCTGACCTCTTCCAGCTTTCTCTTCCATATTTAACCAGAAATCATTGGTAAATCCCTTAAAGCATTCTGAAACTCTCTTCTAAATATGTACGTTACTTTCTGATTGAAGCATCACCTTCTGACTGTCACATGTCATTTGGTTTTGGGTTGAATCACAAAGGATGAAGATGATTTCTTGAGAAAATTTTCCCATTTTCTTTGGGAAGGTAATTCTTAAAATCTAAATAACCCTGATAAAAATAGCTGCTTGTACAGTGACTCTGAAGCTGCTGTCCTAAAAGAAATGCCAACTATATAATTGTTTTTCCTTCCAGCTGGCGGGGGAGCCACAGGGATATTGCCAGAACTAATTGCTGATTATTATAAACAAAGATACATTTTATATAAAAAAACAAAAGCGACTGAACCTTTTGTTCTCTAGAAAATGATTGTCATCATTAGGGAGTATAAGTGTTTATTTCTATGTGATAATATAATTCAACTAATATAGAATGTAATTGTTTTGAAAAAAGGAGAAAAATAATCTCAAGTCAGCTTTGTGGGTGGGTGGGGAAATATAAACCCTGAATTGAACTTAATTGTTATTACAGATGAATGATTTGGGACTCATTTGTATGTGATTTGTTTTCTTCTGTTAGTTATGTCTCACCCCTGCGTTATACATTTGAGCCCAGGTGTTAGGACTTAATTTTCATGTCGCCCATGCCCTCTGCATTGCCATTAAATAGAGAGTTGCCAAATACCCGTATAACTAGCAAGCTCTAGATATAGAACTAGCTTAGATTTAATATTCACCCACTTTTTCTGTTTTTCTTTTTTGTCTTTTGAATAGTCCACCCCGAAGCACTGCTTTTATCACGTGTTTTACGTACATTTTTCTTACATACAGCTTTAAGGGGTAAAAAACCCCTTTTTTTCTCCACTTTTTATTTTCTTTGAGTGCACAAAAGTCCTTTTTTTCACCTTTTCTCTAGGATTTTGAAATGGCCAGTAAAGAATCGCGTCCTAGAAAAATCATTTAAGTTCTGATTTTTCATAGTCTTTCCTAATGTCATCTTATAAATAAGAGGTAACATTTGGGCTTGCTGGGCTACTTCAGGTTTAATAGAAATCAAGATTTGTGTGGGTGAGAGCTTTAAGATGTACTTATGGACGATCAGTTAACTTGTTACAGAGACTTTTGGATGCTGAATGCTGCAGAAGGGCCAAGTACACTGGAAAAGTTGGTTTCTAATGTATTATGACCTAAATCAAATCTATAATGAAGATATAAATACTGTTCCACACATCTTGCATTTTGTGTGCAGAAGAGTCTGCTGTTCCTTTTGGACATTTCAGAACTGATGAGGGCTCAAGCACATTCAGATAATTTTATGATTTTAATATAAGCCATTGCGACTTCTATTGGCCGAAGTCATTAGAATCCCGCCCCCAACAAAAGTAAAAGCATGGCTTTCAGGAGCACACACGCACACAGGCAAAAGCTTTTTTTTTGGCGTGTCGTAGTTCCTGCAACAACTTCCTGGAGCTATACAGTTCATCTGCAAATGAATTTCACTTTGTGCATAAGTACGATATACACACTGAAGGGAAGTGGAACAAATTGGCACTTCATTCCACAATGGGAATAAAATATTTTTCCTGATTGCAGCTTTTCCCAAGAACTAAGCAAATTAGGGAAATAAAGGCCATTAAGTAAAATTAGATTTTACGCTATTTAACAGGTGTTTTGGTCTATTTTACCCTGAGGGTAGATCACAATGCAGTCCAAAAAGTTAATTGTTCGATAATTGTACAGTTTGCACATTTATTTCCAGCAGTTTAGCCTATAGTATAGTTCTGTTAAACTTCTGTCATCTATCTTTGGACCTGCTCTTTCTTTAATGCATCCAAGAATTATAAAGAACAATAGCTTAACTTTATTTTGGGAACATTTGCATCTGATATTTTCTGAAACACTGGATAAACCATCTGAGAAACAGAACTGGAATCAGGAGCTATTGTAACAAATTTATATTCCTTAGGGCCTCACTGAAAGGAGAAAAAGAGTATTCCCTGCTCATTTTCCATACGAATTTTCCTGAAAGATTGAGAATCACAAACAGAATAAATTGTTTCATGCTGCAAAATACAGCCCCTGAAGACCTTGCGCAAAAGAAATGGAAAATGGACCAGTTAGTGTAGAAGTATATGTTCAACTGCCCAAAATATGCAGATATTTTTCACAGCGCAATGGTCTGATATGAAAAATAGAAAAAAAAACACCAACGCCACTCCCCCCAAATGAAACACAAAATCCCACCTTGCTGAACACAATGTAAGAACGTCAATCAGCAGTGTGTCTGTGAGGACCTAGATTTCTGTCTCCTGTCCATGCAATATACGCCCCAAATACATCAAAAATACACTATTGTCCAGAAAAACGAAGCAAAACCTGAAAAACAGTGCAGCAATACAGATAGATATTCCTTCTTAAGTAGTCAGGAGTCCCCATACAAAACTAAAAATAATTTTTCATTTCTTTTCTGTCTGAAATGGGGTCACTGGAAGCTTCTGATTACCATATCCCATTTAAGCTGTTAATCAGCTAACTATTGTATAAATACCCACACCATAAACTTGTTGGTTTCTTTTTCTCATATAACGGTAGTAAACAAAGCTGTGCAGAAATGGAAATAAATTTGTAACCTGGCGCCCCAAGATCTAAACATTTATGCTGCTCCTTTCGATTTAGCCATGAGAATGAGTTCTCAGCTCTTATCTCATAGCAAAAGCCCTGAAGGGATTTCTTCCCCTCTCCTGGCCCAGCACTTTACAAAAGCGTTGAGTCCAAATTACCTGCTTGCCTCAGCCAATGGCTCCCCAAGGTCAAGATTCCAAAAATTTTTGAGAGAAGACACTAACATTTAAAAGGACGGTTCCGTGCCTGGGAGCATTTCCGGTTTTAGGTACTTTCTGAGTTAAGTTTGTAAATCTTCAGCCACCAAACGTTTATACCTGGGGGAACATAAAAACCAAATTTCGCAAAAGAGCAGGAGGTAACATTGCTAAGTATAACACAAGAGTAATGTGAAAAACCATTTAATCTATGGTAAAGTTTAAGTTATTCCTCATTCAAATATCACACCTTTTTTTTTTGAGTTTTCAAGCACGCAAAGCTCAATCTAATTCCTTTAATTGTTATCTATGTATCGCATGTAGCTTTGCATAATAAATAGGCCTTGCAATATATATAATGCAATATATAAGAAGGTAAAGTGAAAGCTGATGTATGAAGTACAGACATTTAATTTCCTTTAAAATCTGTAATAAAACGCCTTCCTTTTTAGAACACTTTTTCAACTTTTTTTTTTACTAGATTGATCTGTTCTAGGAAAATCAGTTTTATGAGCTAATTGACAGTTCAGTTTTAATAAGTTATTCCGCAAACTATCTCATAACGATTACTCTAATATTATGTCTAGGTACTATTATTGTTGCGGAGCATAGTTTTCCAGTCTTTGCTTTTAATTAATAAAGAGATCTTTGCAGTTTTGCAGCAACTTTCAACCCTAATAGAGTTACTCCAACTGGACCGCGCAGCCTTCCCTTTTGATATTTACTTTTCATCGTGTCTAACGTCAGTATGTTGTGCAAAATGAGCCAAAGGTATAATATAGCGTGACATGGATTTATGTTAATAATAAATTTATGGGCATGAGCTGTTATTCCAATTTATAAAATAATTTCTATTACATGAAATTTTGAGTATACATTGCAGCTTTAATGTGACTGAAGTCCCAACATCTTTGACCTCAACCTCAGAATTCGAGCATGTTTGTGATCCCCAGAAATGCGGTGTCCGTCATTATGATGGCCTCAATAACAGTGACACAGTACTTGATCTCATAGGCTGTACTGATGCTATAAAATCAACAAAATGTTCCCTGTCCATTGTGGAACAGATGGGGCAACTGTATGTGTCTCATTTTAGCAAACTCCTTTGAACTGCAATTATTGATATCATTAACTAATACGAAATTGCATGAGAAGTCTATTAGATGTGACAGCTCTTTACTACTGGCAGGCGAGTTGTGACCGACAGAATTTCTTGGTGATATTCAATAGCATGCAACTCAAGGTTAGTGGTTATGAATGCTTCAGGAGCTATTTTGATATCTGCTAATATGATTTTTTCTTTCTTCTGTCCCCAGTTTATGCTGGGTTTTTTAAACAGTGCCAACTTACAACTGGACTAAATATAAGATCCCAGCAACACTGCTGTATTTATTTTTTCCAACGGAAAATACGGCTTTGCACTAAGAGAATGAAATACTCTTTAAGGCTGAAAACAGTATGCATTCTATACATGCATGCAGTAGAAATAAGTACAGTAGATAGAATGTCAGATCCTAGAACTTTTGACTGATCTATGATGGCATTTACATTTTATATAACTCAGTTTGTACTGAATGGAACCAAAGAAGAAAATTTAACTGTAACTTTATTCTCTTCTGTTCCCCAGTGCTAATTTTGAAGTAATAGTTGTAACTTAAACAGGAAAAATACAAAGCTGTATGCTTTTCAGTGGATTTTAATTCCTCTTAGATACCCCTAAAGAACTAAATACACTTTGTTCTGAAAAGAAACAGAGGAATCGAAAATCTTATTTTTGCCATAACCTTCTACACAATGCTAATTTTGGAAAGATTTCGAAATCAAACCACCACAGTGGCTCCTGTTTCGTTGATGTAGTGCCAGCATAAGCACGGCTTAAATGAGATCAGTAAGAGCAAGTAAATCTGGAATAGCAAACATCCCATGTCAATGAACCTGTAACACTGCTTTGCGGCACATTTAGGGGGAACTAAAGCAAATGAAGGGGATAAACAGATCGCACGCTCTTCTCTCTCAGCACTTACTACCTAGAGTTCAGAAAATCTTGCACCTTTCTACACTTTCTTATTGGTGAAAGTAACAACTGCCTCATCTTAAATTCTGTCAGTTGCATTGCCTATTCTACATAGGTATGGCATAGAAGACCAACATGTGGATTTATACATTTTAAAATGGTGAGTTTAGATCAGGGTATAAACAACTTGATGGATGGCAAAATGTTCTTTAACAATTGATAAGGTACTTGGGAGGTCCACTGCAACATAATTTATAAACCATTTGCAAAGTTTTTGTAAAAAAAAAATGAATAAAAGGTGCTATACAATTAATTATCTTTGATCCACTGTAAGTAGCATGTTTGGTACGTGTGGGGCTAATGTTCCTGTAGTTTAGTTTTGTTATACTTTCCTTCACCTGCTGCTCTTTACATAAAATGTTGATGTAGTATCTAAACTTGACAGTCTGTTAAGAATTATGGCTTGTTTTTTCTGTTGGAAACTTCTCATGAACAGTTTAAGGTGTTTCTATCAAATGGTTATCTAGCAGTTTTTGAAAACCTATTTTGGCCTGCTATGAAACCCCAGCAAACAGGGAGTGCAGTATTTGGAATATGCTATTTGAATTATCAAATGAGCAATCATTTATTTCAAATGGTGACTTTTTTATTCTATGGTTGCATGCTCTGAAAGAGAAGATCCATGAACCAAGAAGTTATTGGTATAGTGAATCTCTTAGGGTATGTGCGATGCATTTGAGAATCTCGAAAAATAAAACATGAGGTAAAGAGCTGCTATCTATGAAAGCTTTACTGAGTCTTATATATCTCTCCTTCCCTTAACAAGTAGAAGTATGTCTGAGAGATGGCTTCTGCAGAGGTCTTCGCTAGCTTCACAAGGCATGAGGATCCCTTTGATTTAGTGTTTCCATACTTATGTTTGTATATGTTTTCATTAGAGCTTTCCACTCATTCTTGAAGTCTATTTTTGCAGTGGAAGAAGCATGTTTTCGGTCTGTTCAGGTAGAGGCAGCAAAACTGTACGCTTTCGCAGAGGCAGGCTACAGCAGATGAACACTCAGACTCTGGAGCAGAAAAGCACCTGTATGTACTGATCACCCACACCAACACCTCATTCCTCACCATCACACACTGCTCTCATCACTCAGTGGTAGATATGAATCCCTCCATCTATTAGACAAGATCGAGAAATCACTGTTCCTTGACCTCAGTAGCCCCAAGGTGTCACCATCAGTGAGGTGAAACTCAGTGACTTCAAACTCATGAAACCAAGTTCCTCTTTCACTGGTTAGTCTGAACCAAAAAGAAATATTCACCAGGTGAACAAGATCTAGACTCACCTCATTTCCTTGCACGCTAGGCTGACATCATCTTTACTAGATCGGTCCATGTCCCTTTGCTCTACAGGGTAGGTGCCATAACCGTGTAAACCAGCACGTTATTCCCCTGCTGCTTTAACCAAAAGGCAGCAAGTCAGCTTGGAGACAGAGGCTTGGTACATCATTTCCCCAGAACTAACATCAACCCAGTCTATGGCAACCGGTGCCCTCTCTGCTTTTTCCCAATTCTCCTTTACTTTACTCCTGGAAGTGGGAAACCTTTAAATGTGGCACTAGCTTTTATTTTCACAAGTCCAGCATTTGAGACTGGGCAGAGTGGATATGCAGAACTGAAATAAAGCATTAGGATTTAGTGGATGCCATTTAAAGGAAGGTAGGCAATGTCTGGCCTTCTCAAAACTCTCACTGAGCAAGCGTGTTTGATTTACTGACCAGCACGACTAGAAAATCTGATGGCAGTTGTTTCTGTCCTATAAAAAATTGTTCTGAAAGTTTCAGTAAGAGTAAATATAATCTCTTTGAGTATCACACTGTGCTTTTCATTTCAGGAAGGCATTTATAGACTCTAACTGCTCATTGTCTTGTGACTTCCATAATTGCTTTTACTTGGACAAATGAATTACAAACTACTACCGTTTTCATTTGGCAATTTTTGCACAGCTATATATGACAGCATAACATAAAAAAAAAAGTCATTGAAATGTCAAGCATGCTTATAAAACAAAAGAACAGCCTCTGAGTGAATTGTCTACGGTAGGAACAATTCTTAGGGGTACTTTAAGGAAAACACTTTTTAAACACAGATATACATTTTCAAGGTCCGACACATTTCCCTCTGTGCTCTTAAAATCTGTGTGACCTTAAAATTATGATCTACTAATACATCATGTAAGATTTCAATGATTTTTTTTTTCCCTGAAATAAAACCATTTCCTTAATCAGGTATTGGAATATTGGCAGTAGTTTAGAATCTACTTTATGTCAGCTACCGAATGAACATGGATTTCTAGTTATTTAGCAGATTGGTTAGTTCAAATTTATGGATCCCCACACTTTATTTAAAATATTAATTCCTTCTAGAATCATTGTCTTGAGCTCAGCACAAACATTAAATACAATAAAAGACAGTCAAGTGTGTACATACTTCGGCATTCTCCCCATGCAACCATGTGTCATGTCTACCAAACCAGTGGTAATAATTAGCAGATCCATTGTTTATTCCACTGCCTTCTAGGAGAATCTTTTCACTTGCAATTTTTTTTCTGGACAAGGGACAGCTTTCAAAGAAAGAGAATGGCACAGTGGCACTGCGGTGCATCTCTGAAGCCCGTGAGAACGCAGAAGGCATGTAAATTCCATCCGCTCGTAAACAGATTAAACATTGTTGTATTTGGTTCAGGTCACCGTATTTAACACTTTTGCAAGAGCCCTGTTTTGTCGAGCTGGGTTCATCAAATAAGACATACGCACATCACAGCTGGGACTGACTGACTGAGCACAGATGTGTATCTACTAAATTGTTTGTGACAGTGAGTGTAGTTAATTGTGATGGGTGACAGGTACGTTGGAGGCCAGTCAACTCAATGAACTGTTGCTGAGTGTGGTATGAGACACGGTATATATTAACAGCAAGTGGAAAATTTATGTCATCCATGACTGAAAATCCAAATCAAGTGCAGACAAGTAAAGCAGATTGGAGCTGTTCATAGCCCTTTTCCTTGCCTCTGCTTTCTTGCTATCCTTAATATTAGAACAAAGTATTTTGTATCATTTTGTCCAAGTGTGGGTTTACAAATTTCTTTTGTCAGTGGAGATGACAAGTGATTAACAAATTGCCGCCGTTTATTTTTGGATGAAAAGCTGTGAGACAATTTTGTTTTGACATTTGCTGAAAGCAGTTGTAATCTGCTTCAAAAGCTCCTTTTTTAAAACAGAAAATTTTATTTATCTTAAAAGTAGAATATTCCAGTTTGGAAATAGAATTATACCTTTTGCATACCTTTTGCACTGAAACCACTATTATTATTATTATTATTATTATTATT
>RSEF01000004.1:49148634-49165388 GCA_003993805.1 Himantopus leucocephalus | reverse complement strand
ATAACGTTTCTGCCGCTCCTTCTCTACCCACACCTCTCTAGAGGTGGTCTAGAGATGTTATACCTGGGGCAGCAGGTAGATACTATAAAGAACTGAACTCCATGCCAATCATGCCTGGGCCCTGGCACATTAGAGAGTTTCTAAAATGCTTGCTGTCCAAATTGTGAGGGGAAAGAGGGCTCTGTGATACTGACATTATCTGCCTGCTGTTCCAGCTAGCTCATACTCACTGTGCTGTGATAAGTGCTCCAAGGCCTGGAGGCTTCCAGAATTCTGTGGGCTTCCAGAAGTTTGTCTGTCAGGACAATGCCAGGTACACTGTAAAAGGACAGACTGGATGAAGCCAAAGATAACTTTATCCATCTGCATTTTGACATGATTTTGTTCCAGGAACAAGAATTAACCTGAAAGTCCGATTAACATCTAAATCATACGTGCTAGAATGACATTTACATTAGGCTACAAGATTAGAATAAATTAAAATTAAATACTCTTATACAGCGCTGTAGACTTGTGTCTATGTTGGTGTTCAGGTGAGAAATTTATTCCCTCTAAAACAAGACTCAAAAGGAAACAGCACAGAGGTTTTGCAGAATTATATGATACGTTCGCTCTCAGTGGCTGGAGAAGCATGACCAAGCTGCTCTCTTCTAGTCTGATGGATTAGTTGAGGAAAGAGGAGGTTTTTGTTGCTGCTATCTGATACGGTGACTTTGTAGAACAGCTCTCCGCGTATCCTTATCCTTTTGTCCGGGCAGAGCTGTGCTTCCCTATCAGCCCGCATCTGGTCCAGGTGGTACGGCTGCAGCACAGCGATTGCGGAGAGGAGCACCGGGATGGGGAAGATAAACGTACTCATACAGCCAAGCTTGCAAAGTGGCGTGCCCTTCTGAGTACATTATATAGGAAGCTCGGTAGGGGATAATTAAGCATCAAATCTGTGTTTCTTTGTGGTGTGAAAACGGTGGTTTGAGAGGCAGTAAGAGAGGACAGTGGCCACACGCAGAGCAGAGTGAGTCTTTCTCCTATTAAAGCCAGAGGGAAAAGGATTCCGGAGACAGAACGAGACACAAATGTTTTTACATGAGGTTGAATTTTTAAGGAAAAGGGCAGGAGTGCCCAGCCGGGGCCAGGTTGCTGTCTGTTGTTATGGCAACGGCGGGAGAGTCTCCTGTTCAGGAGAGGAGATGGGGAGAGGGGGGGCAGGAGGAGAGACAGTTGTTTTGGGAGGAAGGCAGGGGCCAGGGGCTTGAAAATGGAAAGGGAATGAAGCTGAGCATCAAGGTCAGGCAGAAAAGGTAGCGTTGATGGCCATGATGCCCGGAATGCCCTGACGGACCTTGTGTGCAGCCATTCCCTTGGCGGGGGGTCAGATTTGCTGGGGTCACTTCCACAGTCATCGGCTGGCTGGAAGAACGCCGCCGCGGTGCCCTGTCCTCCTGCACCCACTTCAGAGGAAGGGCTCACAGCTACCTTTGGGCACTGAGTGTGCAGAATTCTTGTGAGAACCACTCCTTTCAGTGCCGCATACCCCTGCATCTGGTATAAAATCATAGAATGGTTTAGGTTGAAAAGGACCTTAAGGATCATCTAGTTCCAACCCCCTTGCCATGGGCAGGGACACCTCCCACCAGCCCAGCTTGCCCAAAGCCCCGTCCAACCTGGCCTTGAACACCTCCAGGGATGGGGCCTCCACACTATCTTTTAAATAAACTGAACTGAACTCACATCATCTAGCATTACATTTCATTTTCTACTTGGGGTACGATATGTGATGAGAGCTACTTCTTCAACACGGGAAGCTCCCTTTCTCACCTGAGGAGCAAGCTTTCTAGGTAGACTACTCCTCCTAACATGCACTCAGAGAACACTGGCTCCTGGGATGTGCAGGTGTCTTTGTCAGGAGTAACGCCTTGATACAGCATGGCTCCAGGACGGGGATTTATTTTCACTTCTAGCAAGGCAACCCAGGAGGACAGAATGGAAGAGCAGCGTGAACCAGGCAACTGGCTGGCCGGGGACACAACCCAAAGCTTTGCTAAACAGATTCAAGATGAAATCTCTGTGCCCAGTGCCCCAGAAGGAAACATCATAAAGCAAGACTAAGCAACACAAAGACTTTTCTTTCAGTCTTCATAACAAAAAATGGAAGAAAAAAAAAAATGAACAAACTGGTGAAACTTTCCCAAAGGGTGATTTCTGTTTTCTTTTTTTTTTTTTCCTCCTTCTTTCCTGAATAAAAAGTTCATGCTAGTCACGCTGTTCATGAGCCAGCGCGGCTGGGAGAGCATGGCAGTCCCTGCTCCTCCAGCACTTTTGAACCAGCTGGCCAATTTCTAGCAAATCTGGCAGAAAGATGGATTTTTCAGATGTTACATTCTTACAAGTTCTGTGAAAATAGTTAGCTAGGGGCAGGAAAGAGGGTACAGTGATACCTACACTGAGGGAAAGACCGGAGGATGAACTGAACTATTACTGAATACACACATTCTTGTCTTGAAGGGTGTAGATAGGAGGGAGAGGTTATAAATGCTTTAATTCTTGGAAAAGCTTCAATCAAAGTTTGAACTTTATTAGACATCATCTCACTTTCATTCTCCTTCTCTCTTTCCCTCCTCATATGAGTTCTCTAGTGTTTAATAAGGACAGGAAACATGCTGCAGGCTTAGTTTACTTCATTTAAAAAGCCATTCGATGAAACACAAATCATTTGGAAACAAAACTCTATTAGTTCCAGTGTTTGTGGAACTATTTATTATTTAAAGCAAATGATAGTTGCATTACACTGTCACAAAAAAAAATAATTCCCAGTAATCTCTGTTGTTTTTCTAGCCCTCTTCCTTTCATTATTTACTCTCTCTTGTTTAAAATATTCTTATTTCCCAGATTTTTCCCTTAATTGTAGTTTCAAATCACTCCTTTCCCTGGAAGACAGTGTGAACACCCTTCTCTTCTTCCCCCAAAATATCCAAGTTTGGAATGCAATCTCAGTACAAAAAACAGTAGAATTCTGTCTCTATAAACTCATTTTGCCAAAAGTCATGTGAAATTCTTTTAATTTAAAATAAAATGTCATCCCTTCTTCTCTTATACCTCCTACAGGTCTCTTAATCATCTGCAGTACCATCTTAGCCTCCTGGTCCATCACCATCACACCATTTATTTATTCTTTTTAATAGTGATAGGAAGCCTTTTTGGAATTCATAGAATACAGTGTCCTCTTTGGATCACATTATGGTTTCCTCACTTTACTTTCCAATACCAAATTAATACGGATTTGATATAGTTTTCAATTTCATGTAAATGTGCCTACCTCTGCCCTTTATTGTTTTTTTATTTTCTTGAATTCTATAATGCAAATAGAGATGATACAGTATTTGGACCACTTGGAATAAAATAAGAAAATTGCAAAGGGAATTTGGAGGCTTACAACTGGGATGTCATATGTTGAGGATTGAATCAGTTTAAAGCTGGCTTGATGAAGACTGACTCTCACCTTCAGAAGAGATAACACTGCTCAAGATGTAGTATCCCTGATGAACTACAATCTATTATACTGTTAATTGGACAGCAAGAAATTAAACATAAATCATTCAACAGACTACAGTGATATAAAATCAATTAAGTCATTGCACTGGAAAAAAAATATTAAGTGCTCTAAATTAGGGAACATTATGCAAAAGAACATCAATTTTAATAAACCGTTTGTTGTTTGATGCTCGATACAGTTGTTCACACAGATTTTAGAAGATCTGATTGGGTTAAGGCCTTTGATTTTGAACCAGAAAAACACTTCCGATATAAGCTATTAGAGGCAAATAACCGAGCAATCACTGACTGCCATAGTTACTTGAGTTTAGAACCAAATTCAGAATTAAGTAACAGATGTGTAACCACGTTGATTTTAATCAGATTGCATAGGTGCAAAAGGTGCAAGAAAAAGCAAAAGCTGGCTTTTTGAATACGTGAACTCTCATTGTCCCCATAGTTATCTGCAGAGAGACAATCCATGACGTTTAATTTCCAGACTCATTTTAGAAGCAGTCTAAATCTGGTTGTTGTGTAAGACCTGAAAAACAGATACGTTTTCTGTAATTGCAGTATATTGGCTGTTTCTCACTCACGCTGATGACAACTGTGTGACAGTGACAAAGTTCCCCGTTTACTCCATCCCCAGTTATCCAGCCTGTTCCTTTTCACTCAGCCTTCCAAAGATTACTTTAGATAGTTTTGCCTTTCTTTAGCGAAAAGATTTTGGGTATGAGAAACTAGGTGAACCTCTTCCTAGAAGCAGACTTTTGGAAAGAGGGACAGACCCATAGTCTTTACCCGGTCACCAGAAAAACACTGATGAGCAGCCACTTCTAAACAGCCCAGATCTCTTTCAGGAAGACCATAATGCAGCGCTTAAGGGCTGATAAAAAGAAGCCAGGCGTTGAGGTTTATTTCATAAGTTCTTAATTTCACTTTCCAGTAACATCTCAGGTGACAGTGACCAGGCGTATTTGCCGTGTGTCAGAATCTGGGGCTCAAAATCATCACCCAGAAATATGTCTCCCATAAAAATACTCATGCCACCAGTCAAGTAGATATCTATGATACCATTAATTAACCTTGTAAAGTCTGTTTGCATTTTGCATATAATTTTACATATATACCCCCCACACACATACAAGTCTATATATATAAAATTACCTTTGTAAAACGTTATAACTAAGGTCAATTTTTAACAATTTCTTCGCATGTGATGTTTTTGCCAGTGCCAACAAATTAAAATCTACAATTGATGATGTTAATCTTATGTTTTTGAATTTTAAAATGGATTTCAATATTTCTTAAAATTGTTATTGTTGGTTTTAATAACAAATATGAAGACAACCTGTCATTAGATTTGATGAGGATTCCATATGCCAGCTCAGTATACAAAACCAAATTAAGCCTATAATTAACTTATTAATTCAACACAGCACCAATTCTTAGACTTTTATCTTTACTTTATGTAAGTGGAAGTTTTAAATGCACAGCCTATCTTTACTACTTGGGAATAGCTCCTGGAAACACGACAGCTGCTTCCCCCTCCCTGCCCCCCCAATTCTATTGAGAATCAAACCATTAATGTACTCAGGATCACTAAGGTAATTATATCTTTTAGTAGCTTCATTAGGAGCTCTGCAAATATATTTCACTATAAAATAATCTCTGTTCTCTTCATATTGTCTAAAAGATGAGGAATTTTTGGTAAGCGAAGGAGAAGGTGCTATGTTTCTTTACTTTAGACAACAACCTCTTACAAATCAGTAGCAAATGATGCACAAAAATCCCCCGGTATCTTAAAGAGGGAAAAATTACATAGGTAAACAGATAAATCTTTAGTACATTTGTCTTTATGGGAGCAGCTCCCGCTGTTGGTCTCTAACCTGGAGGGCATTATTCTTTTCTAAATTGCCAGGAGTGTCCCACAGCACAGTGATAAATAGAAACCACTGAAAGAAATAACATTCATTCTAACACACAAGAACTTTCCAGACAGACATTGGCCTCTGAGAACAAACACTTAGATAAAATAGATTAGTTGCAATTGCAGAATATATCACTCTGAGTCCCTGTGAACAGGCATTATCCCAGCTGTGCAAATAAGTGCCTTTATGCCAATCATTAAGTAATAAATACATCTAAGAGATGGTCTAAAACTTTAAGGAAAACAGAGGAAAAGGTCTCTCTGCATCAGCTGTGTTTCATATGAAGCCAGTGATTTATTCCCCAGCAGTACTTTAAAAAGTCACTAATAAGGTAGGTGCTTGTATGTTGCTTTGTGGTAGCAAGTTTCCTTTACCAGACAATTAATAAAACAGAAAAGAAACAAGTGCTACAGAAACGCAATTAAAAGTGCTAGCTTAATAACAGAACAGAAAACTCCCTAGCAATCTTCTTTCTTCTTTATCGTTTCACCCAGAACACATAAGCTAAGGCAGAATTTTGTTTATTTCTGGTTACACTGGAGTAACATTTAGCTAGGCTGTTTGTTTGTTTGCTCGTTAACTGTTTCATCAGTCTGACTAAAATGTAAACTGCCTTGGAAAATACAGTTAGTCTGCTTCCACTGCCAGTTGCATGACATGTGGATTACTTTCAAGAACTGATGTCACTAATAAGTTGGGGTTTTTTTTTAATGCAGGCAGAACCGTAGGAAGGGATTGTGACGCTCCCTTCCGTTTTCCCTACTGCCCTTACCCCGGCCACAAGACTGAAGGAATTCAAGTGCCTGGGGTGGGATGAGCTCCCTGGTGCAAATAAAGCAACCCTACGCTACCTCTTCAACCTGTCCCAGAAGCTGCATTTTCCCTCTGTCATCCTTAGACTCTATTTACAACACTCTTTAGTTTGGTGTGGGGTTTTTTTTTTTTTCTTTTGGATACAGGATTCAGTACAAAAACTGTACTTCTATTGACATTTAGATTGAATTAATGAGATGGATTTTATCTAAGACTGTGTGCTTGAAGGTTAATTGGATGCTATCTCTATTTTTTTTTTTTTTTTTGGATGCACATTGTTCAGCAGAAGGATGTGTTGGAAATAGAAATGTCCCTTTTTCATTTGTTTGTACAGGTACCTTAAGTTTTGTATATAATTACACTGTTTTAAGAGCTGTTACATATGCATGCTAGACCTTTTAATTTGTTGGATTATCATTTAAAAAAATTATACTTTTGTGGTACAGATTGTATTATACTAATTCAGTATGAGAACTCCCTCTTGTCTTAGCCCCATAGTTTGACAGTCATTTTAGGGCAGTATAGATGACTGTTGACTGCCAAAACAGGCAATGGTCTTGCTTCCCTCCCACATCTGGCTGTAGACCTCAAAGCAACAGGCATGGCGAACTAGCTCAAAACGAACCCATCAGCACTCCCCCAGAAAACCCATAAAAGACGTGGAAGAGGCTTGGGGAGGGGCAGGAATAACCGACCACCCAGGAAAAAGGAGGATACACCCTCTTCTCTCTGCCGTTTATGTTGGGGCCAATTTTAATGAGATGCAATGGGCTGTTCAACAGGCATGTTAGATCCAGGTCCAAAAATGTAAAAGGAAACGTCTCTGTGTTCCGCGGGCTTCTGAGGCAGTCTGCAGCCTTTCCTGACCTGGTTTCCTCGGAGCTTCTTCAACAAACAAACAAGCAAATTAAATGCGATAACTGTGCTGACCGGGACTTTTCCATTTTCAATGATACTGCAGATTTCTTAAACTTCTAGTTGTTCTGTCTTCATCTCCTTTGATCAACTTTTCCTCTTTTTTGTTTTACATTTTTTTGTCCTTCCTTTCATTTTGATTTTCTTATCATCTTTCCCATCCATCTGCTCCGGAGTAGAGAATCAAAGCTTTTTCTCCTATTCACTTGTCTCTAGGAATATCAATCATCTCAAAGACTCCAGTAAAAGTTTTATAATTCTCTCTAACTGTATACATCTGTTAATCATACTTTCAAAATACTGCACAGGACACTTCTTTAGCAGACTGTATAGTACTGATTCATACTCATTTACTCCATGTGTGATTGTAATTCATTTAGAAATAGCTGAACTGGCAATAAACTAGCTAGTTTGAATACTGTGCCTTCACAGACTTCCAAAGTCATCTGTGAAATTACGGAAATAGTAAGGGTATTTCTTCTCACTGAAGCCTGAGCTGCCATATCGATACTGCTGCATGGGCTACCTGGCCCCACTGTTATAAATAAGCTAGTTAATCTGTTAATTGAGGCACTGTTATAACTTGCACTCAATCCTTTGACTACAGTATAAATTGACCCCTAATGACATGACTAGGGTGTGTCTTTTGAACTTTGCCATGACTGGGATTTTAAATCAGGAACTTCATGGACAGTTAACGACTGTGTCAGCTTAGCCAACAATTTTCTCTGATTTATAAGCAATAGAGTATGTACCACCAAAAACGTGCACTAAGTATTTATATATGTTTGCACTGACAGCATTCACAGATCGCTTGGAGCATGGGGTTCTAAGGTTTTTTCCTTATTATTTTTTATTTTTCAGATCTTTGGAATTGCATTATTATTTGGCTTGGAGAAAACAGAAATGTCAAAACTACATGGCTAATTTTTTGTAAAATTCACTTTCTTTGTTTTGGCTGTGTGGATCAAGAGGCATTGTATACTCATCCTTGGGGGAGAAAAAATTCCTATGGGATTTTAAGTGTCCATATAATTTTATAAGTCAATAGTGAATACACTCAAAGAACTGTCTGCGCCCTAAAAGTTCAGTCTCTACAAAACTAGGTACTGGTCTGATAATAATAGTTTCCAGTCATTAATAGCATTTTGTGGACAACTCATATGAGCTAAGAACACAGTTTACTCATTCTAACTTATATTTTATTAACCAGAAGTGCATGTCATGTGTGCGTTCCTACCTTATCCGCCTAAATGCCATTTCAAAATCTGATACTCATGAATGCAGCTTACGTCCTGGAAAACCAGCATACCAACCTGAATAATTTTTTTCAGTTTCAAAAATATAGGAGTGCTTACCAATCATTTACCAGTATGGTGATTATGTCAGCACTTGCACAGCAAGAGGGAGAAGCCTGGACAGCTACGCAGGCAGAGAGAGGGTCAAGAAGAATGGAATTATGGAAATGGTAAACAGACAGAAGTGTTATGAAAATTAAATGATTTAACAGTAGTAAGCAACCTGAGGGGAGAATAAAAAGATGAATGAGTAGCTGAATTTATGTTGATCAAATCTTTGAGTTCTCAATATATTGAAACTTTGATACTTTTTGCTAAACAAAAATCTTCTCAGAGACTCTGATAACACAAGAAAACAGTAAAATATAAACCCAGTTGATTTCAAATGCAGTATTTAAGTAAGGAATTAATGCATCCTGATATAATATAATACAGGTTTAAGTATAAAAATGCAATATGAAAATGAAATGAACTTGTATTTAACATATGCCTTGGGAATATGTCTCTTGGTAATGAAGCATAGTAGTTGGATATGTTGACCATATCAAATAAAAAGACTGTTCAAGAACTAAGAAAAAAAATAATGATACCTATTCCTTCTCAATTCTTGTAACTTTAAAACGGAAATCTAATGGACAAAGACAAATGGCTGCAAAATAAAATGACAGTGATGTTTGGATATTAGAGAGATTTTTACTGAATTGAAAAGAATTATGAAATACTCTGTGAATGCAAGAAACAGTGGAATTACTAAAATAAAAGGACAAATAAGAAATTCTCTGCCTCAATAAGTTTTATTGGGAATAAATCAAACCTAAATCAGATCCAGCAAAGTGTGAAAACAGAAGATTGTCTGGTCTTTGTGGAGTACTGTCACCAGCTCCTCAAGCAAAGCAAGTGAACACAAATTGGTCTAGCAAGCATAGAGCCAGGGAAACTGTCAGACACGGAACCCAAGGGAGTACATGCTGACTAGATTATGCATGAAATCCATTCTTCAGGATAACCCATCAACCCAGGCATTTTTTTTCCACATATAAGCACCATTACACACTGGAAAAGGAGATAATTCAGTAGTTTCAAAACCAGGTTTATTAAAGATGTGATAGTAGCTCTTCTATTTCTACTAAACCTCTGAAGACCCAAGGGAATATTCACATGACATAACTCAATAGTTTCAAAGACAAGTTTATCAAAGATGTGATAGTAGCTCTTCTGTATCCACTAAAGCCCTGAAGACCAAAGGGAATATTCTTGTGAAAATCACATTTCACCACAAAGTATTTTGGCATAAGTCTTTTCTTAATCCAATACGACAGAGAAAGGATAGTCCAGGAAACTGATTAGTGAGTGAAAATGCAGGAGGACATGAGGCTTGCAGCTGAAGAAAGGGAGTTTCATGGACTTTGCAAAGACAGAGAAGTTGCTCAATGCATTAAACGTAATTGGCTTAAAATCTCTGTTTTCTGGTGGTTTCACAGATGAGAAGACAGTCAGGAGATGGCAAAACTAACACTAGTAGAAAGCAAAGGTTCTCTCACCTAATTCATGTTAAATAAAGGACACAAAACAGACCAGCAAAGAAGAAAGATTAGGCCATATAATTATTAAATCTGTTCACATGGAACCAAATGTTGTCTTTTAATATACTCAATTGAAGTCAACACGAAGATGGGAAGAGTAAACACAATTTTATTTCCATCCTGAAATAAGTTGATGTTTTAAACTCAAATTTTCCCCAAACAAAGGTGGAACAGAAAAAAAAAAAAGGGATTTGGACCTTTTGATCAATATTTCATCTTGCTTCTTATTGCACCGATAATTATATCCTACTGTATATAACACACTGCTAAATGCAATACAATAACACAACCAAGACCAAACAGTTTCAAAGAAAATGTCTTGAAGACTGGAAAAGCAAAAACCTGAAGTTTGTGTCATTAGATATCATTAGTATAAATTCAAGAGCAAGAACACTCATCACCATGAATTTGTGTTAAAAAATGAATGTACTTATGCACTAAGTTTTGGAATAAAAGCGTCTAGTTGAAACAACAGAAATTAAAAAAAAAATAAAAGGAAAAAAAAATTGAAGTTTACAAGTTGTTCAAGGTCTACCTGAACACAGTAAATTCCAGGATAAGGGTAAATGAGGCACTACTGAATTGCTGTCATATTCAGCTGCACTGAGCTATGACATTTCATCAGAACTGAATGTGTAAAAAATTTAATTGGGTCTAGAGAAACATTGGAAACCAGCTTTTCTCATTTTCTTTGGAATCCATACAACACTTGACAATAGCCAATTCTCAGAAGATTTTAGACAAATTAATTAATTTACTAAAATGCATTTCTGCAGCTGAGGAGATGCAAAAACAATAGATTTGTTTATTTAGAAAGGTGTTGACTTCATCTGTGTCCTGAGGAGATACAAGCTCAGCTTGCCTCCTTCCCATGCAAACTGGAAGCCACAGAAGCAAGTCGATTCCAGGCTGCTAAACCCTGTGAAGAGTTAGGGCACATCTCTCCAGCCTTCTAGCTCATCTTCAGTATGAGGGTTTTTCCAGATGACTAAAACTGTAGATAAAAGTGAGAACAGATCATCCTCAACATAGTTGATGTATTCCTTTGAGTGCACTTATTAATCCAAGAACAGACCTATGCTAACTTGAGGAGATGGCTTTCATAGCAAAACTGGTGTGTCTGTCTGTAACTGCCTGTCTGGACTTGTAACTATATCTTACTTTTTTACAGGGTTTTTAGCGTTTCCTAAATAAAAGCTAATTCTTTTTCTTCTGCAGTAACAAAGTCATGCCTTGTGCAGTCACTGAAACCATACAGGGATCCTAAAAATATTTTTCTTTTTTCCTTGAGGTGAATTAGAAGGGGAAAGGAAACCCAAGGTAAAGCCCAGACTATCCATGGTGTAGGACAGACGAGTACCATCATAACCTGTGACCTGTGTTGTGATCCACTACAAGTTGCCTGCAGAGACAGGAATACAGCCCTGACTTATTACTGTCATCGACAGGGTGCTGTGAGTAATGTGCTCACACCTAACAAACCAAAATTGAGACTGTGCAACAAAAAAGTATCTTTTACTGAGGTCTCTGTTGAGCTGGATTGAACATTGGGGAATATACTGCAGGACTGTGATATTTTAATGAGTTTACAAAGCTATAACTGGCAGGTTTTTTTAATGTTCATTCAAGCATAATATAATAACTAGATGAAACAATGAAAATAATGAAGCCACCAAAGCAGGAATAGTTCACTGTTCAATATTATTCAGGATGAAAATCAACAGTCCTCTGAATCTAAATAAGAAATGAAAGTGCAATCTATATGACCTTCTATATGATCTCAAAGGTGCGGCATACATGTAAAGAGGGAGGGTTGTGGGAGAGAGCTGAGGTGAGCAAGTCACGGGTATTACACATTAACCTGCTAATAACAAAAAAGCCCTCAAAATTTATTAAACTTTTGTATCGATTTTTATTTTTTTTTCTTTTCATGAGGATGAATGATTGTATTAGAAGAGTGAAAATTCTACTAATAAGATATTTCCTCCATCTTTTAACATTTTGGGTTAGTACTTTCCTTAAAAGTAAATATTATTAGTCATAGCTGTCCAGCAAATTTCTGGTTCATATAGTTAGACCATATGTAATTGAATTCTATTTCTAAGTGGCTTTTATTGCAGTAGTCAATTCATATTCTTATGTAAAAGACTTCTTTACTTGATTCTCCATTTGCCATAATGATTTTTTCTTTTTTAAGGATACTTTAAAGTTTTGAATGAAAAGCTGTATGGACCCATAAATTACTTGGTAGCGCAAGCCGAATTTTAATGTCATAAAACAAAATACACTTAGCATTCACCACTAAATTTTGGGCCAGCTGCAGGTTTAGGCAGCTGTAGATTTCAGGAAAACAAACCCCCACTGTTTAAATTGATATTTTAAATAGGGTGCTGAGAACATTGCCCACAATCAGGTCTTGTACTATTTACATATTTCAATTGCAATAACAACACCACACTAAGCTAAAATAACCTCAGAGAACTAGAGTGGTGAATATTGCTTCCTATCTGCAGTATCTCCATAATCAGATTTTCTAGAATAATGTCTTGAAAATCTCTGCAGCTAGACCTAGAGACTTTTAAAGAGGCCTATCTAGTTCTAAACCCAGAATTTCTCTCCTGCAATTACCTTCTGTTGTTCCGACCCTCTCTGCTAAATTAGTAGAACCTTCCTAAATTGTACAAGAAAGAATTGATCAAACTGTCCCTTCCTTAATTTACCCGTGTTCTTACATATTTAAAACTAGTTTGGCAGACCAAAAAAAAGCATCCACGACAAAGCCGCATTATTTTAGAGAATGGNGGATCAAACTGTCCCTTCCTTAATTTACCCATGTTCTTACGTATTTAAAACTAGTTTGGCAGACCAAAAAAAAAGCATCCACGACAAAGCCGCATTATTTTAGAGAATGGTGATTTTACTCATCTTGGTTATTTTTTAAACTTTTTGCAATAGCAAGAAAAATCAAGAACCTCCTATGTCTCTTTTTTTCCCTGCACATGTGGATGAATCTTGGATTCTTCCTACTTTGATGATCATAGAATCATAAAGTATCTCAAGTTGGAAGGGACCCGTAAGGATCGTTGAGTCCAACTCCCTGCAGTGATCAGTGTTGGTATTGGAAGCAACTGTTCAAAACTAGTAATATACATCAATTTCCCTTTCAGTTTGGTATATTCTCTAGACTTCTTCAAGACTGAGGACTTTTTGTAACAATTTGAAAATTATAGGCCTTGAAATTTACCATGGCAGAGCCACAATACAGGTAGTCAGTGGTAATGCAGAAAGAAGACCATATATTTGTTTGGTTCCTTTTCAGAGACACAACTTGAAAAGACAAATTATGAAAGCACCTCTAAGTTCACTCACATCGGTGTAATTCCAGACTCCCTGGTCAGAAAGGTTGCTGATGCTCAGAGCTGACCCTGCATATGCTAATAACATCATTCAAAGATCATGAAGAAAAGGCGAGTTCTTTGTTTCATGCAGCAATACCCCTTTCAATCAACCTCATGCTGAGAACCATTTATTACCATAACATATGACACAGAAAATCTAAAGAGGCAGTAAGGGGTAAATTTTCAGATTATCACATGCCATTCTAGCTGTGACTTTCTCATTAACTTTAAAAGAGTCATGTGTCTCAGATCAGCTCAAAGCTCTGCAATATACCCCTACACATTGCCCAGAATAAACCTTTACAGACATCATAATTTTCCGTATTTCACTTAATTTCTGTAAAATAACGGAAACCACCAACTAAAAAGGCTGTTCATAAATTTTCTTCGAACTGCAGACAGCCTCGCATCATGTTTAACATGACCTAGTAGTATGCAAGCCTCAGCTCTTCAGCAATTTCAGGTCAGTAAGGGAGATTAGAGAAGAGAAACTTCTGGTCCTAATGCACCAGTAATGATTCTACGCTGTACAGTTAGTAGTGCTTAGTATTTAAGTATTTATTTCATTTGCCTCAAAGAAGCTTTGCAAAATGCAGTTAATGAGAAATCAAAAAAAAATATATCTAGAAACCTAACGAAAAGAAAGTGGACATAAATATGAAGGAGCAATTCTTTGTTAGATAGGCACCCTGAGGTGGTGTACAGGTTTATGCATTCAAAATGAGGATGTAACATGGATATGCCAACTTTCTTATCCTTTCTGTTCAAATGGAAAGTTCTTTACTCCTGCCTACCCAAAGCTTGCTGTCTGTTATATGCTCAAAGGCCATAATTATTTCAAAAATAGACTTTTGAGAAAACTGCATAATTAGTCCAGTGCAGCTGGTATAAAAATTACTGGCAGGAGTAGTAGTATCATTAAAAAATTGGAACTAAAGCATACCAGCTATACTCCAGGGCAAGTTAAACACACAGAACCCCTAGTAAATATTTTAGAATCCAGGATAGTACACACTGAGGGCACCCGATTTTTTTTTAGCACCACTGATCCAGACCCAACAGAAAAACATCTCTGCCAAAATAGAACTATAGTGCAGTCTGATTTATATAAGTTTAGTAAGGTGATTTGCTTTGCTTCTCAAACAGAGTTAGACTGCGGCAGAAGGAAGGCAGGTTTGCCCCCGAGTCGTGCAATGATGTTATAATTCTAATTTTCATTACAGATATTTTCTTCTCACGTAATTACGAGAAAAAAAAGTTTGAAATTATGAACTGGAATGGAAACTAATTTGCAATATCTGTCTGACTCTGTAGGGAACCTGATACAGTAGCTTTCCCAGATAAGAAGTGTCCTCTTTAGTTATGACTTTCTTAAAATGATTCAGGAGCCTAGCACAGGGTGCTCTTAGAACTGAGATATTTACATCCAAAATTACGCTTCTACAGACATCTGTTTAGATGCCTCAAACCCCCGAAGAAATTGCACTTCTACAAACGTTAGCATCATATGTCTAGAGCGCCCAAGTGCTTGAGGTCTACTTTTGGCCTTGTGTCTCAGGCACTTTTTTTTAAGGCAAAGCAGTTTCTGACTTTGCTAGGGGCAACATGGAATTGCTGCACCTGAAAGAAGTCAACCTGGAAATCGCATTTCAAGCTTATCTATCTGGTCTGACACCAGTCTGACACCAGTCTGACACCAAAATCCCACAGACAGAGAGTGCCAGCTTACACGTTAGCCTAACCACTACAAAAAACAGTCTGAGTTTGGGTTCAATCATCTCCACGGTCTTCAGATGTTCAGTCTCATACCTCCGCAGTGATGAGAAGGGCTGAAGCGAAGGGAAATTCCTGACTGAAATTTTTGTATGGTGCCATGAAGAGCTGGAGATTCACTAGACGAGAGGGAAAGAGAGCGTCACTTGGGGTATCGGGAATCTTGTTGGTTAGATGCGCAGTTTGGCTGCCCCTGGTCCTTATTTTGCTGAATACCCTGCAGAGAGGGAGCAACAGTCCAGGAAGGAGGAAGGACAAGGAACCACAGCACAGCCAGGAGCAGCAGCTGGCCCCCGTGGTCAGCTAGGAAACACTGGACTAAGCAGTCCTTGATTTCAACCACACCATATGGTTATGTTCTAGAAAGTATACAGATTGCAGTAGGCCCAAAATATCTCTTTGTTTAAAGCTGGCTATTTTTATAACAAAGTAGGAAAATCTGAGCCTAATCTGTGTCTTTTTAGACTTTTCTTCTTTTTTCCCCCCTACATTTCTACTAATAAAAAATATCAATTTTGCTTCATCATCTCTTCCATTGACCTGTTCTATTTGTCTCTTCATTCTACTCACTTTTTGATTTCTTCCTCTCCTTTCGTCCATACCTTTTTATATATTCATATCTATTTTCTTCCCCTGTCTGTGTCTTTCGTGTGTGAACATTATTATCGCTGCCACTGCATTTTTACTGCTCATGATAAATAACCACTTGAGAAATAATCACTGCACAGTGGCCAAACAGAAGGCAATCCTTCCTGTAAATACTACTTTTGTGTAATGGGCACGGTCAGAACAGTGCTAGAAATGTAGTGAGACAAATTCATCTACATCAATTTTTTTCCTCTACAGAAACATTGCTGTGGTTGTTTCATACTTTAGAGTCCATGTAGAATTTATCTTTTTTTTTCTTCTTTTTTTTTAGCTCCTACTGTTTCGTACTTCTACTTTATGAAAAACAGACTTCTGTCATAAAGACTCTCTCAAAGTCATCATTCATCCATGTGTTAAGACTTGTCTGCGAGCTTTCTTTTTCTACATCAATGATACACATAGTTTTCTTTTGACTCGAACACTTTTTGTTCTTCCTATTTTATAATGCATGCACAGTTGTGTTATAAAGACTCATCAAAGTCACCACTGTTCTACATTTATCTGCATTGAACTGTCTTTGTCATTTATTAGTCTTTTAAATGTTCTTTATATTTTCTATCTAGTTACATTCTCCTTCATTATTTACTGTTCCTCTATCGTCTCTTTCTGATTCACACTGCTCTGCTCTTTGTCTTTAATTTTCTGGGCCTCAAATGCTTTCAACTAAATCTTCAAAGTCAAAAGTCTTAGCACTGATTTTATTGTAAGTTAGTAATGTGACTTTTTATTAATTAAAATTATTTGAATCAACACACCCTTTCCTGCTTTGGGAAGCTAAAGGCAGACTTTTGAAGCTCTATGTGAGGGTATATCCATGAAATTCCCATTGATTTTGACGGGAATTGTAGTGCTGTAATCCTGAGATAT
>RSEF01000004.1:49135533-49148534 GCA_003993805.1 Himantopus leucocephalus | reverse complement strand
TTTTTTTTTCATTTTTTAAAAGAAGCTGGTATTAAGTAGCACATTTTTTACACAGTAATAAGTGAAAAAAAATTTCACTTATATTTTGAGATAAGAGCAGATGTCAATAACTAGTTAATTGCATAAGTGATGCACATGTGTGCATGTATAGTGAGGAGCCAAATAAAAATAAAAAAAAATAAAAATGCTTTCCATATACCAATAATTTCCATGTAAAATAACCAAGAAGAAGTACCTTTAAGGACTATAAACCTTTAGTGTGAACTGCCTTATTGCACTAGCTGATTGTGAAAAGGAGAAATGGAGGAAGAATGTGTTTATTTTTCACGAGCTCCTTCCTAACATCCCTCATAGAAATGCAGGAGCTACCTGGATCAGATGGCGTTACATCAGTTTTGCAGCACAGTTGCTGAACTTGTGAGAGTTCTCATGAAAGCAAACGTGCAGGTGGATGGTGGGTGGCAGTCTCATAATATAAACTTTTAGAAATTTCTACTTTTCCAAGGGGAAAATGTAAAATACTCTTTTTCATGGTCACAATAATCTATTTCTTAGGAATTGTCGTATTTCTTTGCCTTAATAACTACATTTCTTGTGATTAACAGATAGATTCCTATAAATTCTTTTCATTACACTTGCAACATTGTAAGTGAATCAACTTGTCAAAAGAGAAATCAAAGGTCTGTGTTGTTTTGTTTCAACTGGAAGAACATTTCTATTCTTAGAGAGGACAAAAACATGGATTATAAGCATTTCTGGTATTGTAATTCCATTGTCTCCCCCTGAGTTCCAGTAATTGTTCACTTTTTGCAATACTTTTCATTTTGGCTATTTCTGTCAGGCCTGTAATTGCAGAGTCATTCCATTCTACGTTTTCTTCAGACATCCTTTGTTTCTGACTAGCAAATAAAGATGGCTTTAATTTTTATTATGGTGTATCCCCAAGGGCTGTGTATTGGAAGTATTTGTAGCTTATAGTTTCCAAACTTCACAGTTTTAAGAAAAATGATCCAAAAGTAAAAGTAAACCCAAAGAAACTCAGAAGTTTCTAAGACAGCCACAGAAAGACTATTATCTATGCAAGAGTGCTGGCATTCTATTACCGTCACAGTTACAACACATAAAAACTAGTACCTGTTACTACAGCATGGAGAAAAACAAATACCCTGAGAATCTTATGTAAAAATCAGAGATTAATACATAGACACAGATTTTTTTCTGCCTTAAAACGTACTAGGAAAAATTCTTGCCTATATGCAATCTTCCAACACAGTTATATCATATTCTGAGAACTGGAAAATGTTAAAAAAACCAAAACCAAACACACCTTATTGCTGTAAATAGATAAGAAACATAAATATCAATTTGACACAGTCTGAAAATGCACATTTACAGTCCATGGAAATTAACTGTAGTGTGGTATACACAAATAAGAAAAGAAAAGGTATAAAGGTGTAAAATCATTCCAGTAGGGAGGGGATTGTCTGAATTCATGTAAAATATGTCCAGTAGAAGAATATAGAAAGCAAAGACTTTTCTGTCACCTGGCATTGTCACTATGTGAATAATTCCGCAAGATTTTATCTATTTCATTCTGTTACAATTTGTTTTCTTGAAATTTCATTATTAAAGGAAATGACAGAGTTATTTATACTAATTTAATGTCTATTACTTTATATACATGTGTGTTATTGCAAGTGTATACATTAATATAAAGTCAAAATCTAGGTTCAAGATACAGGTCATGTGAAACAGTAATATTAGTCAAAATAATTCTTTTAAACACAAATGATGTTACATCAGTTTTAGTAAAAAGTCTCTGGAATCTACCAGTTTCCTTAAAGATGAGTTAGGTCTTCAATCCATCACGTTTCATTTTGTTTATCTCATTTGAAGAAGGGTATTATGGGTCTTGGTCAGACACTGCCTTTTTTATTATTATTTATTTACCATAACACCATTTTAAGCAGGTAATAATTATTTTGAGTGATTTAATATAAGTGACTGTGGCTTTTGTCAGTTTCCATTAATCAATGACAAAACGCAAAATTTGCCATTTTCACCATGACCAGCCCACTACTTGTCTCTCTTCTTCAGGGTTGATGTAAGATGCAACCGACTGATCTTCTGTTTTAATGACAACAACAATTACATTTATGTGACACATAATTTTTATTTTACAGGTCATCTTTAACAAAAATAGCGGATATTAGCATGGCTCTAAGTTGGCAGAAAAAAAAAAGTAAAATTATGTGAGCGTGAGAAAGCAAGGAGAATAATATCCTAAAGGTAGGGTTCTTAAATGCCAAGTGCCCTTTCTCAGCCTCAACCATTCATTCTGAAAATGGCCTATCAAAAAGGCTTAGAGGGAGCAGTTTAATTACTGTTCCTTTGACATATGTAATATATTTTCAGAAGCAGGCCCATACATTTATTTAAGGCCAAATGTTGTACAACAAAACTGTCCTCAGAGGTATTTCATTCTACCATCTTATTTTTTTTCCACCTGGCTTACACTGCTATTTTTTTCAATAACTATGTCATTTCTAGAGACATTTTAAAATGAGTCTTAAATCATGTTCTCCTTTAACAGCACATAAGCTACCTGAGCAGGGTGGGAGGAAGAGAAAGAATAGTGTAAATAATCACAAAGTTTTTACACTTTTTTCATAAGAAACCAACCACCAAAAACCCTATCGCAGCCCCTACACATATCCTGCCCGGAACTCGGCTACAAAAACCTGAAATCCTCTCCTGGATTTGTACAAATATGAAAGGGAGTCCAACATACTTCCACGCATATAGGCCTTTCCTCCCCTCTCGGGAATTACAGCAATATATCGTCTGCTTCTTCACTTTTCTGAGGTTAAAAAGTAAACCTAAAGCAGGCTGGAAGGAAGTTTGGTTAAGCAGTCAGCTCAGACACAAGCCCTGGCGGTGATGAGCGCTTCCAGAGAGGATCCAATTGGCACAAGCTAATTTCAGGAATTAATCTATATAGACCTATACATCATGGACCTGTTGGAATAGGTCCAGAGGAGGCCACCAAGATGATCAGAAGGCTGGAACACCTCTGCTGTGAGGACAGGCTGAGAGAGTTGGGGGTGTGCAGCCTGGAGAAGAGAAGGCTCCGGGGAGACCTTAGAGTCCCTTCCAGTGCCTAAAGGGGCTCCAGGAGAGCTGGGGAGGGACTCTTGATCAGGGAGGGGAGCCATAGGATGAGGGTTAACATTTTTAAACAGAAAGAGGGGAGATTTAGATTAGATATTAGGAAGAAATTCTTTAGTGTGAGGGTGGTGAGTCCCTGGCGCAGGTTGCCCCGAGAAGCTGTGGCTGCCCCATCCCTGGAGGTGTTCAAGGCCAGGTTGGACGGGACTTGGAGCAACGTGGTCTAGTTGAAGATGTCCCTGCCCAGGGCAGGGGGGTTGGAACGGGGTGATCTTTAATGTCCCTTTGAACCTGAACCATTCTATGATGCTATGATTCTATCTGCAGTAGGAATAGACCTGCAAAAACTTTCTGCTGTTGGCACATGCTGAGTAAAGTACTGTATGTTCAATCATCCTTGCAGAAGAAGGGAGCTGGGGCACCTGTTGGCTTGGAAAAATTTTTGTGGCAAAACCAGAACAAAATGGGTATTTGGCAAGTCTATGCACACACTGTATTTAAAAAGAAATAAAATATTAGATAGATATCCTCCCCCTCCCTGAACCTAGTAACTATCAAATAATCGTAAATAAATCTGGTGTATCACCCCCAGCTGGCGTGCAGGTGCTCCTATGGCCCAATCCTCACAGCTATTTCTGCAGAATTATTTTTTCATACTAATAGGTTCTATTTATCATACGGTGCTACAAACACATTTGTTTTATCAGCCTCTGTATGAAGGCGAAATTTGTCTCCAAAGCTGGAAAATTCATCAGTTAGTTTCTGAGCACCATAGTGCTGTCTCAGTATTCTGTGTGTGCAGAAAAAAAACATCTAAATAGACTGTTTTCATTATAACTTATCCTGTGTAGCCAAAGAGAGTCATGTTCCCAGTAATTAGAACTGCATTCAGTGATACTTACATCTGAATAAGTTTTATACTGTAATTGCAAAACCTATGGAAAAAAAAGAAAAAGAAGCCCAGTATTGCAGCTCTTTCCTGTATTCAGATTTGCTGAATTTAATTAAATTGATTTTTTGCTAAATTAAACCCAATATAATTATTTAATATGATTTTAAGATTGAAATGAATCTTTGAAAAAGAAACAGATATACTTATGTTCTGAATTTAGAAATGAGTTATGGGATTGTTTTCAAATAATAAAAAATAAAGCTAGCTGAAAGACAGATTTTCAGTTTGGTGCAAACGAGGGACAGTTAATATCCATTTCATCTTTTCCTTCATCCGTGGAGAACATAATATAATTTTCTTTCTATCTAGACTGTCTAGCCCAAGAAAAAAAGACATTTCTTGTTGTGCTTTCCTTTTCCGGATGTATGTGATGATAAATCACTGTATGTGTCTAGACCCCATGGTAATCTCTGTCCCTGTTTCTGTCTCTACATTCATCTTTGGCATCATGTGTTTAGTTTTAATACAGTCCGATTGATTTGTTTGCAGCTACAACACTGTTTTCATTCTTTTCCCCTCTGAACCATCCTTATAGCGCAAATACAAACTTGCCCATATTCTCAAGCTGTGTAAAATTGATTTGCGAGAACAGATTGCAAAACTTAAGTGTATGGTAATACACAGCCCAGATCCGCACTGCCTGCATTAAAGATCGTACAGTGGAGTTAAGAAGGACGTGATTTTTTAGGACTTTTCAAAAATTTCCGTCACCTTTACTCATTTTCATCCTAACTGTCATTAAAGAAATGGGAATCAAAATAGCTTTGTACGGTGCAAATAAAAGTGTCTGCATTGGTTCCCACGTCTGTCATCTCTCTCTGTCTGTCTATACCACCTCTCTTCCACTGGGGAAGTGAGGAAAATCAGACCCCTAACTGGATGCTCCAATACTTTATGCTCAGAAAAACAATAGCTGTGTGAGGTTATAAAAATCTTACAAAAGTTCCAGATTTTTCATCTTAAAATGGCATCGAGTGACCTTTTAATCGGTTTGAGGGAGGGGGGGAGGGTTTAAAGCATCCAAAGGGCAGAGAAAACTGCCACTTCCAATCTAAAATTTCTCTTAATTTTGGATTGAATTTTGATTGTTCTTGATCACAGCAATTTATTCCTAGCTTTTGTTCTTTATCAGACTGCAAACGGGAAGATGCCTATCCCTGGTCCATTTAGCACCCCAAAACCTTACAGCGGCAGCCTTGCTAATGAGGTGACAAGCGTTAAAGAAAAAGAATCTTAGAACAGCTGGACAATCACATACCATTTCATTCTCAGAAGCATTTGATAAGACTGAAGAATCCCACAAAATTTTGACCAATTTTTCCAGTATGCCTTGGAATAATAAGTGAAACTGAATCCATAGGCAAATCTCAGCTGAAAATCTGTATCCTACCTAAACTTTTGCTGATAAACAAGGACACTAAAAGCTGTTTCTAAGAATCCTGAGATTCAAGGGGGGCAATTTCTCTCCTCGTTCACTTCTAGCAATATCCAGACTCAAACACCTTTCTTTATAAGCACTTCTATTTGCCTCAGGCTATTTATTATTCAGGGCTTCAACGCTGTCTCCTTTTGAAGTCAGCACGAGTTTTGCCATGGCCTTCAGAGGAGCCAGGTTTCGCTCAGCAGGAGAGTGAAAACAACAAAATAAAGCATATGATCAAGGCTGTGGGTAATTCTGGGGCTGGGAACTGGAACCCCTTTCATTAGTCATTTCAGCTTCTACATATTTGAATACGACTGATAGCACTCTTTTGATTTAAAGCAATTTGGCTATAATCTGTTCAGCACTTAATCCCCTGTTTTTAACCATTCTTGTATTGTCTGTAAGCTTCCTTGATTTTTTTTTCCTAAGGGAAACCTTACTAAAACTTAGAAATATTGGCAAAAAAATTTACAGATACTATTTTTCATAAATAAAATATATATGCTCACCAATATTAGAAATAAAGAATCTGCATAATTATTCTGTAGAACTGATGAGGAGAGTGGTCCCAACTAGGCTTAGGTGTATAGAAGATATTGAATAATAACTGGCTGTACTATAGATACAAAATCAGCACGTAGAACCAAATGTTTGAGCAAGAGACCTGGAATGGCTTGATTGACACTGCTACTCCCAGTCATTAATTTGTGTTGGAAGCTATTTTTAATGTAATATTTCTTTGAAAAATTAGATGTTGTTATCAATAATTTTCTTAAGAGTTTATGTTAAAAAAAAAGGAATGCATAAAAGTAATGTCTTTTTTCTCTTTATCTAATTTCCTGAGTGCCAAGTTTAAGTCAACAAGGTAAAAGTAAAATCTTGAGTTCTGCAGAATAAAAATAAATGTATGATCAATTGGATAGTGCTATGGAAGGAAAGATCTATTCCACCTACTCTATGATGTTGGAAAGTGTTAGAACTTTCTGTTCTATCTAAAATATGCATGTACGTGTAGAAGACCAAGTTTTGACAGCATAGAATGAAGGCGCACAGTAAGTCAAAGACATGGTTTTAATAAAGACTGGAGGGCTTTGCTGACCACATCTGAAACAAACACCTGACTGCTGCATCTCACACTTATACCACTGTAATCGAAATGTTAAAGACTTGTATTAGGTAGTTCATTTTTACAAAGTATTTTGAATAACTAATGTAAGCATTATTTTCCTCTTTAGAAATACAGAGAACGGTGTTCTGCAAACACCTATAATCCAAAGTATTCTCAAAAAAACCACAGAGCAAGGTACCTGAACTACAGAATGCGGTGGTAGTTAAAAATATGAGACTGTAATTGTACTTTGGGGTTTAGGAGTATCGAAGAATTAGTTTCAACAGTAGAAGTTCTGAAGGAAGTCCTGAAATAAACTTATTCTCCTAGGACTGGAGGAAACTCTGAAGTGACTTGAGTTTTATAAATTATGAAAGCTATTGCTACAGCTAATTGAATCATTCTCTAACAAAGAAAAGAATATAGAGCAAAAAGTCAAAAAGTTCATTTCCATATTTGAGGAGAGAAGGGTATGAACTAATTAAGCAAACTTTCTTGGCCCAGCTAAACAGTAGAAATTGCAGCTGTACCAATTTCTTCACCATTCTCTCCTCTCTTGGAAGGCCAAGCCTCAGAGTCCTACTGACAAAAGCACTGCAGAAGACCCCATGTGGGGTGGGGACTGGAGAGAGGTATGAAAAGAAACATAATGACTTAGTAGAGACACAAATAGGATGGGTTCTTGTACTTGAAATTGACCATATTTTAATCTTTTACCGAAAAGTCATGTTTCTTTTTCTTTCCCCACTGATTAGAGTTACCATTATGAGCAAGATTAATCTCATAAATCCTACTATGGAGAGATTACTGGGCAGTTTGTAAGACTACAGACTGTATGGAGATTTGTTCCTTCATGACATCTATGAACCAGAAAATGGAAGGTACAAGGACTGTCTGTGAGGAAAGTATGGCTACCAAAGCATCTATTTAACAATGAAAAATACTGCCACAAAAATATTCCAGAGTCTCTCATGTTTGCCTTGTGTTCTTATGGGTATCAATGGGATTTGGAACTAACAGGTATCCTGACTGTTCTGTCCCGTCTTATCTTGTCATAGCAGTTGTCATTTCCTTCTGATGTACAGCAAAATTTTGCTTCAAGTGTTTTCTTCTGTTAATTCAGTGTATTAAAGCATGCTAAACATTATGAATTCTTTGCAGGCTGGCAAATTGTCTTAACCTAATTTATAACAAAGTTTGGAAGTTATAAAAAATGCAAATTTGAAGGCAAATTAGGAGAACAAAAACTGCTCTGTAGAAGGCAACAGTTCAGCTGCCTCTTCTCTGCATTAGCTTCCAATGTCATTTCCATGGGTGTCTGTCCTTCAGAGCTCTTTTATATCACGACTACCATGGAATCACAATTAATAATCACTGGTTGGTCAGTGGGCATCAAGTCAAGCGTTGTACATCTCTCACAACCCATGGAGGATGATCATACTTCCTATTCCTATCTGTGGCAACTAATTATTAGAGATGCAGATATGCAAACACTAAACAAAATGAATTATTCCTCCATAAAAAAAAATAAATCATTATGTAGGAAACTATATATTTCTTTTCAATACTGATAATTCTTAGATGGTATTACTCCAATTCTTACAATTAAAATCAGCAAGCACTCTCACTGTCATTCATTCCGCTAAACCTTTATGGTTTTCATAAAATGCGCTTACTAGAAATAATTCTGCATTTTTTCATTAAGGCCAATGCAGTAGACAAATTGATTTTGGCGTCCACTTTGACTAAGGGCCTTCAAAACATAGAGGCCTTTGACATAATATTCAGGTTAAAAAACAGTATTTGAAATAAACAGAATGACTACATGAAAATGTACCCACTTGTCATTTCTGAAGTGTTTTCTTTTTTTTAATGAGGTTTCTAAATGCTCTTTGTCTCAGGTGATATTTTATCTACATATAAACGTGCCCAATGGATTAGAATACACTTATGTGTAAAGAGCTCTAAAGTTATATCTTTTCTGCTTGTACAAAACAAACACATGGAGGAAAAAATATAGTTAGTGATAGGACATTAACCAAAAGAAAATGCTGTCCAAATTAATGGTAACTCAATAAAGACAAATGTATTTTTTGTTCTTCTATTCCCCCAAAACGTATCTGGTATGGTTTGAAACATTTGAGTTCTGATAATTTAGTGCCTTTTGCATATTCTTCTAATAGAATGATAGAGTTTAAATATCAGACTGAAGATATTTTATTTTTTAATTAAAAAAAAAACCCTGCTTACAATGTCACAAAACTATTGGAACTGCAGTTCTACTATATGCTGACGTTCTCTGTGTGGGCAGTGACCAGTAGTACTAACTTCATCATCTTTAGTGACCAGATCCAGTAGGATCACCAGTAACATCTTGCTTGAGAGGAAAGTGAAAACAAACAAAAAAAATAATAATCATTTGCATATTTGCTTTTTCAAGTTACTTCTCAGAAGCAATACAAAAGTGATTATCAATTACCTAATTATGAGGGCTACCCACAGAATAAAGATAATCATTAAACAAATCTAATTATCTTTACACAAAGCTTTCAGAAATGTTCTCTGATTAACTGTTTATTTACGACACAGATCCATCTCTTCATAACAATAACTGAAAAGTTTATCAGGAAAATTGATACAAAGCCCTATTGACTTCCAAAGATTTTTTGTTTCGTTTTCTTTTTTAAAAGAATTAGAAAATTGAAAATTAGTAATATCAGTGTCTTTGATGCACACTCTTAGCAACATCTCTTTGTGACACTGGCTTTCCTTCAGTGGATTCTTCTTTAAAACATTATCACATGCAAATTATGAGTGGTCATATGGTACTGAGATACAACCATGTTTCCTTCCCATATTCCAGTTACGAACCCCTCTTTGTTCTTGTGTAATATATGAAATATTGATAACAATACTTTACCTCTTCATTGAAGAACTATAAATGAAAATGTTATCATATGAACTGACAAATCAATGCTTCTTTCGTCATTACTTAGATGATGCATGTTCCATTTATATTTCGAAGGAATAATTACCTTTAAAGAACACATTGATGAAAGTAGAATTATTTTTTTCTGTAAAGTCGTTAATTTTTTTTCAAGAGTTGAAGATGAGTGTAAAGTATGTGCTAGTTTAATTTTGTAGACCTCCCTTGTAGCCCATTAAACCATTTCAATATAAAGAGATGGAAATTTACTGATGATCTTCAGATTATGGCAATAAGCAAATAGTTATGGGAAGTTTTCTAAGGAAATCATGCAAAAGTCAATCTGAAAGACAATATCTTCTGAAGGTCATGTTGTAGTAACTGTTCAGTTTGCTCAGTCAAAGCTAGGCTCAAACCAGTAGTTCAAACTATAAAAAAGCAGTCCTGAACAAACTACTGTAACTTCCAGTGGTAACTTCAGAGGATGACAAATTCTTAAAAGGATAACAGAAGATAGAGATATTTCAATGGGTTTCCAGACTTTCTAGCATTCACACTAATTATATCTGATCTTTTATAACAAAGGAGAAACAGGTGTGTTTTTTTAAAATGAAATGTTCCAGTGACTTTGAATATTTACAGAATATTTCAAGAAGGGGAAAATTATAAGGCAGCCAACATTTTTCTTGAGGTTTCCTTTCAAACCTTTCTTCCTAGTATGGAAAACAGGAATTTAGACACTTCTAAATTCTTACAGACAGACTTAATCTATTTAGTCTACCATCTTAGAGGGTGATTTCACTTTACTGCACAAAAAAAAAAGAAACAAAAACATGAGGTGGTTTGAAACTCTCAGACTAGGCCTGGTTATGTGCCAAGATGAAGGGCAGCCAAAAACTTTATTACAGGATAAATTTTTACACATAGAGGTGTCCAAAAGAGAGGCCTGATATTCCAAGAATCATCAGCATCTGTCTTATCTATTTTTTTCATGCATATTTTGTTTGTGGTGGTGGTGTCCCATTAATTCATAATGCAGTATTTAAAAAAAAAAAAGTTGTGGTTCATGCACTGTTCTTCTCATTAGAGCATGAATATCCATGGAAATAACACATGTCATCAAATATTTCTGCTCTTTTTCTTCTTCCTTCAGGCAATACTTTGCATTATCATCCAGATGATTGTTTGGAAAGTTGTAATATGGATTTCATCTCAGTCTGATTGACTAAACCCCAGCTCATATGGCACTATCTCCTAGAGCCAGGATTTAATCAGAGTGACTTGATAAATGTCTACTTCAGAAGTTTTTCTCCCATGAGAAATGTTTTGAACTGATAACAAGACCGTTTCATACATATTTGCACAACCAAACGAATTGTATTGATTAGCCACACTTAATACCTATTCCGGCAACTATTTCAGTGGATGTTTTAATTTTCTAATTTTAAATCTTTTCTATTTGAATACTCAAGTCAATCGTCAAGCTTATTGGCAATGCATATTATTTTTGGCCACAGCTTAGAATACTGAACTACTTAAAGAGGTGCTAGCTCTTGGGATTGAGATTGGTATCACCGGCTCTCTAATAAATATTCAACCATGGAGACAAAGTGTTTTCTCAAACCTGCAGGGTCCCTGTTGTGCTGAATGTTTCATATAAATATGGCTGAACACACTAAAACTTTATCATGCTGAATATTATCAAAGAATTCAATTTACATCTGAACTATAACTTCTTCAATGTGCTTTTCTAGCTCCTTTGGTTCATTTATTCTATCAATTAGAAAACACAATATTCGACTATGTCAGTTTAAGTAATTTCAGCACATAAGGCAAATGTAAATCAAGTTAATTGCGTCACAAAGCCTCTACGCCCAGGACTTCATCATCTCTGGCCAGTTAAGAGGTGACTCCAAAAGTAAGCCATGGATATACGTGTTTCATCAAAAACTAAAACGAAACTGGTATGAGTCAATTCTAACGCTCAGTGCCACTGGTATGAAACTAAACAATTTTGGGGGCAATTTACAATGGCAACAAATGAAACAAACTCCTAGACTTACAAAACTTCAAAAAATTGTTCTCACCCACTAAATTGCCAATAATTAAAAGAAGAAAAAATAACAACATTAGAAAAACTTCTAAACCCTCCCATGGTTTTATATACTATTTGTCACATCCCAGAATAGGTACCAATCTCTGAATACTTACGCATTTTGGGATACTCTCAATTTCTCATTTAAAGTGATTCTATGTTGCGCAGTTCTATTTTGCTGCGTTCCAATGCTTGTACAGGCATGGGAATGTAGAACTCCTACAAGCAAAGCATCCTAAATCATAGAATCATAGACTCGTAGAACAGTTTGTGTTGGAAGGGACCTTCAAAGTCCATCCANGGTCGGAAGGGACCTTCAAAGTCCATCCAGTCGACCTCCCCTTCCATGAGCAGGGACACCTATGATTGGATCAGGTTGCTCAGAGCCTTCTGTCCAACCTCACCTTGAACGTTTCCAGGGACGGGGAATCTACCACCTCTCTGGGCAACCTGGGCCAGGGTTTCACCAACCTCAGCGTAAAAACTTTCTTCCGTTTATCTAGTCTAAATCTGCCCTCTTTCAGTTTAAAACTGTCACTCCCCTCCCTGATCAANGAAGAGGTGCTCCAACCCTTCGATCATTTTCGTGGCCATGGTAAATCCAAGGCCACAGTGTCATTCTGCTGCCTTTCCTTTAATAACACTATACATTAATGTTCTTAAGAGAGCAGAAAAGGTTTGAACACGGTAGGATGAGAGGGCATTTTCCCTGAGTACTCAGGATTGATGGCATGAGAGAAAAGTAGATTTTCTGAACTGCTTGTAGTGTAATGTAAAACCTTTTTTTTAGTGAATCCCCAACATTGTCAACAATGTTGTACTAAGCTGATTTTGCAGTAACGTCCGACTAGACCAGCAGCAGAGTGGATGTCTCATTCACTGGTGGGTAGTCATGGCAACACAGAGCTGACTCACACTAAGGACTACATAGAGCAATAGTGACAAAGCCGATATCACAACCCTCGACCACTGCACGGCAACTTCTGATTTGGACTTGTGCAGGTTATGGAAATGGTGTACAACATGGCAGCAGTATGCAGCTGGATCTGTGACTTGGGATCTTTCAGAAACAGGGGCCATGATGGGCATGAACATTACTGGTTTTATATGGATGCACCAAACATACCAAATAATTCTGTGTGCAGAAGGCAGCTGAGCAGTAGCAAGCATTCCTGTCCTCTGAAAAAGTCTTTTGGCTGGTAGGCAATGCATGCCATTGTTTCTTTTTATTCTGTAGAAAGATAGGCTTCTTTTTTTTTGTTTTAGAACCCAAGACAAGGTATTAATATAATTGCTACCATAATACTTCTCTTTTGCCTTTTTATTAGT
>RSEF01000004.1:49106234-49135433 GCA_003993805.1 Himantopus leucocephalus | reverse complement strand
ATTCATTATATGTATTGATATTTTTGCACACTAAAATACACTAAGGAGAAACACTCCACCTTCTTGTGTAATCCTGGAGTGGAGAAAGCCAAAATCATATTATCTTTATCTTGCAGGTATTTCAATCAATTTAAATATAATGTGTGACCCCTAGCCTAAATTAGATGGTTCTTCCACAGAACAGCCACATTTCAATCCTATGCTCTCTGCTGAGGAGGCTTTCCAGTAAATTAAAAGTTTCAAAAAGCAAACAGAAAGATAAAACAAGTGATTGCTGCCTAAGAGTAGGAAATCATTAATTCCTGCTATTGGGCTACATCCCCAAAGCCCCTTAAATTGTATTGTATACAGTTATGCAGCGGTTTCGTATCTGTGCCCTGGCAATAGCCTTTGTTGCATGATTCAGGTGATTATGTTGCTACTTTTGGATCTCATTATCATTTGGGTAATCTTTACCATTTCTAGCTTGTTTCCATTTCTTCCATCATAGTAAATTATTAATAATCCCCTCTGTGTCTTCATTAAATGGCTTCTATTCAAATTGGCCTCTATAGGTTAATGAGGGCTCTAAATATGCTTCAAATGGACCCAGAGTTCATAGGTTGTTGATTTATTATTTTCCTGTGACAGAACACTGCACTAAAAGCTATTTCCTTTCATTTATCTGATGTACTATGTTCACAGTCATTATGCAAAATACAGCAAGATGTACTCTCTGAAATTAGAGGTATTTCTTCATTTCCAACTACGCATGAATGTGCACATGTATTAAGAACACTATGGGATTCATTTTGAAGGTCTTAGAATCATGATGTATAGTGGTGAAACCATCTGCAATCCCATAAGCTATTATTTCCATTGGAGATAATGGCTTATGGCCATGAAAACTCTTGGGACCAAACTGACTATGGGAGTGAAATTTAAATTGTGCCATGATGGCATGTGTTGCGCCTAGATGTCTGCACATCTTCAATATAGTAGACGAAAAGATTATTAAGTAATTCAACAGTGAATAAAGTAGAAGTCTGCCAAAGCCTCTCCCTGCATTCATTGCTTAAGACAGAATCAATCAATAACGTATTCTGAGTTTTTAATATTTATATCGGACTCTTTCTGAAAATAAGGTATGCGCACCATTTCCCTTCAGAAGTATGACACAATTATGGAACTGAGATCGAAAGAAAACTTTTCTGAAATCTTAGATAATTTAATTATACGATGCCATGGTTTTAACAGAACTTTTCTACATTTATCAGACCATTCTTTACATTTTGGATATATTATTTGGATGTCCAATTATTAATCTTCCTTATCTTGGTGAAATAACCTTATATAACTGTAGCTTCTAAAGCCACCCATCTCCTCCCTTTCTTAAATTCTTCTAGAAACTTTCCTATGTAAAAATTTAATATTTGTTTGCAGCAGCTTCAAGGCATTATGTACAGTCCTTGATAGGATTTTTCCTGTTCAATATGAGTGAGATTTTCACATTTAGCTCTTGTTCTGTGAGATGATCTATGAAGGTAACTGTTTATACCTGCTTATATCCTTTCAGTAACCAAAGGGACTAGTGTTCTGAGAAAATAGGTCAAGAATAGGTCATTGAGAGGTCATCGACATAAAATGGAATTATTCAAAGTTTCTGTTATATTTTTTCAGGACATTCAGTATCTCCTTGCGCATTTTAAGTATATCCTAAATACTCTGAAATCATAGCTGCTGCTATGTGTTGGCAGAGTTGGCTACGAGGTTTGGTTTTTTTATTTATTTGGGGGGGTCATTAGTTTTTTTAGAGCCCACTGGTGTCCCAGCCTTAGTGATTACTCTACTTAAAACCACAGCACGAACTCCTTTTTCATGTGTATCCTGATAACCTCATATGAGCTTTTTGGCACAAGTCATTCAAAAAAATATATTTTGTTCTACTGCGAAAGCAGAGGGTCTACATATATTTTATGTGCTTATGTGTTCAGTTCTTAAGTGATTTAAGAACTGAACACATAAGCACATAAAATGTATGTAGACCCTCTGCTTTCGCAGTAGANGTGGTTATGTGTTCAGTTCTTAAATCACTTAAGAACTTAGATGGAATGCTGTCTCAATGTCGGCATTGCAAATAAGTTTCTCTGAGTACGCTTTTTCTCCAATACTCAGTGGAAAGAAGCCCAACTGTAGCGGAATAGCATAATCCTGTACAGGATTTCTAGATGTCTTCAGAGTAATACAGCATATAAGGCTTGAGATTTACAAGCTGTGAGCTGTATCGTGGCAGAAGGATGTCCCTGTACACAATGAGCTTCCTTCTCCTCTTCTTTTTTTTCTTTGCTTCATAATTTTCTTCTCAATTATCCGTTGTTCCTAGAACAGCCACCCAATCCCTCTGTGCCAAGTGACCTTAGTTTATTCTGGATCTCTCTTCTTCTCGCTGTATTTCTTTTCACTGATCGCATTACCTCAATATCTGTGGCAAGGGTATGAGTATTCTGCACATCACATTTAGGGACATTTTCTTTGCCAGAATTCAGTGTATACACTCCTCACTAGTGCTAACTAGAAATAACCTTCCAGAAGAGGAAAACAAAGTTTTAGACCAAGAAAAAAAAAAGAAAAGAAAAAGAAAAAAATTTAAGGAGGACATGTATCAAGGAAAATAGGAAATTGATAAGTGTACTTCTTGTAAAATACATATGTTGATGCTAAATAAGCTAAGTTATAGATGGAAAATAAAATTAATGTATGCATAAGAGTGTTATTTCATCTATAGTGTGATGTCTGGAGTTGAAGCTAACTTAGAAGGAGATAGTACATAAAATTATTGTAATGTTGTACACCTTTTCTCACTTAGGCTTATCAAAAGGATGTGGGGGATCAAGGTGCCACTGTAAAGAGCTTGTCAAAAACAAACAAAAAGAAAAGACAAAAGTTTGTTAAATAGCAGTTTTTTAGAATCTTCTATCCGTAGATATTATGTTACACTTAGTAATAATCTGTTATTATTTATTATTTGTTCATGTTGTCATTTCAGTAATATAGCGACAATTTCCATTCCTTTTCATAATCCACACTGCAACAATAGTTACGTGAACAATACTTTGCAAGAACTTAAAACCAGTTTTACATTCAGTGCTGGATTTGTTTTAATCAGGCACAGAAAACAATTTGCATATTCTCAATTACATTCAGCCAGTTTGCAGAGCAAGATGCTGTTGTTTATTCTTGACTGGTATTAACTCGGACTTTCTTGAAAAATAAATTGTAGGTGAAATGTATCAACCTTCTTAATCCCGGTCTCATTAGCAGATGAAAATTTTGAAGAAGTCACTCTTTTCGTTTGTGATACTCTTGCACGACAAACCCCCGCAGTAAGAAATCACCAAGCGTTTGAGGAAGCCTTTTAAAATGATCTAATCTCTTCTCATTAAATAGTGCTGTCATTTTTAAAGCTGGTATTTTGTGCTCATGAAATTACTGACCAGATGTCATGCAGGGTGCAAAAACCCAAACAAACATTGCAATAGATAAATAATAGTAGCTTTTCTATTAAAAACAATTAATAAGATTCCTGGGTGTTGAGAAGGAAATGGTGACCATATAAAAGAAGAATAACAGAAAAATAGTTAAATCCTGTACTGTTTGCTTGGTCTGCAACTTCGTTACACTTCAAAGGAGGTCAAGGACAAAAAGGTGTATTTGGTCTAATAAAAACATTAATTTAAAAACCTTTATATTCAGACTGAAATTCTTTTTTTGCTTCTTGTTTTGGTTTTGGGTTGCNTTTTTTTTTTTTTTTTTTTTTTTTTGGTCAAAACTACCTTTTATTTTTGCTTTCAGTACTTTCCACCTAGTTTTAAGGAAGAGATGCAGCAGCGGTTACAGCATTGTCTGTCAAGGCAACTGTTGAGCGATCTGCGTGCAACAGAACAAACTAATTTTGGCATGACAATGTTCACCGCGGTTGGTAGCAAAGCGGGATTTCAGGTGCAGAGTCGTATCTGTTCTCTAAGAGCTTGGTTGGGGCTGGCAGGCAAGATGCTTAAAGAACAGTCCTGAGAAAAGCCTATTTTACTGGCAAGGTTTGAGACCACGTTCTTGAAAAGCATCTCTGTTACTCTTTTCAAGCGTATCGTGTATTCCTTGTTTACGACGGGCTAGCAGAGTCGTAGGAAACCGCGCAGTATTTCCTTTTCCCTAAAATTTACTTCGTGCAGTTACCTTTTCCCTTCCCTGCAACTTATCTCCCCCTGATGAAGACGATGGGTCAGAACACTGGCGTGCCCTGCACAGGACATCTGTAGCTACACTGTGCCTCCCAGGATGACAAAGAAAAGTGATTCAAAAAACCCAGACTGAACAGTGCATAAGGAACTAGAGCTGCCAGTTAGAAACCGATGTGCGCTAATGAAATCTTGCCCCTAAATCAGGGTTGCAGATGTCTCTGCTCATTCAGCATTCAGGGCCTGTGTCTAATAGTGACACTTTGGACCTGTGGTCTGCTTCCATCTGAAATGTCTAGCACACTCATTTACAGCCAAATTATTGTTCAAGGTCCCTTTTCACTTAAGAGTACTACCGTTTCTTTTCTGTGAGGAGTCTTGGTGGGACTTGTGTGAGCCCTTCTTCTTGCATATATATGAGCATCTTCTCCGTATTTGAGCTCTAATTTTTCAGCAGTCTTCCACCGCAACTGTCAAAGCTGCAAGTGTTTCTTTTAGATTAGCTGTGTTTTGCTTTGACATACCCAGATTCACATACTACAGCTGCAGACCCTTGGAGGTAAAGAATACCCATACAGCCGGCTCCGTACGTTGCGTTTCAGTCTGTCTTTTTCAGCTACAGAAAATGGTGAGTGGTTTGGACCTTCACACTGAGCAGCAAGGACCAATGTGTGTTACACAGAGAGGCTAATTAGAGCAGAAAGCTGCCAAAAAGACATCCACCGAACAGCTTTCTAAGCTGAGCTAACTTCGGTGAGGCAGCGTACTAGGGAGTTATTTTTTACAGCAGAAGCAGCCTGGATAATGCGCGTAATGGCTTCCTTTTCCGCTGATTTTTCTGTTCGCTAAATGCATGTTCCCCAAATTGTTTTGATTACGTGCCAAGTTTGTGTTTCTTATCCGAGTGAGTTTATGGAAAGAATCCTAAAACGCACGTATTACCTCGTCATACTCATTTTTATTTTTGCCAGAAAAATAAATATTAACCACGTAGCAAAGGACCCCAGGAAACACTGTTACGATACAGAAGAAACTCACACTTTGGACCATAGCCAAAGATATACCAAACAGAAATCGATTGAAAGAGTACTCTTCAAGCAGATTAAAAATTTCTGGGGTTGGTGTAGATTCTTTAGGACTCTTCATACCACATAATTTGAGAAATTGTTTAGCTTCCAATAACTAAATTAATATTTGATCAGCACGTCCTTCACTAAGGCAGGTTTTATTGAGTTGTGTAAATATGGATATAAACATAGATTTTTCTCATGGTGGCTCAGTGATTTAGCCCATCCCGGTACATTTGAGTTCATTTGCTCTTCTGTAATAGCTTCTAGTTTCATTAATTGTTCTTTAATAACACAGAGATTTACAACGATGCTTTGTGAAACTGTGAGACCAAAGATACTTGTTTGCTTACAGCACTGATGTGACCCATAGCTTTTCTGTGATGGTGTGTAAATATGTTTCTTCTATAGTTTGCTTTTGCCAGTTCTAATTTCTCTCCTTGAATTAGCCAAAATTGTTTGGAGAACCCTAAGAGGACTCATTATCCCCTGCATTACATATATAATTTGTTGACACTTTCTTCAGCGTCAGAAGGAGCGATCCGCACACGGTCAATGCACTGTTATTAGCCTCGAGCAGAATCTTACCCGATTGTTGCTAATCTCCTAATTTGTGTTTTGCTGAGAAGGAGATGCTAAAGGTTTTGATTAGTTGGATTCATGCTTAGGTATCACAGATTCATCATAATCCACTGACAAAACTCCTTCCTCCACAACTCAACGGCCTGGGTACCTGTCGGACAATATACTTCTGGTAATATTCCCTGTATTTTGCCACTTTTGAGAAATATTTATGTCATTTAAAGAACTGCGTGTTTGCCACGTGTTTCAAAGTTTCTGTATTCTTCCCTTCTGCTGGAGTTCTTGGATCCTCTGTCACACTCAGAATCTTGTTTATGGGCGAGGGAAGTCCACCTTATGTATAAAAATGAAGCAGGGAATTTATTGTTAGCATAATGGAAATCTTAACAGTCATCATTCAGAATTACTAGATGTAATTATTACAGAAAAACAAAGAATAATAGTGCAGTTAGAGTACTTATGTACAGAAAAGCTTGCAATAATATCAATAGTACAATTAAAATTGTAGCACATACACTTAGTTTCTATTCCTTTTCCTGGTGTTGGGCTGATCTTTCCACTGCTCCTCTGGGTACGAAGGTCAGTGGTTTCATGCTGATGCCGCTGGTGGGGTGAGGTTATGACAAGTCAGCAGCTGGAGTCTTTTGCCAGGAGGAATATGATGTTCTTGTTAATGATTTTTCTCTTATTTGTTTCCCTTTCCACTTGGGGTCATTTAGGTATGTTTGCTAGCATGCAAAGACATTACTCTTTCTTCAATGGTCCACAGTTCCAGATAACATCAGAATTTACTATATATGGTGCCTTTTATGTATGTTAGATACTATTTCTTTCTTCTCTTTCTTACCCCTAGAGCCAATTATGTCCAGCTCCAGCTCTGTATTTTTTTCAGTGAGTCTATTTTTTAGTGAGTCTAGTGGTCTCCAGTGTCAGGCCTGCGTCCCACCTCTTATCACCCCACGCCTTTAAGTCTTTCCTTTCCTAGTATTTCCTTGTGTATTAACCTCCACCCCGGTCTTCTGTAAAGATGGATGAACAGTGAGTTTGTAACCTCTGCAAAAGACCTCGATTCTGCATCAAGGAAAATCCCACAGGACGTTTCTTCTTTGCCCTTTCTCCTTCTTGTAGGAAAAATAAACAAAATAGCTCCCCAAAAGATCACGACAGCCAATGCTGCAGAGCTACTCTACCCTCCCACCCCAAAGAGACGCACTCAACACGCATCACAACCTACATTTAAACTGGCAACGGTGTTCAGCTTCTGCTCAGACTAGCAACTAACACCAGCCTAAACCCCTATAAACTTCCAAACGCTGTCATCTAATTTACTTACCAGTTATCACAATATGTTCCACAGTATTAAATGTTATAGGGTGAGTGGAAAAATTGTTTCTGAAGCAAGTCTAGATTTGTTTACTTGTTTATGATACATCACATCACGGCAACCGACTGCACTGGACATTTTTAAATATTCAATATGAAAATTTGTCTATTAAATTACCTTTGTTTGTTCTACCTTTATTTATCTTGTGAAATGTAAACCAACAGCTGAAGATTAATGTGACTTTTTCATATATGTCAGTAGTTTTGTTCCCTGGTATATATCAAGACCGAAACAACATTAGAAGAATGTCTGAGTTACAAGTACGGTTGTATCAGTCTTTAGAACAATGTAAAATCGGCCACCAAACCCAGCTAATAAAAACAAATAAATCGTATATTTGCCAGTGAGCAATATACTTATTTTGTTGAGCTTATGGTTTGAAAACTAAAAGCAGCAATTTAATAAATGTCATATAAATTAAAACTTATGTATAAAAAGTAGTTTCCCTTCTCTGTTGTGTAAATGCAACCTTTAGGAACAGGAATTTTACTAATTTCAGAATCATGTGATTTAAACCCAGCATTACTGGTATGAAGATGGGTTTTAAAATGCATGGTTTAAAATCCAAAGTTCATGGCAAACTTTAGTCCAGGGAATGTTTACTAGTGTCTGTAAAAAAACTGACTGTATTTTATTGGCTCTGCTTTCTTGTTCACAATACAGATCAGGCAAATTGCATAAAGACAGTTCTGTATTTGCAGTACATAAAATGAGATTGTTAATAAGTATTCAGCATTTGACTGTAAAGAAATGTAATCCACGGGACTGTTTCCACGAATGGTTGAATTGCTAGCAACAAGTTCACCTGCTGGTTAAGATATCAGCAATGCCATCCTATACCTCAGGACAGCCCCTTTCTCCTGCTCAAGCCTTCCGACTTATAGAATCATAGAATCATAGAATCGTTAAGGTTGGAAGGGACCTTTCAGATCATCAAGTCCAACCATTACCCTAACCTGACAAAACCACATCTAAACCATATCCCCAAGTACCACGTCTACCCTTTCTTTAAACACCTCCGACTTGCATGATGATCTGATAATTTCTCTGCTTTTTCAATCCTTCAGCGATCAGATCGGTCTAGAATAAAAGAGAACCATCGGACAAGTTTTATATGTATATTGTTATAATGAAATATTGTTGTGAACTCCAGTCTTACAATAACTTTGTTAGTCAACCATTTTGCAAGATTTTTGGGAGCCTTGCCGCGTTGTACTTGGACCAGTAAATAAGAGAGACTGCTTTGACAGATAGTTTGTCACTTATCAATAAGATGTGTTTTAGTCTTTTTCAACTGATTTACAGAACAAATAAGACCTTATCCTATAATAGCAGGTTTTGTAATTCAAGAATATTTTGATTTTAAATGTGTACAAACAAAAGTGAAAGAAGTTTTAGGAGAACTACTTTGAAAAAGAATTTGTGCTGTTCGCTTGTGAGTCATGAGAAAATCACTTGAAATGCTTCTAATCCTATTTTTCATTTGTCTTAAGGAAACAAGACCATAATATACCTCAGCGGTGTAAGGTGGGAATGAAATATTAGTAACAGGAAATTGAGCATAGCATTATAAACTGCTCTTGTGGCTGATCAAAAAGCTGTTATTTTTTTGAATTATTACAGAGAAACAGAGGATACAGATTGGGCTTTAGATGCACAGATTTTTCTTTCTAATTCATGTTCTGTAAAGAAATGAGTCTAGTGATAGCGACTGATATAATTGACAGACATCTTTAGAATATGCTGGGGTAGGAATAATCCATTCAACTTGTACAGAGTGTCTGTCTTTAAAGATGAGAAGGTACTAGTAAACCTCAAAGGTTATTTAGTTTTTTGTTTTCAGCCCTGATCCCTAGTTCTGTGAAATCCGTGAGCGTAACTCCACTAAATTTAGCAGCCATGGGTATTTTGTGAGTGATTAGCAACAGCAAGCAACGGTGTGGGGTGGGTGGGATGAGCCTTGAGAAGAGGAGGAGGCTGGAAACTCCTGTCCAACCACCTGCTAATTCCTTTCCTATCTCATCTCTGCAACCTGCTGGTTCTCCTTCCCGAAGCCCTCAATACACACTTAAGAGCTTTTATCTTGCTGGTGTTCGTATTTAGTGCAGTTATGATGCACAATCAGCTATGCTTAGACTAAAAGGAGTGAAAATCCATCACAATGAAACATTTGTAAGTTACTTTTAACTTTGGAAAGATTTAAAAGCAGCATTTGTAAAGTGCTTAGTCGCTTGTTGGACTCTCCAACGGTTAATATGGATTTCTCCCCTGAATACTTTTTGTATCATTAATAAATAGATTTTTTCCTGTATACTTTTTATATTGTTTACATTACTTTTCACTGCAGTTTAATATTGGAACCATCACATTTTATAGCCCCATAAAGTTATAAAGGCTATACCAATTTCCAACATAATATTTTTTATGGAAATGACAAAGATTTTCCATGAAGTCAGCCTTCCAAAAAGGCCCATAGTGCTTCTCTCCACAGAGGGTAATAATAGCAATAATATTTATTTAGTACCTTTCATCTAAGATTGGCAAATATTTTGCATGAAGTCCTAGCTCTATGTTTGCTTTAGACTACGCCACTGCATTTTCTCTCAGCAGGAGTATGAAGGTAAATCAGGATATTGCTTTTATAGATGCTGTACCCAATATGAGAATGTAAATGATGCCCCCTTTGCAGAGATTTGGCCATCAGCAGCATCAGGCCTCTTCCTCCTCTCATTACAAAAAAAAAAAGGGGGGGGATGGCACTGAATACTGACACACCACCCTTTACCTACAGCTCTTTTGCGGCCCACATACATTTTTGTCCCAATTATTTGTGTCTCCTTTGCGCTTCAAGGTAAATAGATATTTTACTACTTGTCTCAGGGGAAAATCGCATTGCAAGAATTAAGGTGATCACGCAGGTTCCTATCAGCAGGGAGGGAGGATTTGAGGTAGAATACATTGTTCCAAATGAATAGTTCTTCATTTTAATGATCTGATCAGTATCTTTGGAGTGTGAGTCATTTAACTTTGGTGCGTGTTGGAAAGGCATACATTCACCCAATTTGGTAACACTGCATCTAGTGCAATTTTTTTCAGCAGGGGACATGAAATAACAATAACAATGACAAAAAACAATTAACAAACAAAAAATTTCTATCTGCTCTTAGAATGGCTTTCTAAAATTTCTCCACTGCCAGTTACTTATTAATATTTTTTTCTCTTCCAATCAAGTGAAAATTATTTGCTTGTCAGGGACAACCCAATATTATCAGTATTTTCATCTTATGTTGGAACATTTTGGTCATAACAGGTTGTATTTCAGCAGCTTTAATTCTAGTAGGCCTTGATGATGCTCAGTTTTTTTAAGATATAAAATTGGAAAGAAATCTCATGCAGTATTTGCAATTTCACTTATTCCTGACAGCCCAAGTTTGTCCTGCAAGCCAAAAGCTTTAGATCTCCTCAACGCAATAAGAATGTTGTTGCTGATTTGGTTTTGCAAGAATTTAATCCTTTTGTAGTGTGCAAATAGGAATGCAGTGCTGAAATATCCAGAAGAACCACTTCAAGCTGTTGTATGAGTAATATCAACTTATTACCATGGAAATGCCACTCTTCTAGGATTTAACTTTGAATATTAGAAATTATAGTCTGTTCTGTGAAAGAAAGAACTGCTTTTTAAAGATTATTATTTTACATATTTAACATAGGTAAATGACAAATAAAACTAAAGACTGATAAAATGATTGATGCTGTGTCAAGCATATATTTGAGTTTTCCCCTCCCACTTAGTGTTTTCTTACAAAATTGTACCGAAGTTCTTTGAAAAGCATTTTGATTGCTAGGGCTATTATGTGAATACTCAGAAAATATTCAGTTTATTTCACTTAATGTCAGGGCTAGAATTTATTTATTTTTCTTTTAATAAAAAAAAGCTAAAAATATGATTTGGACTCTTGTCAGTCCTTACTCGATAATTGGTATCATCTCTTCACCAGTTCTTCAGCTCTAGTCATAGCTGCCAAGATCGTTTTCCTCTTCACCTGACATATTACCGCCTCATATTTTAGTCTCTGCTCCCTTGTTTGTTTTCCCACTGCAGCCTCGTAGCCCAGTTAAGTACGGCATTACCATTATTTGTAACAGACCACAGGCTTTGTGCCAAGTTACCACGACAGACTTCAAGCCTGTCCAGACCTCCCTGGGGACTGTTTTAGCTTGTAATACCAGTTACCTAATGACCTATTGACTACTCTGGTTTAGCTTTTGCTTAGTCTGGTACAATTGTGCATCTATTGTTATGTATACCATAGCTAACACAGCAGTAACAAGTTCCTGGCTGGAAAGAACTATCTATGCCCTGGCATAAAATGTAGTGTAGAGGACTGTATGTGTGGGAAGATGAAAAAGGCCTTCAAAGGGCACGCCCAGGTTGACAGTAGAGGCCACAGGGCTAAAAACAACTCAGCTGTGGTCAGTTACTGGTCATAAAATGACCACAGCCTTAGGAGCTTGGCAAAATCAGCGTTAGGGGTAACTAAGAGAACACAGAACAAGTATCGAACCTATATAACACACGTCTTATATAGTAAATTCAGACACAATGTGGCTTAGCAGGAAAAGGAGGAAAGGACAAAATGTAAAGCATGCTAGAAAACATATCAAAATCGTGCCTAGACTCAAGACAAAGAAATGGTAAACGTTAACACCTTGCTCATCTCAGTGAAGGGCTTGGGAAGCTGAAGACTTGCTGTAAAGCTCCCTCCTCATACTGAAGGTCCTGACTTCAGGACTCAGGAGGGCAGTGGAAGGCTGAACATACCACCAGAGGAAGGGGTAGGTACTAGAAAGTTTGTGTATACATCATTTTAACTGTGTATAATTTGAACTAACAGTAATTCTTCCATTAGGCTGGTAAGACTTTAATTAGAGTAACAGTAAATCACTGGTTTTGCATATATGGTGTTGTCCTCTTGTCTGCAATAAGATTCTGATTGGGTGAAACAAATGAGAACTCAAGCAACCTAATTAGAGACTTATATGCAATGAATTGGTAATACCCTTCAGTGCAGCATCTTTACCCTTCTTAACTCCACCTTTCCCCACTGTTTTCTCTTGTTCCCTTGTGTTGTATTTTACCTACCAGCTCATCAACTCCATCCACTTTTCAGACTTTAGCTTGGACCACAAAACTACTCATATACACTCCATTGAGTGTTTATTATCAACTCATTGACATCTCATCCTTAAAACCCTTCCTTATAAGCCATAGAAGATACAAAAGAATTAACGGTGAGTCGGTAAGCAGTGGGACTCTCAACTTCTAGTTTTGTTTTTTAGTTGCAAGTAAATCAGTTTAAAAAAACCTTTTATGCCTTTCTGCCTTCTGGATTACCTGCCAGTTAGGTATAAGAAAGGATCATAGCATCACAGAATGGTTTAGGTTGGAAGGGACCTTAAAGATCACCCAGTTCCAACCCCCCTGCCCTGGGCAGGGACACCTCCCACCAGACCAGGTTGCTCCAAGCCCCGTCCAACCTGGCCTTGAACACCTCCAGGGATGGGGCAGCCACAACTTCTCTGGGCAGCCTGCGCCAGGGGCTCACCACCCTCAGAGTGAAAAATTTCATCCTGCTATCTAATCTAAATCTACGATATTACATTTGTCAGTGGATTCCTGACAAAGTCTGCCATGAAGGTGCAATTATTGAAGTGGCACCCTTCCGCATGCCATTGTGTATATAGACTCGGAGTTCTCCAGACTCTTCTTGCCTGCATCCTGTGTTCTCCATTACAATGCCATGAGAGCTACTACACTTTCTACATTTCTGTAACTACAAGAGTGTTCTTCAGGAAGAGCGTTCCAAATACATACAGAAAGAAAGTGGGAAATCAATTTGTGCCTTTGCAAATCTACCTGTTATTATATGAGCTTTTCAATAAAGGAGTAAATCTGCATTATTCTACAACATGAGGACATAATCCTGATAGAAGCCTCTGTTCTCTACAGTCATAATGAGTCAAAGTTAAAAGAACTAAAACAGCTTTTACTCTTTTGCACTGTTTTTTTTGACAATATGAATAATTAAAAATAAAATTAAAAAAAAAAAAATCCAAAAACAAAACAAAGGAAAAAAAGGATTAATGCTCTTCTTAGATCATGGGACAGAAAGTAAATAAGAATAAAGTTAGATTTATGGCATGGTTATACATCGGGCTTTTGGCAGCTAAATATTGGTTGATCAGCTTGTGCTTTTTCAACGTCTTTGTATTATTCTTATTTGCTTTTGTCTTATGAATAGCTGTCTATTGCTTATAATAATTAAGATTTAATAGAGTTTAATGATCCTACAATTTACATAGCTGTGCATTTTTCAGTAAAGCTGCAGGCTACTGGCTAGACTAGCCCATAGACCAGCAGCCACATTTTTCGTTGAATGTCTGCGCACTTCATTACGCAGCTATTACCTTTGATTTACGTTTGTTCAGTCCTGAAGTAGTTCCCATTACATTTCCTTATATCTCTGCGAGGTATTAGATTTCTGAAAATCCAGCCTCTATATAGCAGTTTTATTGATTTAAGAAATGGCATCTGTTAATTCAAACCCAGCGGCTACAGTTGGTTGCTGAGTCTTCATAGAGATCTGGAGGAGAGCAGTAAGTAGTAAATACTCTGAGTAGTTCATGGTCTATATGCTATACCTTTCTAGGAGAAGACTATATGCACCCTTGTCGTGGTTTAACCACAGCTGGCAACCAAGCCCCACGCAGCCGCTCGCTCACTCCCCTGCAGTGGGATGGGGGAATCAGAAAAGTAAAAGCGAGAAAACTCGTGGGTTGAGATAAGGACAGTTTAATAAGTAAAGCAAAAGCTGTGCACGCAAGCAAAACAAGGAATTCATTCCCTGCTTCCCGTGGGCGGGCAGGTGTTCATCCATCCCCAGGAAAGCAGGGCTCCATCACCTGTAACGGTGACTTGGGAAGACAAACGCCATCACTCTGAACTTCTCCCCCTTGGTTTTTCTTCCCCCAGCTTTAAATACTGAGCACGACATCACATGGTATGGAATATCCCTTTGGTCAGTTGGGGTCAGCTGTCCTGGCTGTGTCCCCTCCCAACTTCTTGTGTTCCCCCAGCCTGCGCGCTGCTAGGGTGAGGTTGAGGAGCAGAAAAGGCCTGGACTCTGTGTAAGCACTGCTGGGCAACAGCTAAAACATCCTTGTGTTATCAACACAAATCCGAAACATAGCCCCATAACAGCTGCTGTTAAGAAAATTAACTCCATCCCAGCCAAAACCAGCGAGCCCTTGAGAAAAAGGGGGACAAAGAGAGGATGTCTGTGTGCCTGAGGCACTGTGGAGGCTACAGAGATTCTGCATCCTCGAGGTTGGGGTTCCCGTGTAAACCCTACTGGAAAGAAAAGGTAGAAAAATGTTATTGCCCTCTGGGTCAATCATGGACAAAACTTTACAACCGACCATCGTCAGGCTTGTGCAGTCTACAGTGGCCTCAGCTGTGTTGTGTTGGTCTCGTTACCACTGAACAAAATGCAACAAAACTTTGATTTCAAACAGTCGGGCTCACCGGGAGCGGAGATGCCCCCTTCAAACCCTCATTGCACCTGTGCCTACAAATACCTGTGTAGCTTCTGCCATTGCTTCAAAAAAAATCTTTCTCTCCCAACATATTTGAGCTCTAAACAGTCTAAGACGTTCTTCACAACATTTGAACTCGCCGTACAGCCCTTATAATTAGCCCTGTCTTTTTGAATGGGTGAAAATGTATCTTAACTAATCTGCTTCAGGTGAACATGTTAGTCTCATGAGAAATAGAAGAGGAAGAGCTGAAAAGCAAATTATGGAAAAAATAAATCATATCATGGCACGGTGTCATCGCCCTGCTGCTCAGCCATTTTTCACTATCTTCTAGTGTCACTGTAACCTTCCGCACAAGGTTAAATGTCACAGTGCGGTTGTATCAAAATAGCAACATTTCTCACATATGAAAAATACTATACCATTGACTACACCATCTTTCCTGGAGAGAGGTGTTACAAAGCTGTGTTAGCGCGCTAAAAAGAAAAGCTAGACTGATTTCTGCTTTTGAATTAAGATGTGTCAATCACATACTCAGGCCAGAAATCATTTCTGTCAATATCCCAGGTTTCCTTGGGTTTTGTGTATGATCCTTGTACACAAATTTGTTATGTTTTAAATGCCATCAAATTTAGTTTACCAAGCCAAAAAAAAAAAATAGAAATCAGATGATTTTACTTTGATTGACCCCAAAACAATATATGTAAACAACAAAAAAACTGCAGAGCTTATTAGTATGGAGAACAGAGGGGATGAGCGTCTCCAGGAAATGAGAATTGAAGGAGATGCTCAAAACACACAAGCAGATCGAATTGTTCAAAACAGCTTACAATATTTCCTAACAAACAAAATACTATTAATACCAGAAAGAGCTAGGGCATATCTCAGACATCAGTGAAAGGTGCTCCTAAGCAGATTCTTATAAGGGATGTCATACCAGACTGCAAAATGTAGGTAACAATGCCCTATTTAACAGCAGTATGTTACATATTTGCCTCCACATAGTCTTGTTTCATATCTGCTTTCTTTCTGATTTACAGGGAGACAGGTTCTTTTGTCACCCTTATTTGCCTGCCATCTCTTCATAATCTTCTGTAACTCACTACAGAAACGTGCAGACCTAGAAAAATCTTGAGGTTTTCATTTAATTTCCCTGGGTAAGGTGTCCTTGATCCTCTCCTTACAGATTTTTATTTTAATGAAAGACTTCATTTTTAAATGAAATTTTTTCAAACCACTTCTCGTGGACCACCATATTAGGATTTGATAGCAATATATAGAAACTTCCAGGGTAGTTTCAAAAACAGTAAAAAAAGAGATTTTTTTTACTAAATTTTATATTCATTTAATGCCTTTCTAGAAAGGGAGAAGCAAATAAAGCATACAATTTTCTATAACAAATTTTATACATCAGGGTAAGGAAGAGCTGTTCTTTGGAAACCCCACATTTTCAGATGCGACTAAAATTCTTTTTTCACGGGAGTGTTTTGTGCTTCTTTTCTTGTTCTCCTTCACTCCTCCTTCTACTACAGTGAAGGAACGAATACAGCCTTTCTGCTTCACTACCCCTTTAGCCAGTGTGGCCTTTCTCTACCCATATTTCTGGTTATTGAGTGCTCTATTCATCCGTTCTGTTATTTTTGTCCTTCATATATCTGTCCAGTTATTGATTTTAGCTAATACTTGCATGGATTGTTAAAACATGGAGAGTTGATTTATTTAGCCCTTTATAAAATGTTCCAGACAATGCAACCTGTACCACTTTACCTCCAGATTACACTGGAATTGAGTTTTAGTCAGCAACGAAGAGAATAACGAAAAGCATGTTTTACTGGGAAATTTCGAAGTGAGCAATTAATACAATTGCAACACATTTTGTTTTCTGAATGTCTATTTTCATACAATAATTCTTCTAACCAAAAGNCATGTTTTACTGGGAAATTTCGAAGTGAGCAATTAATACAATTGTAACACATTTTGTTTTCTGAATGTCCATTTTCATACAATAATTCTTCTAACCAAAAACAAGTAGAAACTCGATTAAATGCAAGCACTGTTTCCTGGTATCTCGTTTTCTACTTTTTTTATTTTAATTGATTTCCTAATTTTATCCTATTAAATTTATTGCTATGACTTTTTTCCTTCCTAAATCTTTTTTTGCCTTTGGAGTTTACAACCTTTATACAGGCACAATGTTCTCACGTCCCTTTTCAGTTGTCATTTGGCCAAGGTATACAGAGTGGCATTTGCCTTTTACATTTCCTCTTCCTAAAATGTTCTCCCTCATCTTTTGTTCATTTTTGCTGCTCCACTATGAAACGCCATCTCATTTGCTCACTTACTTTTCTAGTAAACCGGTGCCCAGAACCGAATGCAATATTCCAGGCTTAGTTGCATGAGTGTTATGCTGTGAATGATTATTATTTCCTCGCTCTTTGACACTTCTTTGTATGAAACCCAAAAGCTCATTGGCCTCCCTTAATGCCATATCACTCTATAGAATCATGCCTAATTTTCTACCCATTACCACCTCCATGGTCCTTTAAGCATTACTGCTTTCCAGGTTTCTCTCTCCCACACCACAGCTATGTTTTGGATTATTTTTCTTCATATATTATTAGATAGCCTTGTTCCAAATTGAATCTCATTTCGCTGTTATGTCCGTGTTTCTAATATTGCTTGGTCCCTTCCTATCATTTTTGTGCCATCACTGGTGTTTGCAACACCTCCCAATTTAGTATAATTTGTGAATTTCATTAACTTGTTGTTTACTCCCACTTTCAAATCATTAATGGGGATGTCAAAAAAGCCTGGAACTAACATGAGTCCCTTCAGTGCTACTAGACATCTCCCCCACAACCTGATACGGTGCTGTGTATCATTATCCCTTGTTAATGGCCCTTCAGTCACTTTTCAGTCCATATGACAGTGTCCCTATCCAAACGACTTTTAATTAATTTTGAGAGAGGGATTTTGACAGCTAATATGAAATGATTTTTTTTTTTTTAGTGCCTGAGACAGGATTCATGCAAAAATAGATTACAAAATCTATTTTCCTTTTTTGTACTAAAATTAAAATTCTATCATCAACAACAAACCCATCTCTCTTTTTCCTGACAAGTTCATGCTGCTCATTCCTTATGATTCCATTATCTACTAGCTATTCAATGGACATTTTGCTCCTGATATTTATTTCCTTGCTTCATTCAAGTTGAAATTTAAGCCTATGATCTGATAGGTTCAGGATTATTCATAATTCTACTGCTTGTTTGCTTTTTTGCTAGTATTTCAGGAACTTTCGAGCTCTCTCTGAATCTGACAGCAAAATAATTATCAATCAAGCATTTTTTTCACCCTTTTGTCTTTCCTCAAAATGCATGTCTGCTACAATCAAATTGCCTGTTACAATATTTCCAAAGTTTCTGTTACTGTTCCCCTCATCAGTAACTTTGTGTATGAGTTGTTTCGAAATTGCCCAGCTTCTCCTCTTTCTTTCTTAATTGAAAAAAATCCATCTATAATTGGCGTCACAAATCTCCCCCATCTCTGTACTCAGAACCTTTATTAAGAGGGATAGTGGGGGGCGCCTTCTCCCAATCATTTTTGATTGCTTTCTCTGTAACCAGTGTTTTTAAGCAGATTTCTTAGCACTTACAATTCCCTGGGAGTATAGATTCATAGATTATAAAGCTACAAGGGACCATTATGATCATCTGCTCTGACCTTCTGCACAGTACATAACAGCAGTGGTTAGGAGAACCTTCGAACCACCTACTGTGAAAGCAAAAAGATATGTAAAATGTTTAGAGTAAAAATGTGCTCAGTCGTCTCTATTCTGTTCAGATTCCCCTATTATACTCATCACAGTAACATCTCCTGCAAGATTCAAGCGAATGCCTGGTGATATATGCCTCTTTTTGAATGATCTTAGTGGGGGCCATGGTTTATTAGAACACAGCACCTATGCCCTTAGCTGTTAAAAAAAAAAAAAAAACAACACAAAAACCTACAAAAACCATGGTGAGCTTACAGGAACATTTAGAAAGATAGGAAAACACTTCACTCCGGGGATCAAGAGGCTAAAGAGTTCTTTCTTTTCTCCCCAGCATAGCAATCATGTAGTAGGTTGTGTTCTGTTTAAATGCTGAGTACACGTTGAGCTCTGTCAAATATGTACAAAATTCCCCAGTTCTTTTAGGATAAGCAATTATCAGCTAATGACAGTTAGAGATGGGAATGATGAAAGATCCAATTAAATTACTGATGCACTGCGAGATCTCACATCAGATCCTAAATTATATTTCCATTGGCAGTTTGGGTACTGGCTGTGGTGGTATGCCATAAAACCAGCACATTATGTCCTGATAACAGCACCATAAAAGAGATTCACTACTACTCTTACCCTCACTATTCACCAGAGTACATTTGTGGCAACCTTCCAACAAGAAGGCAAACTTTTCTGCTTCTTTGCCAGTTTATGATGTTCATTTCAGGATTTTGAAAAAATCATTGTTGTATAAATATATAACGTACTACAGATATATGGTGTCTACAGCTAGCTGCTTCTCTGTTGGTATTTGTATGGGCAATCCAGCAATTTACATTGATTGTGTTTTATTCCGTCTGTTTTAGCATCTAAAGAGCTATGAAATAACCAACTGAAAGTTTAAAAAAAACAAAAAAAAACCAACCCAAAAAATCTTGCTATACATATTGCACTGCATTCTCATACACTACTTGGGAAAGCAAGGGAAAAATAGAGACTATCCACATCTTGACATCTTTTTTCATGACTTGTTACAGTCAAAAGGAAGTTTTTGAATGATAATCAGGGCTGGAGCACAGTTGGCTGTGAAGTTTTTTTTTATTGCTGTTTCAGAAAAAAGTCATATCCTCAGTATCCCCAAAGCATAGGCTTTTGAAGCTTTAAGGGAATATCCAGGGACCTAGCTGCCTCCCAAAAGAGCTTGACTGCACTTCTCACTGCATTTTTTGACTCCATTAGGGACTCGTCACTTGTCTCAGTACACCTTAGAATACGTCTTCCAACAATCCTGCCTAAACTTAGAAACTTAAAAATGACAAAACACATATATCAAGAGAATTAGCTATAGACCTGTAATGTATTTATATAATAAAATAAAAAAGTGGTTTCTTAACTATCTATAGAGAGTCCTTGATGTGTTACATGTTTTGTGGACAACACGCATTCAATAAGACCCCTATTCATCTACCTTGTTTTATTATATGCTACAGGTGTATAGTATCTCTACAAAAGTATTAAATATTATTTTAAAAATAGAAGTCCCACATAATTTCAAATCTAAATAATTAGACTGCTCACATTATGGTGATCTTGGGTGAATACGTGGTGAATAAACGACAGTATAAAAAATTTGAGACAGTACACTTGTTTTCCCCTTTTTATATCTTCCCCAATTACTGAAAGCATGAAACTGAATGAATCACATAAAAGTGAGCTTGAAGATTACCTGTTGCCTTTAACTGGGGATTAGAATACTAAATTTGGGATTGGAATATTAAATTTACTCACAGAGAGAAACTTGAAGAGTATGTAGGAACCAATTCACTTGGCACCGGACAATGTTTCTGCCAAACTCTGTCTAGGAATGACTTAGCCACAGGTCAGAGAAGAAGTACTGGCAAACTAAAACCAATCACCAAAAAAACCCCAAACACTTGAACCTGAAATAAAAGAAGGTTTGCATACATGCATGGTGAGAAATCCAGCGATTGAAACAAATTACATCTCCATTCTCAGAGATGCCTCTCTGTCCTGAAAAAATACAGTGTAATCCACAGTGAGGGGAAAATCTCACAGTACCTTTTAGTTGGTACAGCATCAAAATAATTACAACAGCATTTAAATTTGCTTGGAACCACGAACGTTCCAAGCCCTGAAAATAACCAATAAAAAATGAAGCAAGAAGAGCTGAACCTTGTGGGGAAAAAAAAACAAAATTAGGAGGGGGATCACGCTTCTTTTTCACACTGGTGAAGAGTGTGTGCACCCAGAAGCCTGTCTGAAATTTGTGTCTGTAATATGTTGGCAAATACGAGATGCTATCTCTCCCTGTCAACCTCTTCACATTTAAGAGCAGGTAAATGTTTCAGATTAAATTCCAGTGAATCTGTGAAACTGTAATTACTGGTAGTCATACTTAACATCGCTTCCTGCTTAGCATGAAGATTTATATGCGTCTAGACATGGAATTCCAATCTTTACAGCTGCACCTGATCTTATCTTCTTGAACTGGATTTTACTCTGGATTTATAGAGCTGTAACGAAGGACAGAAAAGGATTCAAAATCTCACATTGAAACAGACTAGTTTTAACATGAAGTCCTGTGATAAGAGATGTTATTAAAATAACCTTAGCTTTATCAAAATGCTTATTAGATAAAAAAGGCATTATAATGGGAATGAGCAGGCTGGTTGCCAAGAACCAATTAATAAAACACAGCACACATTACCAGTGGACTGAACTGGTGGTAAAAGAATCAGTTAAAATGTTCCGTGATCAAGATATTCACGCTTCTTTCTCTGAACTGGAAAAGAAAAANAAAAAAAAAAAAAAAAAAAAAAAAGAAATTACACTTTTCCAGTCACATGTATTGACAAATACAGCAGATTAAAATAAATAGAAGGAGTGGGATTGGGAAGTCATTGCAAGGAAATAAGAGAGAAAGTAAATTGTAATCCCTTCAGCAGAAACACTCATTTCCTGGCTTGCAGTCCTTATTCATGAAGTGAATGTTAACGTTGCACTTGCACTGACCAGAACCTGGAAATGAAAAAGGAAACCACAACTGATTTTTGTCTAGGGCAAATGGTCTTAGCAACCTAGAGTTTAGGGAGCTATGGTGCGTAGGGCTGCCATACACTGCAGGGGTTGCAGAATCTACAGACTTTAAGGTTTTTAAGACTATTTTAGCACTAAGTTTTTTTTTTTAAGACTAACTCATGGCTGTTCTGATCTAGTGTTGCTGATAGCTGTGCTTTAAGTAGGAGACTGAGCTTGATAATCTCTGGTGGTCCCTTCCAAGTAGCAGTTCTATGATTCTGTGTCAAATTGCACCATCTGACTGTATTATACTTTCGTACACTTTCTTACATTATATAAGTAGATATGAGTGTTTTAGAAGAAAAAAGGTAGTGAAAAAGCTATATTGCTTTCTTCAGACTAAGTGGAGCAGAAGCCAGCATCATCTTCAAAAGCCATCTTTCCATGGGATTTTACTTCTTATCACACTCAAGACTCTCAGCCATAATACAGCCCTAACATTGCTTTCAACTTAGGTAGATCCCCAGATTCATGTAAAATCCCTTTGACTTAGACGGACTCTACCCCACTACAATCAGACCAGTTTTAAAATTTCTGGATGCCCGGGAGTGGTACATTCAAGAGACATGACAGCATCCACTGTGCATCAGGGAACAAACCGGTGGCGAGCGTGTGCAATTCACCTGGCCTCCTGCTCCACACGTGTGCTACATCTTCACCTTCCCAGCAGCTGCTTTTCCAGATAGCTCACAGCCCTAGGACAATGGTATGGAAATGAAAGGAAATGCCCTGTTTTGTGGTTTTCATTATGGACATGGACCTGACTCATATGACACAGAAATGCTCATGTTATATGGGAAGATGGCGACACCTGTAGTGACAGGTGGATCTCTGGAGACCTTTCAAACAGGGTTCTTATGGCCTTTGCCTGGTGGACTGAAGTCTCACTGCTGGGCTGCCCATACAGCAACAGGGTGGACCAAGGGTTTAATGACGATGTTAGCGTGACTCCAAGCCTTGCATGCCTGGAGGTATTTCAAAGATGTGTAGATGTGGTGCTGAGGAACATGGTTTAGTGGTAACTTGGCAGTGCTAGGTTAACAGTTGGACTTGATGATCTTCAAGGTCTCTTCCAACCAAAACGATTCTGTGATTAATTCACAGTATTTTTTTCATAACTGACTAAACTAAGAAAGTAAAATTCTGGGGAAAAAAAAGATAGCTAAAGGAGGCAAGACGAGCAATTACAGATTTGGGATTGTCAGGCACTCTGGACAAAACAAGAGGCTGGAGATGATAACATTTTCTATGCCAGCTTTTGGGATATCTAAATGACACTGGAGATGGCAGAGGAGCCCAGAATTAAGAGAGACCAAAGGACAATTAAAGCTGTTCTGCCTTCCCCATCTCTGGACTGGAAGTTCTGCCGCTGACTGCCAGTACCCCAAATATTTATTTCAAATGCAAGTGTTTAGAAACATGAAGCTGAAAGGTGGGTTCTGACTTAAGCACACAAAGACGACGCACATACGTATGTGTATCATGGTACGGGCTATGCGACACAATTCTTAATGATCACTGCACAATCATATCAGTCCCTTTGTTTTCGTTTCTCTGCAATCACACATCTTCCACACATAAGTTTGTGCTGGGAGCATTCAGTTTTCTTTCTCCATTTGCCGCACACATTTTTCAGCTGTATTTTAGACACTGATGTTTTATAAGTGTGTCCTTTTGCCTTATTTCTCCCACCTTCACCTCTATTGCATCTGGCTTCATCAACCCAGCGTAAAAAGGAAGGAAAACGTGCCAAATACTGCACATTTGATATCTGAAGTGTACCTATTGACCTTTGGCTGGGATGAATATTTTAATCCCGCACTCGAAAATTACCCTTCAAAAGACTTGAATTCAAATTGCCAACATGATATGTCATCTTCTAATCTGATGTGACTGGAATGATAACATTTGCTTTGATGTGCAATGTAATCCGGTGTGACTGATCAGATGCAACCTGCCATAGCACTGCAAAGGGCAATGCATCATGCTCGGAAATTAAAACCATCCTATTTTCTGGAAGTCGTAGTAAAAGGAATCTACCTGAATTTTACATATCATGGGGTTTTCCAAGAGCTTTTTAACCCAACAATGACAACTGCCTTAGCTAAATTATTCATTTTCATTGTCTCCTGAGTCTGACTCTAGTTACTGCTCTAGCATCTGCATTTTGGCTATTTTTCTGTCAAGAAATAGGCAAATTTCAAAACACTGCAGAATGTTTAATGGTTGGATTTAAATTGTATTAGAAAATTCTGCTTGGAAAGAATGCATTTTGCAGCTTTTACACTCGCTGTCTCTCGAGCTGCTTGCAATAGTTGCTTCCATTATCAATGCAGAAAATACTTCTTTGTGGCCTGAGATGCAGCTCCAGGTGCAGGGGAAAGCAGCACCCAGCAGCACCAGAAATCAGTAGCTGTTTATCTTTCCTCTCCCGTTAATTCAGATTAGAGCACTTTGGGGGAAGATTTTACAGAATCCAGTGTCTCCTGGTGTGACCTCGTAAGTTACACGCAATCTGCAAGGCAAGTCTTACCCACACAATCAGGGCCAACTCTTTCCAGTCCTCTGAAAATGACGGAAAACTTTAATTATAAAGCAATGGAGGGATAGGTAAAAGTATATGAGATGATTACCTGGGTGAAAGAGGTGGAGCAAAACAAAAAGGGTCATCTTACTTTTCAGCAAGACAGTCACAACCGATGGGTCTGCGACACATATTTTTTTTTTTACATAATTACATAAAATGCAGTTGGAATATTAACAGTTTCCTGTAACAACAGATTTGCAGGAAAGATCTGATGATGCGCGGAACAGTAATGCTCACTATCGCTCGAGGTGCGTTGAGCGGGCCAGGACATTGAACAGGGGGAAGTAATGCTGTGCAAGCGTGGGGGTAAAGATGTGATACGCTGATGTGTCCAGGCGTCGTATTTCTCCACAGAGGTGAGCGCCTCACACGAGAGAGATTTTTCTTTCTCTAATGTATGGACACTTCATATTAGCCCTGTTCTTTTTTTATTTTACTTTAGTCCAACAGGCTATCAAACATGGTGTCTTCTTTCTGAGTAGGAAAGAAATGTGGACAATCTGAAATAGAAAACAGTGAGTTTTAAAATTAGATGGCAATGGGAGACTTCTATTTTCATTGCAAACTCAAATATTTAAACCCAATTCTTTGCTTTCTGACCAAAGAGCCTTAGGGGAACTTACCCGTAGTTTTCCCAGGTCCAGTTTGCTTCTGCTCTATTGGGGTTAGGGGAGGATAGATGTTATGTGAACACAATGTTCCTATTCTTGCCGAAGCAAGAAGATGTTTAAAACCATTTCAAGTCTTATTGAGGCTTCTGATACAATAGGAATTGCAACAGTATTTTCCGATGGGGTGAGATGAAAAAAGGTAGTGAAGGTTACGGAAAAAATAGTTTTCTGGTTTAAAGGTTTTCATTAAATCCCTGAATAAAAACAGTAATACATTTAAAAAAAAAAAAANAAAAAAAAAAAAAAAAAAAAAAAAAAAAAAAAAAAAAAAGAAAAAAAAAAATCGAGCCATCACTTGATAAAGATAATCCCCTGATGGGCAAGTAATTTTACAGTTTTTTAGGGTTAAAAACATTATGCTGATATCAGACCATACCTAGAAAAAGTAGTCTGATTTGACAGCTCACTTCCCATAAATGTAATCCCTAAAAGTGGTCCTTCTTTTGACCCAAACTTCCAACATGATATGTCAGTTCTAATGTGAGGTGACGAGAGTGATAACACCCCCCACCCCACCCCCCCGATGTGAAATGTAGCCTGGTGTGATTGATCAGATGCAATACACCATAACACTGCACAGGGCAACGTGTTTCACTTGAAATTTTAGCCTAGCCTGTTTTTCTGGAAAACTGCTACGAAAGAGAAAAACTATATCTCACCTTGCTGAATTGCTGAAGGTTTTAGGGCTATGTTTTTTTCTATCATCTTGTTGGCAGAGCCTGCTGGTGCGATAGACACCCATCTACCCATGCATCCAAGGAGGAAGTGATGTTCTTTTTTCCTAACTTGTACTGAAAAGCAAATTACAAATCCTTTTTTCCCCGCATGCCCTTTCCACAAAGTCATCCTTACATGTGTATCCTTGCTGGATGACACCCAAGCTGCCTTCCCCCTTCAGTTCAGTCTAATTCATCAATATTTATCCTGACCGTGTTGCGCCTGCAATTGCAAGTGCAGTCGTAATGCTGTGATTGTCACTGGACCAAACAGTAAATAGACATTGCAGTGGAACATATGCGTATGGAATGAGCGCATTCTCACTTCCGTGTTGTACCCAGAATTTTGAACTGACACTTTTGTTACCCCTAATACTATTAGTGTTAATGGAAAAATGCCAAATTGTCAAACGGTTTTCGACAAACACGTAATAATACCAGATGTCTGGGAATGGGGGTTAAGAAGTTTACTCCATATTTCTTATTGGATTTCTGACAACTTTACCTTTCCATTTATATAGACCAGGAAAAAAAAAAAAACCAAACACATATAAAAACCCCACACACACTTTGAGCCATTTCTGAAGATCTGGTAAGATTTTACTTAAGAATATGTCTTTTAATTTTTGGCCATTTCTCCCCTCTTTTCCACAGGAAGGCCCTCACCTCTACATCTACTCGTTTGTATAGCAAGGAAAGGAGAAAGTAGCCTACATGCATTTTGGATAAAATCTAAGCACTCCATGCACGCTTTTCCCCAGAAATATATGTTTAGGACTTTTTGCAAGGCCTGTAAAAGACCTTTAAAAGATTCTCATTTTAAGGACTTTGCAGTGGAACCTAACTACAAGCAATGCTTTAAGAAGAGCAACTACAGGATATGACTGAACAGAGAATTTCTAGAATAAAGAAAAAACAGAAAAAATAGAGATAGGTAAAGTGTTCTGGTGTAGAAAAACCAGATTGATTTTCAAGCTGGACTAAATTTGAAAGAATCTTTGAGTCAAAGAGAAGGCTGGATTGAGAAAACTGAGAACTGACAGGAGTGGAATGGAAGAATAATATTATGCCTTGTGATTTCTTACACATAGGTAAATGCAACGTATGGAATAACTTTTTTTTTTTAAAACCATGCATAATAAATACAGATTTAGTGGTAGAGAAACAGTTTTGAATTCCTGTTGATTTGTTGAGCTGTGAATTTAGAAAAGGAACAATTCTGAAGAAAAAAAAGCTATTTTAATTTAAAAGCAATATTGCATTTAAAAATCTATCAATTTAGATAAAGCAAAAAAAGTTTTAAGTGGTTTTAATTGAAGAATAAAAATGAAACAAAATATGTATTCATCCAAAACATTCTCTTCCTTTTTTTTTAACTTGACCAACAAAGAGAAGAGGCTGTTAGTTGTCCAACCTTAACAGTACAACTCAAAGATAAAACAAGGAACAAAACCCAAATAATTTTGCACTCTTTCACATAATTACACACATTTATATTTCAAAAGAATCACTGCCTTCTCATAATTCAAAGAACCGTTATAACTTTTCACTCTGCTGCAAATTGCTTCCCCTTAATGGCAAGCCTCATTTATCAATATTTTCTTTTTTACTGTAATGATACTACAGAATCTAAAAGAAGAAAGGCAAAGAAAGAGAGAAAGAAGGATAAGACTGAGAGAGAATGGAAATCCTGACAACTGTATAATAAACAAGAACATAGTGGAAACAAATGGTGCATTGTTGCACTGACGTTGAAAATTCTTTTCGAAAAATGTCAAAAATATCAGGTAGCTTATTAAGCAATACACCACGGTTTTTATTTGTTTGCCTGGTTTGTACATTATTAACTACCTATTCTGTGAAGAATGGTGATGGAATTTAAATGCTAATAAAATCTTAGCTGAACTAACGTAATCACAACAAAAGAGACTTGATATCAGTAGATATAACTGGAAATATAAGAAGCAATAATACTAACACAAGGCACCGTGATGATAGGAACATCATATGAGCCCGTACAGAATAAGGCTTTTCATCACAGCAGTGACCTGTTGGCAGAGAAGTTGGGAAGAAAAGGACTTGTCCCTTTTTCAGCTTCTTTATAATTTTCCTGCTCCTAAAGGAACAAATCTTTTCTAGAGAAGTTTAAAGGTGAAGCAATAGTAGATTGCTTTACAGTTTTGCGCAGCTCTCTTTTCTACAAGAGGGATCATGTTCCAAAACAGGAGTCCATGACACACAGCAAAATATTTTCCACCCTCTTTAGTAGCATATAACAGTACTTACCCACACTATCCACTGTTTTTTAGAAAATCAGGGTGGGTTTTTTCAGCAAAATATATTTCCTTACACTTTGGTTATGACACAAAATAATGTGGATATGGAAGCAGCCAAACAGACAAGAGGCACTCTTAATATTACATACCTTCAATAGCTGGCAGGAGGAAATTTTGTCAGACGTATTCCTGCAAATACTTGTGTTATAAAAACAACAATAACAACAAAAAAATTAAAAGTTTGTTTGTTATAAATGATATATTTTTAAAGCCCATCATATTTTTATAATGCTGCTTATTTTAAACTCTTACCATATGCTCTGCAAGAGATGCAAGCATATGGTTCACATAACAATACCATATGTCTGATAATATTTTGCTGTATATTACAGCAATAACAAACATTTTTAATTTGTAGAGGGACTGAATTTAAATTATGTTTTCTCTTCATTTTTCCATTTATAAATACTTCTGATGACATTTCCGCAGAAGCCTATAAATCCTCAAAACAGCTTAATATTTCAAACTAAAGATTTAGGGAGCATTTTATGGCTAAAACCACTCATTCATCACTGTCCTTTGATGAAACATGGAGCAAAATAAAATAAAATAATAAAATAAATTAACAGCATACATTCAAGTTATAATGTACTTACGCAGCTCTTCCTTTTTCAATACTTTTTTGCCACTGTCTGAGCCCAAATACTGAGTGTTGGAAGTGTTTAGGGTTTTTTTCTTTCTTATTTTCTATGATGGTTAGTTCTCTACTGAATCAACACGGACGTGAGAGATGAACCACAAGCAAAAGTGTTTGAGGCTCATCTTCCTTGACACAAAATTGCATTTGCAGAGATGAAAGGAGAATAATTCTGTGGCTTGTGCTATTGTACAGGGCTCCTGGTCAGAGTCAAGTACCACCATGTTTGGCATTCCCTCCTATGGGATACTTACCCCATATACAGAGGTGAAAGTAGGAAGAAAGGTTTAGAATAAGTCCCTCAACACGAGCTTATGGAAGGAAAGAAAATTCAATGTCTTCTTTTACTTTGCAGGGACTTACTTGATGGCCAAATACCACAGCAAAACGACGGATGAATCTGACCTCATTATTAGAGCAGAAAAGCCAGTGACTTTGGACAAAGACATGTGACATGATAAGAAATAAGGAAGAAGAACAGCTGTGTCTGGAAGAGACTTTGACTCTCCTCCAGTTTGAAGGCATTCCCCCTCGTCCTATCACT
>RSEF01000004.1:49081708-49106134 GCA_003993805.1 Himantopus leucocephalus | reverse complement strand
AAAAAAAAAAGCCTAAAGTATCTATATATACTCTTTTTTTTAATTTTTCTCCTAAAAGGGGCTAACTTTCTCATTTTCTCATTTTTTTAAGTCCAGCTTTTTGGAGGACTTTGTGATGCAAATGGTTTGATGAAATCTCAAGGAATATCCATGTCTCACAGAATTGCTGAAAAGCTGCCTGTCATAAAAGCAATCACAAGGAGAGACGAAAAAAAATGAGGAAGTTCTAGAGACATCCTAATGATATCAATCTGCTATGATAATACAGTTGTGTGTAAAGATACATATTTATCTGCTTCTTGTAGATTGAACTGCGCTGTCTTGCCTAGATCCATAGCCTGTGCTCTTCATTTGTATACTGCTTTTGTCACATGAATCAATCATTGTTATACACGTTTTCTTTGAATTAAAAAAAAAAAAAATCACACAGTATTCCAGGTATGAATAGACAAATAGGCAAATTTTGTTATAGATTTAAGAAGAGTAGAGGTGCTGCAATGAACAATTAGGAAAAAAAATAAATGTATGTATATATAAGCAGGAAAAAGAAGATGATGAATCTTTTCCCATGAGAAGAAAGCATTCATAATGGCTTTCCCAAACATATTTCCTCTTAATAGGGTCAAGTTATATCTTGAGGTGTATTCACGCAGCCATCGGAGACTTGGAAAATTGTTATCCACCCAGCTGAAAGGGAATTTTTTTTTCCAAATGAGGACTTTAAAAACAATGGTACTTCTGAGGAAGGGGGACAGCTCAAAATAAGCATATTCATAAAGGAAGGTTCCGAGGATCTCATTAGTTATCTTAGTGCTATTGTCACTTAGTAGGAAAAGCAGCATACAGAGCATAATCCTGCCATTTTTTATTACAGAAAAATTCCCTGATGAAAACAATCACAGTTTCATTAATTAATAGTTTCCATTTAGGGAGAGAGATTAAATATTTCTGGAAGAACAAACTTCAGCATGTATTTCAATCATGTAGACTACCTACCTGTGACCATTTCTAGATTAAAAAGGTGTATTTGATAAGACAGTTTCACACTAGTCATATCCCTGTTTCTTTGTCTTTTTCTTAGGCACTGAAATTTAAATAAAAACTTATGGTTTAAATTAGAACTTTTCCCTCCTCCTCCCCCTTACTTCTTCCTTTCAATTCTCAATTTTGACTGGAATGCTCTGAGAGCAGCACTTAAACTAATTGCAATTTTTGCTTTTGCATCACCCACCCCTTTTCACTTCACCACTTTGTATCTTCACATAAAAGGAAGGGTGACCTGCTTCCTCTGAAGGTGATGCTAATGCAGTTCAATAAATGGCAGAGAGAACAGGGTGACCCGAAACAGCGCAAGCCATATCAGAAAGGCATTTCATTTTTTTCTATTATGAAAACGAGATTTTCCTTTAAGTGTGTTTATTGAGCTGCAGTAACATAATGTAAAGTAACATAGACTTAAGCAAGATGACCTCATTCATCATCCTGGGGTCAGCTAGAGATGTTGGAAGCATTCTGAACACTGGTTAAAGAAACACAATTTTTCATGGAAGAAATTTCTTAATCCCTTTGGGATCGACCCTTTAAACTACAGAGTACTGCTGAAGGAAGAGCGGAGCCTTCGCGTTAGCTCTCAGCGTTAAGCATTTGCACAGCACCTGTGCAGACAGACAGTTGTAGCTGGAAGGAACGTTAACCACGTTCAGCAATATGGAGTGAGGCGCTACACCTGCTCTGCTCTCATAACTGGTGAAGAAGAGGAAGAGTGGGCATCGCAGCGGGCAGAAGAGGTGTTTCACCAGGCTTTGGATCAGGCACATAAATTTTGACCAGAGCACAGCTGCGTGGCTGCAACTCACTACAAGCAAACAATTTGAATGGCTGGTATTTTCAGCTTTTTAGTTACTTCTCCTGCTAGCCAAAATTATTCAAATAGTGCTTAAGAACTGTGTTTAGGAGGAATTGATGGGGGGGTAGACCAGACAGCCAGCCGCTAACACGGAAATGTGCCTACGGGTTCAGAGCAAACAGTGCCTCTCACAACTGCTCCATGCCTCTGACCATATGCTCTTCATCTGTTCATCTCCCCAACCATTCATTTGGACTCGGATGTTGAACTGTGCCAAATAAGCTTCCCAGGGAGTTTTCCCTGAAAGATGCAGGGGCGGAGGGCTGTATTATCTGAGCTGAGCCAATCCGACCTCTCCCCTCCGGGCATTTTTGAGTAAAAACAAGATGGAAAACTTCAGCAAAGATCCTGCCTCGGCCGCCATCTCATCTGGCCCAATCCCTCAAGCAGACAGTTGTCTTCTGTAGCCCCTTTAATTTTCTTCTCAGGGCTATTGTTTAACTGCCCAAACCCCCAAGTGCCCACTTCTCTTAGCAAATTTCAAGTTAGACAAAGTCTTCCTGGTGTCCTCTACTGGAACACCTGTTGATCTAGGGCAGTCAGTTCATGGCTCCCCTCCATTTTATCCGACTAGACAGAGTTTTGCAGTTGCTACTCAGATAAAGATCATTTCTAACAATAGCTCATCGTTAATTCTTTTTGGGAAGCTTCCAGATGTTGCTTTAATTCATTTTGTGGAGTCTCCTGGCTCAGTTTTAAGTCTTGTTTTAATTCCTTTTGGTCTTATATCAATTCCTTTTGGCTATTTTTATATCTATGAGCATCTCCATTATTTATTGCATATTGATTCGACAGCAATATGAACACACAATCTGCTTCGCTGGAAAAATGGTTCTCAGTGCTAACACCAGTTTCATCGCTTCCTGTCCCAAGAAACTGAGTATTTTTGATCTAATGGATTGTCTGTCTTAGCTGGGAAAATTGATTCTGTTAGTGAAGTATGCCTTTGATGAAGTCTTAATAAAACAAAAAGTGAAAAGAGTTTTGTTCCCTTAAACACTGAAGGCACAAAAACCAGGAGGCGTTTCCTCAATCTGAAGATCACTTTCTTTATTCCCTTAGTCGAGGATCCCAAAGCTCTTCTTCTGTCTCCCTCCTCCCTCCTAAGGCCCAGCTCAGCACGGAGTGGGACAGCTCAGGGGAAGCGAGATGCCCGTGAATTCTCAGGGCACCTGCTGATTCCCCAGCCGGCTGCTCTTGGCTGTCTTTCCTCAAGCACTGCCTGCTGATCCAGCTTCCAGAAAAAGGGATTTTAATTGTTCCTACCCATGCTGAGACAGTTCTTCGTGTCATGGCCTGGACTCTTTAATTTTCAGTAGGACCTAAAGTAACATATCAGCTTTATTTTGCCCTTTACGCACCACTACCTAACCTCAGTTTACATCATGACAAGTAAAAAATACGTCTGCGGAAATCGTTTGTTGTTTCTTCCTCACAGCTTGCCTCCATGCATTTCTTACCCTGAACAGTTTATTGCTATTATCATTGTCAACGTATTTATTATTTGAATGGAAATTTACTAGTCACGAAGTACCAAAAACCAGTTTGCCTTTTACTACAATCAGGTGGGGATCTTAGTGAAGAAACAGAGTTCCTAATCATCTTGGAGATAAATGATATGGAAATTCTGAGTTTCGTTAAAGTATATGTAACCTCAATATGATTAAAAGTATACCTTGTTCAGAAAAATCTGTTTGAAGTAATATGAATCAGAAGGAGACAGTAATAAATCTGACAATCATGTATCAGGAAGAAGAAAAAAAAAAGTGCAACCCCTATCCCCAACCCACTCCCCCAAATAAAAAAGGAAAAGAAAATATGGCATCATCATAATCACAAAACATGTTGTATTCCTGATTTTCACTCAGCTGCAGCTTTGCAAGGAATAGAAAAGTAAAGAATCAGTGAAGCCTAACAACATCCAGCTTCAAATGGCAGGGTTTTTTCCTCTTTCAGGCATGAGTAGCACTTAAAACACCTAGAATGGTATAACCTCTGATTCTGTTTGCAAACTTCCACCATCCTGACTTCAGTACCTTTCACTGACTTCCAGGTCATAGAAGAAATGCAACAAAAGTATGAGTAAGTTCACGATGATTTTCTATTACCTTACACTACAGTGGTATATGAACTCCCACAATCAAGGACACAGGTCTCTATGATAAATACATTTAAAGTACATAAGAAAACCACCTCTTTCTGAGTTTTTAAAAAGAAGAATTTTACATGGCTTTTGTTGCACTTTTTTTTTTTTCTCAAAGGAAATTATTTTTGGTCCAAGAAGAACTACAGTTAATCCCATGATACTTGACTTTACGGTCTTAACACCAAAGACAGTTTCTTTTTATTCCTTTCAGGGTTATGCAAAGGGTATGAGAAGTACTTTCTCTGCAGACTTTCACTCCTGCACTCCCTTCAATGCCAAAGCCTTCACATCTCTGCTTCTCCCCTGTTTCTATTTCTACCACATCCTTTGTATCACAAGTCTAGTACCAGATATCAGTGGGCAAGCTTGATGTGGGAAGCCAAACATGAAAAACTGGAAACTATTCTCAGTCATTCTAGCTTTGCCCTGTGCCTTTCACGCCTGCCTTCTTCCCACGCCCCTGTGCAGTCCCGTGTTCTGCCAACTCCCGGCTTTACTGTCCACTGCTCTTGTGTGACTGTCACCAACACGGACTGTGTTACAGGATACACGTCTCAGCGGATTTGTTGTCAAAACTATGTAAACCTGCTACAAACAAATCCTTTTCTTTCTTATACCTAAACAAAGCAAGTCATCTCTTTTTCAGCTTATTCTAATTGCAAATGGTTTCACTTAAGAATAGCAAGACATATTCTGCTCCAGATCGGAATGGTGTCAAATGAAATTGTTCTGAATTTAAGTTATTTTGTAACATTCTAGGATTTCAGATTTGAGTAGCTTAACATCTCTTTTATATTCTTAAATGTTCAATGGTTGGATTACTTGTTGAACATACTTTTCACATCTACACGCTTGAATGGGAATATATTTATGTAACTGTATGACTCTGGTGCCTCAGAATAGAACAGTAGCAGTAATATTTATTATTTGTACTGTATTAAAGTCTACAAGTAAAATCAGGCTGAAGGTCCCGCTGCATTAGTCAACATAAAGATAGTTTCAGCTTGAGCANTATAAAGATAGTTTCAACTTGAGCAGAACCTAAGCATCACTCCAGAAGCAGAATCATGTGTGTGCTTAGCTAAACACATTGACACTTCATAAGGCAACTATCAAACTGTGTTTGACACCCTCTTTCTGTATCCATGTATTCCATTGGTCATATAGGAAAACAAGGGAAGAAGAAGAAATTTTCTTTCAGTTTTGTCTTTTTAAAGTATAAAGCCACTTTCTGCCCACTGGCCAAGAAAACTTAGCAGGTTTTTCTGAATGTGTTTTTAATAGAGCCTCAACAGGAAGGCAGAGAATATGGCTTGAGCGAGACCAACAGCCACTGTAGCAGGAATGAGCGAGGGCCCACAGACACTGAGCGTGCTCAGAGCTGGCCCTAAGTTGTCTTTCACTGTCCCGTCTCTTGCCTGACTCACATCAGCCTCAAAAGAGCCCAGGTAACTTCCCAACCCAGCGGGAGGTGAGCTCCCCAGTGCATCCTGCAACGACCTGGAAAGCACCTCCGCATTTTATCTCCCTCTCCCACAGACACATCCAAAACCTCAACTGCTCTCAGATCAGCTCCAGCCCTCCCTCACTGACCCAAGAACCTCTGGATACCTCCTACCACCACCTATTCCATAAGCAGAGATCCCCCCTTTGTCAGAACAGGAGATTCAGGAAATGCCCAAGATTTTCAACAGATATTTAGATATTCAGTGTTCTCATTAACCTAAACATCCTAGCATCAAGGCAGCTCAGAGATTCTCCAGCAACCCCAAGCTATTTACCTCCCCTGCAAAAAACGACCCACACATAGGAACCTCACGCGCAAGTTTTAATATTCTCGGTGCTACCCTTGACTCTGCTTGAGGCGACCATAAACGGAAGTTATAGAAAATGATTTGCAGCTGTGCGAATCAGTTCACCGCATAATTTGCATAAAGAATCATCCATGACATTCATTGAATATCACAGTAATAGTCATGTGAAGGTGAACATCCATATGCTTGCAGGATTTAGGCCTAAAAATACAGGTCTTGGCAAGGTACGCAGTCTCCAGGGGACTTGCAATCTAATTAAAACTGACAAAAGAGTTCTCATCCTAAAACTGACTTTTCATTTTTGGTAAATTTATTGAAAGCTACAATTGAGATGATGATGTTGTATTTTTTCTTTTCTTTTTTTCTTTTTTTTTTTCCTCCATGTTTCATATTTATTTTGGTGTCATCTAAAAGCAGCTAATTATGATATGACCGATACTTTCCTTTTCTTCCTGTCTGGAAGATCTTATCACACATCCCATCTCTATCCTCATCATGAAGACTTCATAGCAAGTATATCAGAATATGTCTGCCTAGCTGTCATTGGACAGCAAGAAATCTCTATTTTTCCTCTGTTTTCTTGAATGTGCTTCCCCAAATTGCCCCTCTTTTGACTGATACATGCTTCTCTCTTACCAGTCTTTCTAAGATTTAAATAGAACTTTTTTGTTCACTCTTTAGAGCCATATTGTATCACTAGTCATGAAGTGTCTTGGTGAGATGGTAAGAAGAACACCAAGATCCCAGTGCATAAAGTTAATAGTTATTTCTTGAATCTCTGTGTTTGGTTTATCAGTCGAAAGGCATAAACAGAACCATGACTTCTTTTTTTCCTCTGAATATCTATGCTGAACATTAGCCAACTTTATAATATGCTGTGGGAGATTTTAAATACCTCTAATTTTAAATATCTCTAAGGATTCAGTTTTATACTTTTTGGAAAATAATACTTCTTTAATTCATGGATACTGAAAGGAGACTGTTGGCAGGCGCTCTTCGCGTAAAGAAGAGGAAAAAAATTCTCATATGACAGCTGTTGATATGGAATGCATTCACAAGAAAATTATGTTTGTCCGCCAGCCCACATACCCTCATCGTGCCAGCCTCCATGCTCAGACTTACAAAATTGTCATCCACCCTCCCCGGCATATGATGTGCAGTGAGCAAAAGTTCAATACACTTCAGATTTGAAAGGGAGCATGAAGAAGTTAGGGGACAAATAGAAGTATCGGAATGTAGAATAAATATTGCTGCATGTCACCAACGAAACAAGCGAATGTACAGCAAGAAATTTATGACAACAACCCTGGAAGAAAGAGAATTTGTTGCCCCAGCTGGAAATAAATCATTCAACAATATAAAGAAATCAGAAAAATAAGAATCAGGAAGCTGGAAACAGCAGAACTCAACTCCTATCTACTGGGCATCCTGAAAAGCAGGGCTCAGAAAAGCTAGTGACAGCGAGAGGCAATGACTAGCGTGGTTCTTTACTTTACTTGCTTGTTATGCATTCTTCCATACCAGTAAATGAAAAGTAAGGGTGTTTTTGTTTGAAAACTCGTGCGGGAATAGTGCGGGTATAGCTAATTAATATGGTGACAGCATCAATATTTTACGTTTGCTCTTGTTGCAGGGGAATTGAGGTGGGGCGGCTGCAAGAACAGAACCACACCACTCGGGGACGTACTACCTCAAACCCACTCACTGAGCAGGAGGGTGATTGCAATTGCTATTCTGTGATTTCTAATCTGCAACACAGCCCCCACACTTCTGCAACCCCTGGGACCAGGACCCTAACTCCAGACATCAGGTCCCATCTGGTGGCCCGGCCCTAGTGAGTCTTGGCTCCATTTTGGGTCCAACCTTTTCCATGCCATTGGAGGCCCACTTATGTGTTCTCTACCTTTTCTGGCCTAATAAGGAGGGCTATTCTCTTATTTAATACTTTTGTTGGAAAAAGGTGGACATTAACAGCGGTGGTAGAACAAAATTAATCTATTCCATCTTTGGGTTTTTTAGGTCATTACTAATCCAGTCAGCTAGAGCTGTTGGAGGACCACTTATGTGTTCTCCACCTTCTCTGGTCTAATAAGGACAGCGATTCTCTCGCTTAACGCTTTTGTTACAAAAAATTGGACATTAACAGCAGTAGTATAACAAAATTAATATATTCTTTCTTTGGTTTTAGGTTGTTATTGAAACCCAGTCAGTTAGAGCTGGGCAGAGGCGGTCAATGTCTCATTTGTTTGGGCTGTGTTTTCTGGTAGGCTTCACCCCATGACACTTCTGTGTTATACAGCGAGCTTCGTTCAAAGTTTTCTAGGGTTTTTTACATTAATTCAAATATACCTGTGGGGACCATAAAGAGATTATTCAGCTAAATTAGTAGATGCCAATTATTTCTTTTGTTTCTTTGGGTTTGGGTCTGTTTTTCTTTTGGTGAGTTTTGCTTTCTCCATTTATGTGATACAGAAACTTGCTTATGGATTTCACTTCCAATGTACAATTATAGCAGCGCTGACCCTTTCACTTCTTTGGTGTACACTCCTTTATATTAAAGTGACTCTGTAATTCCTAATAAGTATAGGTAAGCTGTTTAAAAGCTTTAGCAAAGTGCTATCTGCATGATTCTAAGTAATTCAAACAAACATTACCTGGTAATTTGCTGATACAAAGGCACAAACTGCATACACTTAAATTTTACACAACAAATAAACCCCTTGTGTATCACAAAAACTTTCTGTGAATTTATCATAGAAGTAACAAATAGATTGCCCTTTTCATGAGGCTATTAATTATTTCAGTGGAACTACACTCGTGAGAAAGGAGAGGTAGTTCAAGACTTGCACAGGATGACACCATGGCGATAGGTATGTAACCACGTTACAGCTCTGGGTCAGATCCTTAGTATAAACTGGTATAGCTTCACTGAAGTCATTGGAAGTACGCCAATTTGCATTTGCTGTTGATTTGGCCTCCTGCTCATATTGTGAGATTATCCTTAAGTAATTTGTCTTCCACTTTTTATGCAAGCTTATACAAGGTCAAGCTCAGAGTAAACTGCCAAATTCTCCCTGAAGGTGCAGAACTATTGCAGTCAGCAGCTGATAAACAGATACTTTTAAAAAGACTTTTATCTGGGCTATTAGTAAGTATGGGTAGATAAATTCATCTGATTTGATTTCAAATCCATATAAGCGTTGTAGGTTCAAAAGGTTAACTGAAGCAGAGAAGTTATCAGATTCATATTGACGTAAGAAATCCCAAGAAGAAAGCATAAAAAGAGCAGAGGAAGGAAAAACAAAGGATATATAAAACATAGAATTATATGAAAATAACAGAGAAGCAGAAAGGAAGAGATCAAAACCAACATTGTTTTCTGTATTTGAAATTTATTTTTATTTTTCAAAGTGTGCTTCTCTTCAGAATCACGAGAGACCAAGTTGTCATCCATGTTAATACTTCTTTGTGCTGCTGTGATGTTAAAGACATTCTGAATTGACTTTTAAAGGTTTTATTAGTGAAAGTGGTTTTCTGCAATATGCTGGTAGATGTTTGGGTGATGACAGCCCAGCTTATTTCTCCTTGGGCCAAAAGTACTGTGGGGGAGGAAAGGAAGTCGTGATTTATAATTTTGCTCATTCATTTTCAATGCTCTTGTTAAAAGCCTGTATAGGGACCTAAAAACTCAGGCTAATTTTGTATTACTGCCAAATAGTCACATATGTTTTTCCTAATTCCAGGGAAATGGGTGTTCATATTCCCTCTACTAACAAATGTGATTTCAAAGACGGAATAAAATGTAAAATCAAATGCTCTTTATGTTATGACTAGTGTTTGCATTTCATTCAGCTCAGACAACTGCCGTATCACGCTCCCTTCATGCTTAGCTTCAAATTGTATTCTCAGACGTTAATCCGATGCTGCGTTTTCGGCCTGGCATTTCTCTGCTTAGATTTTCTCCCCCAGGTTTCCCCGGGTTTGTCATTCCCTTGGCTTCTGAAAGTCAAGCAGTTTACGTTCTTGCACTTGTCAGGCTCCTCAACGCACAGGTCACTAGCATCCTTGCACACACTCCCTTGCTCTTCTGCTCTTCCTTCTGCTTATCTGACATAACCTGACGGCTTTGGCTGCTTCACGCTTTCCTTTTTACCACTTCAGATGTTTTGGATGTTCTGCTATAAACCTCGACTACCCCATACACTCTTGGTTTAAATAGGTCGTGTTTTAAAAAGGAAGATAAAATCAATCTGGTTTAGCTTGCAACCGTGACTACTTTTTCTCTGTGGTTACACATGACCATTGATCACAATATTGTACTACCGTTTCTAAGGCAGCTATCCTCATTTTATCGTAAAGCAACTGTTCCTGGTAACTATTCAAATCAGGGGCTAATAACATTTTAACAAAGAATCCCCACAGAATTTCCCTTAACCAGAGACGAAACCTGTATCCATAAGTGTGTGAGTTTGGAGGAAGGAAAGAACTAAGGCGTGATGTATCTATTATAGCTTCATTTAATGAAATTATGAGACCCTCTTCCCTTCCGGGGGAAAAAAAAAAANAACTAAAGCAAACAATCAGGGGTAGAAATCTGCCACAGATGCTGCTGTTGTATAATTTGGCTTCTGAAGGATTTTTCACAGAAAGATGCTTCCAGGAACAGGGTTGGGATGCTGAGCAGGATTCACTCAGCTTAGCTACCATATTCAGGATCAAACTGGTTGCCACATCTGAGGTAAAGAAAGAATCCAAGTCTTCCACATTCATAATCGCTGGGATAATTCATGCCATGTCCTACCTTGGCAGCTTGATAACACCAGCCTTGAGGATTTTGTTTGTTGATTTCTTTGCCTTCACAACTGAAACTATTCAGCAGATTCAACATGAATTCATTACTGGGTTTGGAAGACCAAACCTGTATTTTTTAACAAATATGTCATTCATTCAAAAAAGAATGTTCAAATCTGGCTGCAAGGCTTACATTACATTTGGACTATCAGAACCCTTGAATTTCATGTCTCTTGATTACCCAAAAGTTGTTTTTTCTTGTTGAAGTAAACGATAAGACCTACTAGAAGAAGAAATAGGTGACTTGGGCACCAAAAACAAGGAAAAGAAAGGAAATAATCTTACCAGGAGAAAACATTCAACCTATCTCTACTTTTTTTTCAGCATCTACTGATTTTCTTACTGTTCACATTGCAAGCTGTAAGACACTGAATAAGAAAACAAAGGATCAAAATTATATGCTCCTTAAATAAAAATCCAGGAACTTGAAGAAACAGCAAAGTGGTGATCTCTCAGAATAGCCATTTTAGCTTCAGCAACATAAACTTCTCTCGCTAATTGTCCTTTATTGATAAGGAAAAAGCTACATTGCTTTACTAAAATGACACTTCGGAGCAAGTTGCAATGGGTAATCACAAGAACCCAGGCACCACATCAATGAGGCTGACAAGCTGTGACAAAGGAACAAACATATTTTTTTTTAAAATTAGAAGTCAAAATTTAAATGTTTTATCGACACATATGATATCTTTACAAAAGAAAATGTTTCAAAAAACTTTTGAATATTGTGCAGATTAATGGTCCAGATGAATGAGATTAGAGGACCATCAGTCACATTTTCAGATCACATACAGGAAAAAAGTTTCAGAAGAAGAGAGAACATAGGAAGAGGGTTTTCTTCAACCATGTTCTTGCAAAATATCTTTTCTTTCTTAAGGTTAAAGACAGCCTTGTTATTTCAGTGACAAGGTATAGCACTGGGCTTGCAGCAAATGATTGTCAAGCTGCTTCTAGTGTTCACTGTCAAATTCTATAAAAATCAAGCACATGGTGTCTTACAAGTCTTGAAAAGAAACAACTGTGAGATGTCCAGAAAAGAAAGAGAAGGATTTCCTTCTAGACTTAATAAAAATCATCACTGTGTGACATTTTGTACTGAAACAGACACATATTAAATTTCTACAACTTGCCATCCAGGTGTTAGACTAAACCATTATAATGCTATGCTCTCTAAAATCCTTATTGATGTTCTCCAGAATAGGCCAGAATTTTCAAGAGAAATAAGTATCGTGTATTTACAGATTATACAGGCGCCCAAAGATGAAAAACATTCTGTTCGTTACTTTTCCACATATACTTTTAAATTTTATTGGACAGTGAAAATTGTTGTGAGTCTTTTCTCAGAGAAATCATTTGCACGTGCGAGCACAGCACAAGATGGATATCAGGTATGGGTTCTGAAAATATAGACACTTAAGGCCAGACTAAGCCTTTGAAGGTGTTCAGAGCAAGCAAAAGAAGCTTGTTTCCCTTTCCATTCTGGAAAAGGAAAGAAATGAGGTAATTTCTTTAAATTTCATAGGTTTCATACACCTGAATCTTACATTTATCTCAGAGAACTCAGTTATACAATTCAATAGTTGTGGGATAAACATTGGTGAGAGAATGCCATTCTCTTTAAAAAGCAGACAAAGTCACTTCACAGTATTATTGTTTGGGAAATAAGAGCATCGCATATTCATTTTAACAATATGATCCAAAATAATGTTTATTGCTTCATTTTCTGGTAAGGGTAATTATCTCTCTCTCTACTGCCATCACAGTAAATCTAGATGTTGAGGCAGTGACAGAAATCTGGGCAGAGGTAGAATTTAGTTAAGGGAGTGTTAAGGTGCCAGATTCTCAAAGACAAAAAGGTGGCAGTGACAGAGACGGGCTTTTTTTTTTATTCTTGAAGAAAATTCAGGGAACTACTCAGCTAATACAGCTGATACAGAACTACTACAGCTAATAAGAAACTAAAATAAATTCTAAATTTCCATTTGTAACAATTACCTGAGTATCAATGAAAATCTTGGAAGCTGTTATTCACTTGTTCTTTTCCTACTATTCTTTCTGTTACTTTCTGATGAATAAATGTTAGGAAAAAGAGTGCAAACAGGCAGAAAAAAACTGTNGGGCAGAAAATAACTGTATTTGTTTTTTTAATGATAATTAGTTGTACAGAATATATTCATTTTCACTGAGTATTTTTTTGTTTGTTTTCTTAAGGAATGTTTAGTTAACAGCTCTCACAGCAGAGGAATATTTTTTTACTAAAGTTATTAATGGCTTTTGAGTATCACTGAGAGGGAGAGTCAATGGAAATATCACAGTGACAAGAAACAATTGAATCACGTCTTTATAGAATAAATTTAATACATCCATGAAAACTGTACATATAACACAATTCCGAGAGAAAAAAGGCATACTAGATTCTCTCATGTTGTTAGAGATCAGATTAAACTTTATTCTGTCTGAAAACATAACCTCTGTGTGTCACACAGGATAACTGAAATAAATCAGTAAACTGAATGAAGACAAAGCCTTCACCATAAAAACAGTCTCATGTCTTTGGCCAAACAATGGCAGGAAGGAATTTAACATAGAATCTGAACAGAAAACCTTCCTTCAATAATCTTTTCCTAGCTGTGCATATTTAACAGAGTCAAAGGCAGTAAAGAACGAGTTAATAAATACGTCCGTGGAAGCACTAGCAGTTTGGACCAAGCGGTAGTACTGCTTACTCAATGTTAAAGACAGACAAATTTAAAGAAACAAGACTTTTGCAAATTTAACTGTATAGCAGAAGCCTGGCAAAAGCTGGCCTGGATCCACAGCCAGTATTAATGTGCCTATTCTAATTTACAGAAGCTGAAACTGGCTGATATTAAATTTACTCATGAGTCGACTCCGAGGGTGACCTAACGTCTTGGATTCTAAATGCTCAAGGCAACGGCCTGGCCGGATACTGTGAAACTTCCTGTTCAGCCAGGAAAATTCCTGTTCAGTCCATGGGCCTGGGCCTGGAACCCCAGAGGCTGTTTGGAAATATTCTCTCTATTCTGAAATACAGAAATCACAGAAGATTGCCGCTTTTTAGACAAGCACCATATATAGCATTCATGGCTGCCTTTTTAAATATTTTGATTTTATGCCCAATACTTCGGAGGAATCTGCTACCAGTAAGTTTTTTCTACTTTGTTACAGATGATGTCACTGCCTACCTTTACATATTTTTTTTTTTTAATCTTATCCTCAAAGTGTATTTTTGCACAAGTCAGAAATGTGTTATGAAGCTTGTTCATCCTTTAAAAAGTCATTATCCTGATGGTCTTTATCACAAATGAGAAATCTCACTCTGAAGTCTACCTATAAAATTTTAAAATACTGTATATGACAACAGCCTTATTTATTAACATTACTTCTCCACTTCAGTGGGGCTGTAGGTTGGCTCATGAACGAATCCACTCAAAATCAATTGCGTATCCAAAGCATAAGACAGTATGCAATAAGAGTGAGAATGGAGGGAAATAATAAAATATACATATATTTTACACAAACAGTATTTTTGTCGTAGATAGACTTATAAATTATGATTCGCCTGAACACTTTTTGGTTATTTGGTGTATTATTTACAGGAAACGCAGACCAGATTAAAGGATGTCTTTAAAGTATCTTATCAGAGAGAGTTTCATGCTCATGGATAAGAATGGAAAAAAAATTTATTGTCTTTTGGGTTATAACTAATGAAATAGAAGAATTGCAGTATACGATAATGACCTTCAGAAGCCAGAGAAGTCAGAGGAGCAGATTTCTGAGGGATTAAAGCTTTTCATTGTTCATGTATAAAGAAAGTGATTTATTAAAAAGAGTTGCTGAAGAACAAAAGGAAAAAATGCCCACTCTTTTGAAATACATTTTCCCTAGCCTCCCCAAGAACACATTTATAAACCTGTACAATGAATAGGAAAGCTAAGCAAAGAATAACATTAGTATCTGCACTTAGAAAAAAGAAAAGAAGTGCAAACAAAATCTGGCCAGCTGGTAAAAAAAGCAGAATTAATGTGCCTTTGTGTATCAGATTTGCAAGAATGCAAATATCGCAGCTTTTGGTCAGCTGGTTTAGAGATTAATTTCAAACAAGTAAATTTTTTTCCTTAAGGAAATGGACTAATAATAGACAGGTCATAAGTATGCAAACAAGGCTGACTCTGCCATAAAAGCAGAATAGGTTGCCAACTAGAGCAGCAAAATATTGAGGGCAGCAAAATTAATTATGAACATGGTCTGTGGGTCTGCAGAACTTTTTCTTCATTATCTTAAACTGCAAGTTTTTCAGACTTTTATGCAATTGTATGGGTCAATCAGTAGATCCAGTGAATTTTATTTAATTAGTGTTTTAAAACTACAGAAGTATATCTAAAAAGCCTTAGTATTATCATAAAATGCATTATGATGAGCAATGTAACTTTGTTTTAAAATATATCATTACCTAATACACTACAGAGGTTTTTTTCACATTTTCCTATTTTTTTTTTCCTAGAAGAAGAATGTTAAATACAAGATTTTCTTCTTCTTTAAAAGAAGACCTCAGAAGATTTGTGGGCCAGATGAGAAGAAAAAAACAAATCAAAACAAAAACCTCCCCATCAACAAAAGAGATGATTTCACAGTTTCATCTTTGGATACGTGTCTTCAAACATCCGAAAAGGACTCAGGCTATGAGAGCTTCGATTGACAATATCTTGTCTGAATCCAAGTTCATTAGTTTACATCCGCCACTTGTTGCTTCGTATTATGAGTTTATTCTGCAACTCTCTGTAATTAATTTTGGTTTTAATTATCCTGAATGATTTGGTATTCTTAACAAACTTGCTTATCCCTAACTTGTCGCCCTTTCTAGAATGTATCTGTTGAACCTTAAACTGGTATGTGCAGTGTGAGTTTGAGTAGCGTAAACACTTATTTATGACACAGGACTTTGGTGTTCGAGTGGGAATCTCAGCGTGGGAAATACCGCACTGGTACGGTTCAGACCATCAGAAAGGAGCACAAAAAGCAAAGTCTATAGAAAGGTACAATATGGTATGAGTTAAGGTACCGGCATCCAGATTTCCATTGTCCAAACTGCAGAAGGGCAAGCTTAGACTAGAAATGGATTCCATATCTGTACATAAACAATGCAAACAATGTACTTAAACAGCACTGTGCTTCAGCCATAGAAAAACTACCTTTTCCTTATAGTTGCAGTATTTCATTTTAATCTGTTGCCATGAGTCGATGACAAATGCCAGCCAGCGCTTACCCACAGTTTCCGAGCTTTATTGCTTTCTTCTAATTAGCTCTTTTAATGTCTACTATCTTGGATTTTTCAGCTTTCATAATGGAAAGACATCCTTTGATTTCTCAGATGAGGTGCTACTCTCCCCTCCTGTTGGTGGACGATGTTGGAATTCCATGTGGACTAAGACCAACGGCGCAGATGATGGAAAAGAAAAAAAACAAAACAAATTCAAACAAATTAACCTGACTTCAGAACGAAAAACTACTGAACTACAAATTAATTACTGGAAACTTTAAGATCACTACCAGCTCACACCAATAGCCTTTTCTATTTCTGTGTGTTCTCTCACTCTGCCTTTCATAGGATGATACATACTCGTACCTTTGCAAACCGACCTGAAAAGCCTAAGGTTTACGTGATTTAAGGATACGCATTCTACAAAACAATAGGAGCTGTCTTCTAAACTGCTATTGTACACTGCTCCAGCAGTACTGAAAATCTTTGAAAAGAACCCATATGGAACGAGAAGGAGAATAGCTGTAAGCTGTAAGGACGTGCATTGTTAGTTTGCCTGTGAAAACCAAAAGATGGAAGGATGGAAGGAAGGAAGGAAGGAAGGAAGGAAGGAAGGAAGGAAGGAAGGAAGGAAGGAAGGAGAGCGATTTAGTTTTGTATAGAAGGAGTCATTTCATACACGAGGTATGAAACAGAAAATGATGCCTGGGCTAAGACAGAAATATCCCTACCTGCCAGACAGAAATGATGAGGGGACTGCAGAATGAAAGCAAAAGAAACGGCAGAGCTATGTTTTAAAAATTCTAGTGTTTCCAGTTGTTACTGTGAGGTTTAAGTTGGCAGTGACATGTTATTTTGGCACATTGTCATTTTTGCTTTCATTACGGTTAAGACTCAGCGGAGATGTTATATCAATGCTGTAAGGGACTATGTTTATTAAAGGAACTTCAAGAGCACATTGTAGTGCTGCTGCATAACATCATTTATAAAAGCATTTACATCCATCAGTGTCATCTGGGGTTGCTATAAAACACAAGTTCTGAGATTTGGACAGTTTGGCGCTGTACAGATATAATATACCAGTCATTATATGACAATAGTAATTTGCTAGTTAATTACGCTGAGAAACTTTTTACTAACTGAAACAGCAACTTGGTCTGCTCTAGGATGTAATCACCTTTCCAGACTATGTATTTAGATGTACATTGTGTTCCCAATTTTATATGTAACTAAAATAAACAAACAAATGTTGCATTTTCAAAGCCCATTTCATCTTTACATATCCACATAAAATTTTCAGTCTAGCACAGCACAAGTATTGAAAATAAAAGATACTCCTAAAATCCATGTGAATATACATTTACAACAGCACGATCAAAGGTATTTTTAACTGCTAGCCTTCTTTTATAAGACGTAAACCACAGCATTTGTAAAGAATCATATTTGGACTTTTATTTCTGGCTTTGAGCAACTTGTGGCAGAGGGTTTTTTTGTCTGAGAAGACCCACAGTGGCACACGTGTCAATACAAATAATGGTTATCAATTCTCACAACTTACTATTTCACTCAATGCCAATCTAAATATATATGTGTGTGCATAAAAGAATATACATTTACCTATAGGTAAAAAAATTATCATAATTGGTCTGTATTTTACTATGTGACAGACTACATCTTTCTAATAAAATAGGAATTAACGGGTTTAAAAAAAAAAAGAAAGTTACTTTTTTCCCTGTTGTTTTTAATTTTCATATAAGCTTGCTTTTACTTTCATGATCCAAGATTGGAAGTAAAATTGCTGGAGTATTGCAGGAAATAAATTTTCCAAACTGTTTCTAATACCATTCCAATCTTTAATCCCAGAGGAATAACTGTTCACTTGATACATGAAGAACGTGACTGATACCAGTAAATAAATGCCAATATAGTGTTCGGACCCTTCAAGAATTGTTATTGACCAACCGACATGAGTAAAACACGTACGTTAAATCACCAGCTTCTTAGAGGAACTAAAACTATGGCTTCTTCGGCAAGTTTTATTTACTGCCCCTTCCCCATGCAAAGGAGAAGCTCTTGCAGTCTATTAAATTATTACTGATCATTATATCTCCATTTTCATACCAACACCTTCATGCCTTGCCCACGAACAGGTTGTGTATCCGCCTTCCGCCCTCTGCACAATTTGGAGAAAAATTATTAGAGCATATTCGCAGGCTGATGATTGTGTTTCTTGGGACTGAGCTGTTACTCCATGATCTCTGATGCCTATTTTAGTCTTCCGTGGGCCATAAAAAAGTTCGTCTTCCAAATCAGCGAAGAAATTATCATAGTTTTGTTGTTTCGTATAGCTCTTGGGAGCAGTAGCTCAGTTTATAGGTATGCAAAATGGCCACACAAGTGCCGGAGGAGTTCATCACAACTCTGACTCGAGTGTTACTGTAGTGGGGCAGCTCTGAGAGCCCATCTGTGATTTAGAGAGAGACCTGGGAGGCTAAAGAACAAAGTTCACTGCTCCGAGAAAAAAAGAAAACAATCAGTGTGGAAGCAGATATAATTGATTCGGATGACATGATGCATGCTGCAATTTGTTGCTCTGTATTGAGGCAGAATGGCAGCAAAGTTCTGTAATTGAAAACCAAGTGGTGAGAAAATTGAAGGGTTTTCTCTAGTGCAGCAGTGGTTGCTGTCACTTGGGGAACTGACTGTCCCAGGCTTTTAGGGTTTGATATTCCAGATCAACTGTCAGAGACAACTGGTGATATTCTAGTGATGCTATTTACCTCAATATATCAAATGCATCTGAACTTACAGCTGATTTTCATTGATTTGAGTTTCCAAATTGTGTTAAGAACATTGATGTCTACAAGCTCACCTCCAGCCCTTGGTCTGTTGCTGAAAAGCTTACAGAAAAATAGCACATAACAAAAAGGCGAGCGATACAAAACCTGTTTTTTTTCCTGTGTGTGAAATAACTAATGAAAATATCCTTTCTTTCATATAAGGTTGCTATGACAATGATGTGAATCACATGATTATCAGTCAGTGCTGATGTACGTGATGATGTACATGGATGTACATGGATGTACAGTGATCAATCAAGTGTCAATTTCACTGTGATCTTCTATACCAAACATTTAAGGATAAAATGGAGTAACATTACTAGATCCCATGAGTTTTGCAGAAAATGTTTTGAGGGGCACTCCATAATGCTGATCCTTTGATCATTCAGAGCACGCACAGGACTGGAACGTGTTTTTTCCTTCTCTCCATGAGGAGCACAACTATTTTTCCTTAGTGAGAAAAGTGGAAAAAATGCAGGGCAGGAGGTGAGTCTGAGATATATAAGGAAACAAGTCACAGACCCAGGACTGGAAAGCATGTCAGTATACCACAGGTTAGACATAGTCGCAGAAAGTTTTCATCATTTTTACAGAACAATATTGCTGAATATGGGTCGTTTTGCCTTTGTTGCAGCTGCACAAACTTCAAAACCAGGTTCAACCACTGGAGAGCTTTATCAAACTTGCAAATATGAACAATGATTAACAAGAGTGTGGTCAGATCTGCAGGCTGCAAACAATAAATGAGTGAGAGGTTTTAAATAGCAGAACAATGTGCGAGCCAAACCAAGCCAAAGCTCTTCATCAGACTCAAATTAGAAGATACTTTAAAAAAAATCCAAGCATGTAAAGGTAGAATGTAATTAGACCACAGATAGTAATATCTGCTGCTTAGCTCTGCTTTCTTTTTTTTACAATTCTGTCACGCATGGTGTTATACAACAGCAATCTCAAGTGAGACACCTGGCTGGCACCTGCCGTTCCCTAAACTTCTCAGCTCTGAAAGGGCGGCTGTCGTTTCAGCTTTCCGCTGCCTGCTGTGCAGCTCACTGCGGAGCTCGGGAGAGGCTGGAGGAGCTGAGAAGTTCTGCTGCCTTAGTGAAGGTACTCCCTTACTAAAGGAGGATTTACGCATGCTGGACCTTGGCAATGTACGACTTCACAGTGCTTGCATAGGCATTAGAAGTATTTTTTGACTCTGCCTAAGGCCACACATCTACTATTGTGGTTCAACTCCAGGTGGAAACTGGAATCATGCAGGTACTCGCTCACACCCCCGCTTTCCCCCCAGGAAGGGTGAGGGGAAGAGGGGGAAAAAAGGGGGGAAAGGGAGGAAATCTCACAAGTTGAGGTAAAGACAGTTTAATAGAAACAATATCAGAAGAGGAAAAATTACAATAATAATAAAAATAATAATAATGACATGGGTCACTCTCACTGCACCGTCGCGGTGATTGCGGATTCCCGCCCCCAGCCAACCCCCAGTGATATACAAAGCATGATGTCTATGGTAGAGAATATTCCATTGGCCATCCCATCGTCCTGTCTAGGCTTCTATGGGAAGCTGAAAAAGGTTCTTGAATAGTGTAAACATCACTTAGCCACAACTAAAAACAATAGGTATTATTGACATTCCTTTCACAGCAATTGCTAGAAAGAAAATTAGCTCTTTCCCAGCTGAAACCAGCACATCTACCCAGTCCTTTCCGCAAGTGCTGGCACTTGCATCCCTGCCTGCATGAACTCATAGTATTCTCAGCTCTTGATCCTCCCAGTTACATGCTCTGTGCAGAAAGAATTGACTATAGTATATCTCTGTGCTGTAGCTGTGGTTTTTGTGCCTTTCCACTGGTGTTCTTCTTTGCACACCATAACAGTCTCTCCCAGTTACAGACTGTAATTTGTCTTCAGGTGTAAGATGGGGGTATCGACACTGGTCTGACCATCCTCACAACAACATGTAAGCACAGAACTGTCTATGGGGCAAGTATGAAAAAACGTAAATGATGGGAAAATGATAGAAGGTGTGCCTGGAGAGCTCCTGAGAGACAGATTGATTAATCTGTTCCCAAACTGATATTGGCCAATGGGATTTGTTTATCTGAGGAGTTTTCACAGGAATGAATAAGTACAGACAATTTAGGCTTTCAGTATCTTCCCATACTAGCAGGTGCCAGACAGCAGAACAGCCCAAATAATTTGTAGATCAATTAATAATCTCATTTTATTGATATACTTTATTTACTTTTCTAATGCAGTGATTACATGGATCATAAAAATCTGTAAGGAAAAAATGTTTCAGTTTTTTGTAATGGAGGGAGTGGTATGATTATCAGATGTCAATCAGAATTGCAAAGACGATCTTACACAATGTTTATTACTGAACTTGAGATGTAAAAAATATTTTCAAAATGCCTTTTAGTTGGTGACCATTAGTCAAGAACATGTCATGATACGGCAGTAAGGAACAGGTTGGTGTGAGCATCTTAAACTGAAATAATATTGAGAGAGAAGCAAAAACCTAAAATCATTCTCCATGCCAGTCCCAAAGGAGCAAGTCTGAGCTGCCCTCTCTTTAAGTCGTTTCACACATAACAATCTCTTTAAGTGCACCCCCTGTGAACTTTGTCCTCGTGTTCCTCCGCTTCTCTGTATGTCAAATAGTGGCAGCAACAGTCACTTCAGTAAGGCAGTTTGAATTCCCCCATTGAAAACTCACGTGCATCATGAATGTCTGCAGTGGAATCCAGTTGTGTCCCATTTGATGTTCCCTCTGTCCGTTCTTACCTTACGGTAAGATGAGGGGGAGAAATATGTTCAATTTCTTCTTAATCATATCTTCCAACATAATACGTTACATTTGTTTTGAATTTTACTATTATGTTACATCATTTTTTCAAACCTTATGTTCCTTTTTTCCTCTCTACTTCCTTTTTATCCTTATCTACAGCACCTCAAGAATAAAATTTTCATATATGCATAATTTGTAAGTGCCATCTACAAAAGACAGTGGTTCAAGTGCAGCCAAAATTTGCACATTAACTTTATTCTTTTACTTCTCAGTGGAAAAAAGAAATAGGAACCAATGGGAAATTCACACCGGGTTTACTATTTCCAAAATGTCTCCCTCTGATTTAACCATCTATAGAAATAATAGCGTCCCTCTAGGAAGACCCAATAGGTTTTAAAGTTTCTTTCAAATCTTCTTGCCGTAGGAAAAAATGATGAGATTACAAAGAGAAGTTCCACACAGGAGAGCTTTGGTGCTGCCACTGTTCTTGTAATGCCAGAGCAGATTCATCTCAGGAATTGTTCTAATCTGTCTTTTTTATACATACACAATATAAAAAATATGTTGATTTTTCTAAAGGATTATTTTTTGGTACTTTTTCTCATTATTGTATGATCCATTCATTCACAACAGGTTGTCTTATTCATGTAGTGGATTAAAGTGTGTGGTGAGATAATTGTTATATAGAAATAAAATACCAGTTTTTACTACAGTTGAGAGCTTTCAGCTAGAGTGAGTGCTCCACTGAATAAATGAAATCATTCAGGCTGAATTCATCTCACCATAGTTTGCCCCTTTTCTTCTTTGATGACGATAAATAGATATATCTAGGTACGTAAAAAAGAGAAGAAACCACAACATATAGTATGATCTATGGGCAAAACATGAAAAGATACACAAACAGCTTTTTTTTTTTTCCTTATGTCCTCCACACAATTAATTAATACACCAAAAAACAGCTTTTCCTCTTTGCAATTAAGAAGAAAAGGCCACTAAAAAGAAATGGGGATCTAAGATGAATCACGTTTCCTGCCTGGGTAGGAGCAATGAGAAAATAAAAGTTTTGAAGCAAAGAATCTCAGAAGATATTTTCAAAATATAGATTCTTTGCAATTTTTGAGGTCTCCACTTTAACATCATGGAATAAAAGTGATACAATGGTATTTGTCTGTGTAGATAGCTACGGTGAGGTTTGATTTCTCTCCTGGTTTCTCATACAGAAAAATGAGTGGCTCACATTCTGACCCGAAACGGGATAGGTGCACATTCAGATACTCTTGAGTGATAACAAGTGAAACTGCGTTGAATCAGAATTATTTTTGTCTTCCTGCCCACAGAAAAGGAGAGAAGTTTTCACATTGAAAAGCTAGGGAAAAATCAGTCATCAATGTTAAAAGAGTTTGACGGCACCATTTTTTGGATATGGCTGATGCTGACTGCACACAGACACTCCTGCTTATACACGCACAGGAACTTAAAATACCACCGTATTAATGAAGCACGACACCCTGTTGCCTTTCTTTCTGAACCACACTTAAACATTTGGCTCAATTCAAAGACTGAACGGAAAGTAGTTCAGTGAGAGCCAGGAGACTTCTGAGGAACTTGGCTTAGGCTTTATGTTTTTCGTTTTCTGAAGATATTTGTTATTTAGTGATAATGATAACTGAAAACATTATTTAGCACGTTAAATTCCACAGTGTTCCATGCTTCAAAAATTAAAATGAGAAAGATTTAGTTACTGTTATGGGAGACCTGTTACTTCTGCTGAGTATGTTGGAGGGAAAGAGTGAAAAGCTCCTCAAACGAGTAATTCAAGAAAAAAAAGATAAAGAAAACAGCTTTATATGTGGCAAGTACACCTCGAGCAAACCATGATGACCAGAACAGTCTTCCTCTTTCTCTTGTCATTAAGGTGTCAAAGCAGCATGTGTTAAAGGAAGCCATATAGGAGTTAAGTACTCTTGTTATCAAAGCAAAATTTTAGGCAATATTTTCATATATTGCAGTGTAAAATAAACAATAATTCAGATTCCATTGTTCTAGTCAAAAATGTCAGGTTGCATTTTCTTAAGAAGTGTGTCATAAATTTACCAGCTTGTCATAAATTGTGATGACTGGTGGTATACCTCAGAAACCTACAATGAGCAGAATTTGTGTCACACTTGGTCATATTTTTGGACCGGTAACAAAGGTTTTGCAGTTTGAAAGCAAACACGGTGGACAGAAATTCGGGGAAGACATGGAAATGGCTGAAAGATGAAAGGAGGAGAGCAAAGATCCCTGCAAATACCCGAGGTCTGTTATCTATTCCTGCTCTACTCCACACTTGCCTTTCTTCAGTTTTAGATACCTGTTTGCAGATACTTGAAAAAGAGTTATCTTTAAGCAGAAACATTAAAAACACATTTGAGATATAAAAAAATGACAAAATAATTATTTATATTAAAACCTGTCACAACCCATCCAAATGTTAACATTTATCTCTACTTTGCATAGATAGACTTCAGACAAATCTACGAAGCATTATGTATGTTGACATTTTTCTCTGCCAAACAGTTATTTCTTCACTGACTTATCAGAAACATCATCTGTATTTCCTTTTGGTAAGAAAAAAATACATTTTGTCTCTGCTAATGCACTGTAGCACCAGGACTCAGCCTTTTTTTGACAACTCCTCTTTTAGCAGTATTTTGCTCTCTCCCTCATTTCTTCCTTTCTCTGGCTTCCCCGAAATCCTTGGGTACCTTACATCTCTACATCCCTAACTCGTAACCTTGAAGATAATAATGTATTT
>RSEF01000004.1:49060507-49072144 GCA_003993805.1 Himantopus leucocephalus | reverse complement strand
ATCTATGGACTCAGGATTGAGCTCTAATCTCACTGGAAAAGCGGTGATTTATATGCCTCCCAAAATGTTAAACTTAGGGTTGTGATAAGCATTTGTGATGACAGTTCAAGACTTGACTATTGCTTTTTCTCTAATTCAGTTGATCAGAAAATAACTGAATTAAAATATAAAATGGAAGTACTGCAATTCATCAGGAACCCATAAAAAGTGTTGAATAATTTTGAAATGTAGTGACAGAAAATAAGAATGCCGAATTGAAAGTGGGGAGAATTAATAAACAAATAAAAGCCGTGCTATTTCAGACAACCAAAATTTCCCAATCCAGACAACTACAAACATGCATGAGAACCAAAAGATGGCATTGCTGATGTATAAAGCAGAAATATGGCTTTTGATTTGTAGCGTCTTCAAAGGAAATGAAATGCTAAATGAGTGATCAAGGTTATACTTCTGGAAATATGAGGACAGATGTCAGACTCTTAGTTACTATGGAAAAAAGCTCTTACTAGGTTTGAGCATGTAGGAACCCAGAAATGCATAGGATCCCAGTCCATGTAGCACACTGAAAGCTGATGAGGAAAATAAAGCCATAGAGTCTCCTGACAATAAACATAAAGGTATAAGTGAACTGGGGAAAACCTGGGAAGAAGTTTAAGACTGGGCAGGAGACTAACTTCTGAAGAAACTCTCTCTTTGCCTTGTTTGCCCCGCTGCCCAAGAAGAAACACAGTAAGATAAAAATTTCTGCAGAGCCGTGTTATGTTCGACTGAGCCCGCTGTACGATAACATTAAAGTTTCAGTATTCTGCTACAGTTTTTGTTTTATTTATAAAAATATTTCTGAGATTTAAATTATTAAAAGCAGTAGAAACAAATTCAAAGGTATTTCCTTTTGACATTTTGGATAGATAGGAAAATTCTGCAGATGTAAAGAAAGGTAATATAGTTTTTTGGATAGTGATTCTCAATTTTTTATCAAGTCCGCAGGGAAAACTGCAATTGCTCCCAGCCCGTTTTTCAGATGTTGATATACTGTAATTATGGCACAACTCTGTGCTAAAAAATAGGAAGTGTAGCAAAAGACTATCTCATCAGAACCCTTAAGCAAACAGTTTCACCGAGCTTTTACAATAACACTACCCAGTCCCAAGAAATTACTGAATAAATTTATGTGCTCATTTAGACATATTTTTAGTTTAGTGAACTAGAAAATTCCATTTTCTATAAGTAACAGTCCAGTAAAACCGTGTAATTTCTGGCATTTTCCAAATGTGTAGGCTTGTTTTCCCAATGGTGTTCTCGGTCAGTGAGGGTGAACGCCAGGACTAAGGGTGCTAACTGCACTTCTTTTAGGCAAAAGAGTCGAAAGCTGTATCAGGACACAAAAGGTCAATGTTAATATATTTTACTCAACACATGGGGCAGTACTGTACCAGAAGGAGCAGCTCGACTGGGAGGACCAAAAACAGAGTAACAAAACCATGCCATTTGTTCCTTGGGTGTCCTGCGTTGATGGTATTGCCCCCAAAACACATGCTACCTGTCATGGAGCGGCTCACACTTCGCTGTGTGTCTGCACAGCTCCCGCGATAAGTACTACGGGGTTTTCCTGCTTCCAGAGTCAGCCATCATCTCAAAAGGGCTAAAAGTCCTACCCCCGACGTAGCTCAGTAAGAAGTCTAGCTTCCTGAGCCTAATTCTTCTTGATATAACACTCGTCATTAACAGTATCATAATTAAAGCCTAACTGTATTTCTCTCGTAAAACTTACTTCAAGAATTTTATATAAATCTCCATTTACCATAATTCTTTCTCTAAAGTAATGTAATTTTCATTTCCTCTGCCATCCAGCTTGACACTCAAACTTTCTCAGATATTTCAGATAAAGTTCCAGCACTGTGTAAGTAATTCTGAGCCTAATTTAGTGAATTGTATATTAAAACCCATTGATCTTACGCCCTTATAACACAAATAGGTTATAGCCAGCATATATTAGAAGGTACAATTACAGAGCAAACTAAGAGACATTACCACATATCAGGAGGCAAATGTTCCTAATCAGCTCTCAAACGTGGGCATACGTTTCCCCAATAACTGTGAGAAAAAAAGCATTTCTATGTGTAAGTGGGGACTGCAAGTGTCACTTTGCCTCCACCTCACCATCCAGTCAGATGTAGAGATTCATAGTGGTCATTGGCTTAAAGAAATGTTTTTCACGTTCTTTTAGCATTTTACAGATAACATCGTACCATTTGAAAACAGTTAATTTAAAGGAAATAAAGAAGGAAATTCTTTTACGATTTTAAATTATAGTCCCACACTGCTCCTCCCGTGAACACAGGTGTTAATTTCAGCGATACCGCTTTTGTGGAGTTCATCTGCCATCAGTCACCTGTGTTTGATTATTCCTGCTTTTAGGTCATCCTCTTTCACTCGGCTCTCTCTATAGCTCAGTAATATTTTACAGTCTTTTCCCCCAGTATTGATCTTTCTGTTGCCATTCTTGCATTAAGGTTATAAGACTGCACTGTAAATCCACACTGAGTCTAGAATTAGCGGTGACTACAACTAACATGTTAAGCAGCTTTGTACTACGTCACACTCATTTCTCAAATTAGCACTGATTTTTTGTGATGACTGAGTATTCAGTGTAGATTTTGGATGCTGTTAGGAGCTACACAAGTGTATGTGCTTTGAGAGTTGCCTCTCCGAGACCTGTGTCTTTCCCAGCGTGGTGCTGCTGGAGCTAACATCAGTAGAGTTGCCTGGAATGTCTTGGTAGGAAAGTCTTACCACTGAGTCCGTAATACCATACCATAAAATCAATTAAGAAAGTGACTTTTGGGGACTATGTGTTACAAATTTCAAGTACCAGCATCACAGCTAAAATATTCTACAATGACAGTTTCTGCTGCCCTGTCCTCACACTCCTCCGGGACGGTTGGATAAACTCCAGTATCCTAGCTTCATATTCTACTATGTTGCATTAGTTTGGCCCTGCCACGAACTGACAAAATAACAAACATAAATAACATCAAACAAAGCCGGCTTCCAGGACGCGGCGGTGTCTCCCAGCCAAGCAGAACTGATAGAAAGCATTACTTTGGAAAGCCGCTCTGCTTTATGTAAACCTTAAACTAAATTAATGAGCTGCTTTTTGTGCTTTCCAAACAGGGTATTAGACCATTTCTGCAATCTTTCTTTCCTCTGTCTTCCCCTATAATCACTGTCTTGCTAGGGTAGTGCTTCAGTCTGCCATTCTTCATCAAGAACAGCTTTTCAAGCGCTTTTAGCCATTCTTGTGATAGTGGCAGTCTTATGTGAGATAAAGACAAAGCGGAGCTACACGTTATCATTATAATGCGGGCACTTGACTGCGTGTCACTTGAACAGTTCTCCTACTGCCTGCATGTAGACCTTCGGTACGGCAGCCTAAAATCATAGATCTCACTTCAGAGTCCTACAGAAGAGTCCCGCGGTAGATACGCAATTTCCCATACCCACGCTCTCCTCCTCGAAGGAAGCAAGGCTCACACTGCTCTACAACATTTCCCAGGGTCCTGGATGTATCTTTCAGACAAGTCGTAAGTACTGTAAAGCATAAATCACCTGTGCTCATCTAAATTGTCATATTAGAGGGTATTGTATGCTCTTACAGAATTTTTTCATACAATAAAAAATGGGTATTTCGTGGCGATTAGCCAGAAGTAGATAGCACATCCTTGATGTGTATGTTAGTTTGTACCGGAAAGGAGGGACGGAGGAAGAGGAAAAGCACCATCCTTTTGGGTTGAATGAACAACTGTTTGAAGAGGGAATGTAGCCAGTCTATTTGATTGCCAGTTTAGGGAACCGAAACACCTGTTTGAAAACCTTCTCCATCCTGTTCAGTGAAGTAGGAAGATTAGCGCCAAAAATTCAGTCAGCGCCAAAAACTGGCAGAACGGTTAAACTCCGTAGTTCACTGGCAGGTTTGCTGAACGATGAGGGAAATATTTTTAAGGTCTCAAGAAAAGTCGTAGTCAAGCAAGTTGGAAGAATTTTTCATGTTTCGCTGTGTCTGTATCAACCTTCTTTTTCCATCAGCTTGAATGCAAACGTTACCCTTCTTTGTTCCAGAAGGCATAGCCAGCTGGATTCTTGCATTTAAAAACCCCGTGTACAGAAAACTACATATAAATCATTTCCTGATTTGCAGTATCACATTTCTGAAACTGCTCATAGTTGTACGTAACGCAGTTCCTTCCTTGCCACATGTTTTCTGACAGAAACCTGTTCCTCCTACAATAAACTGAGGGACATTTATTTGGTTTGAATCAATCTTTGTACAACCAGGAACAGGAAGGGCTAATTTTAAATCCTCTCAAAATCAACACGAGTTGTCTATTGCTAGTTTCAGCTAGTCTATATTTGATACTTGCAGCAATATAAAAAGTGGATGAAAAACTAAGTCTGAGCAATAGCATCTAAAATCATTTGAAGATATGAATCACGTATCTTATGTGAGATGGAGCATAATTACAGTATATGGTTACACGGTGCTTTAAACACCTACTTGCATTTAAATTCTTTAGAATTTTACTGGAAACATCTATATTTACAAATTACAAAAGCAAAGATACCAAACACGTGTTTAACACGCAACATCCAGAACACTTGTCAGTTTAAGGTTTGAAGCCAATTTGAAGCATGTAATGAATTTATATCTGGGGTACGAAATAGATATCTGAAGTGACATCCTGAGGCACAGTTAATAAGATTGTCTTATGTAAGGCTATCTGGTAATATGATCATCTCTAATGAGATTACTCTGAAGTAATCCCTTTACAAATTAAATTAATGGATGATATACATTCGCAATGCAAGAATACAGAGCTAAAATGTGCTCAAAACTTTTTAAGGTTAATATCAAAGGATTTCTCTATCCCTATAGAGGCCAAATTATTATGTATATAATAATGTATTGTGTTAAATCAGAGGGGGCAAAAAACAAGGAGACCCACAGGAAATAAAATGTTGCCAAGAACACTATACTGTCTTTATGAGTATCACATGTCTTTTCAAAATTATAACCAAATAATTAAACAGAAAAAAAGCTCCTGTCTGGAGCCGAGTGCTGGATACCGCAGGTAGGAGAATCAAAGGGAATACTAAAATTTAGTATTGAATCTGCTGAGTTGGAGAGGAAGGGCAAGGGAAAATGGTTTCCCAGCCTGCTGGAAGAAAGACACAGAAGGAGAAGAGAGAGTAAGTATCAAAAATATACATTGCAATGAGAGGTTGCATTCAGCTCTATCAATCAGAAACGGAGCTAGGTGGGAGCTTTAAAATGGAAGGTATAATTGGAGTTAAGGGTGAATAGATATAGGTCATTACCGGTTTAAACCTTTTATCTATACGCTGTTTGCTGTTATGAAAAATGAACCTGGCTATAAGTAGCTCCTTTCGGCCGCTTGATTGTCGTGCTATTAGGAACTGTAGAGGATATCAGGCACGCTATGGTAGGGATTTTGTGAAGATCTTGTGTTTATCTCATTGATAAGCCCAATCAATCATTAGGAGACATGGCACAAAGCGCATCTCTTNACGCTGTTTGCTGTTATGAAAAATGAACCTGGCTATAAGTAGCTTCTTTCGGCCGCTTGATTGTTCTGCTATTAGGAACTGTAGAAGATATCGGGCATGCTATGGCAGGGATTCTGTGAAGATCTTGTGTTTATCTCATTGATAAGCCCAAACAATCATTAGGAGACATGGCACAAAGCGCATCTCTTTTAAATTTTCTGTAATAGCATTCAATGATGCATTTAATTGCCATAAAGGCAGGAGCCAGCATACCGTGCGTATCCTGACTCGCCTCCAGTTTTGCCTTACTGGGAAATGTTTGGTAGCATTGTTGTTTTTCACGAAATAACTGCACAAGAGCACTTCTGCCTTGTTGGGTGTTGCTTATTCTCTGCCTATTTCTGTCAGACCAATCCAGAAGTGTTTGGTGTTAGAGACGTTTTCCCCCTGATAGTAGAGGCATTTACTCAGCGAGTGAGTTAATTTCCACCCCACTTGAAGCATTTGAAATATCATTTAGTCTGGCTTTGAAGAACTTAAACCTAAGCATTGAAGTGGTCTGTATCACATAGCCGAAGTCAGACATCTAAGAGAATATTTTGGTTCCCAGGGCACAGAATGCCCTTTCTTCTCCTTGTCTTCCTTCCAGCTACCACAGAACCCATGCTCTTCCCTACGGGGGCAGGAGCGCCAGCGGCAGGCAGGAGCCCCGCTATTGGGCACCCTGTTCAAGAGTCTCTCTGTGTAGGTGTCACCAACCTGCTTTTGCTATACTTTTATATAGGTCATATTCTGGTGACCGCTTGATCGGAGAACATTGTTTGGTACTACATAAAAATGGAAGATTTTAAAAACATCCAAGTGAAAGAAAAAGTAGTTAATAAAAGCAGCACAGGGTGAGAGTAGAAAAGAATATATAGGAGATAGTACTTTTTTTTTATGTGCCAGCTCCCATAGAATTTGGTGTGTTCAGTCGCTCTAAAGGGCAGGCAGAAAAGGCTAACTGCAACACCGCAATTTGGGAAGCTGAGGAGACCGTTCTCCACATGAACTGAAAGATTATGTGGAAGGGAAGTTGTGAAATCTGACGGTGACTCTGAGGTTTGACTTTTCCAATGGGGTGAGGGACTTTTAAAGCATTCTTCATCCTGGAATACCATCTGGAGCAAGGGAGTAGGCAAAGGACTGCTTTCACACGTTGGCATTTGGTAAAGGGTTGCCAAAAGGATACTAAAGCAACAGGTTTTACCATGTAACCATGACACCAGAGAGAAAAAGCAGGAAAAGTCAGTAAGAGCATTATAGTGAAAATGGAATCAAATTAAATCACTTCAGACTAATGCCAGCCCGGTCTTATGGATGGGCTGCCTGTCAAAGCTCCTGGAACGTATCTTCCAGTTGAGTTTCTTCCCAGAAGAACCCGGTGCATGTGCTCTGCGGCTGCCGGGGGATGTGAGACATCCCACAGTAAGTGGGGACATTTGCTTCATAACTGCACTCCTGATCTCAGCTAAAACATTAGTGTAGACACACTCCCAGGACTGCTGAGGAACGACCAGTTAGGTTAGCTCCTTTTCTGATTTTAATGCATTAGCAGAAAAGAAAAAAATGCACGGCGTTACTTCTAGTCAAGGGAAGTGACTGACTCCATCCTCCCCTGCAATTACAGGACTATTCTGAAGTCAGTTGTGCCTAAATGCTACATTAAGCAATTTTCAGATGTCTAAAGCTGACTCGTAAGCCAATTTCGCATGTGATTTTTTAAAGAGAATCGGTCAACAGTATTAATTTCAATTAAAGCAGAAAGATTATAAGAACCAAGGCGGAATTTTTCATGCCTATAAAAGGATCTTTAATATGACAGGGTGGAATCTTCTCCCTGAAGAGCAAAGGACTAGGCACACGCTCTGTGTTTCTAGAGGCTATGGCATTAATAGCATTTGTCAGTCATGACGCTGCAGATGGTATTTGTAGCAAGTGAACTCAGTAGTCTATAGATCATGTTCTTACTCCGTCCTAGGCAATGGGCTACTGAAGGGGTGGATTCTTTAGGATGGTAAGAAATGGTAAGACCCCTCTGCTCAGGTTTCATATTTACTGACCATTCTATAACAGTAAAATCATGGCAAGTAACAAGACTTCTCCTTAATCCAGAGCTTTCTCTATCCAAACTAATTCAGCTTGCCACAAAGAAAAGAAGTTGCCTAAGCCAATTACATTTTAGCTAGATTTCTGTCCTCTTGCAGCTACTCAAAAAATGTAATGCAAAGGTGACTGTAAGACACAAAATATATCTGTGAATGGCAAAACAATAAATAAATGGCTCTAAGTAATAATCAAGAATAATTTTCTGTTTATCTGAGAAAATCCATGGTCAACCTGCATTATTGGGAACCTCCAAAAACGCGGTCCATCCTGGTATCATACTAGGTTAAATATTTACAGTTACCTTTGATGATGTTTATGGCTACCGATCATTGCCATTAGAGTTCCTGCAGTTACAGGGTGGCCAGAAACAGCGCTGTATCTCAGTTCTCATTGACTGTTACAATAAAGCAGGCATGCTTATAGAGCAAACGTATGTCCTACAGCAACTGGATAGCCATTCCAACAAGGTGGATCTCTTCTGAAAAAAACAGAAGGCAACTGATATAGCTACATTTCTTTAGAATGAGCTCATGCTGACAGTATAAGGGTTTAATCCCATTTGCAGATATTTCTTCTTGGTAGAAACTGAAATCAGGAAAGAGGGGTTTTGTTACAGTGTACAAATTGATGACTGGCGTCCCCAAATTTCTTGACTGTCAGAATGGGACAGCAGTCACCCAAAGAGACATTTTACTGGCCCTTTACCTGCTAGATTTTTGTATATCTGATAAAATTTTCCATTGTTGTACATACCATAATATTTACACTCATTGTTCCACCAAAAATATCATTTACTGATAATATGGAAATCATGTACCCTAAGTGTGCCAAAAAATGACACTGTAAATGCAAAATGAAATAATATTGTTTTCTGCTATAGTTACAGGTAGCATTCATGCCTTTAGTACATGTTTAGCCAGATGTTCACCGCTGCAGGGTGAGTTTTGTCTCATTCTTGCCACCACTCTTTGGACAGGAACTTGCAAGCTGGTTTTTAATTGCTGTCCCCAGAAAGTGCCTGGGAATGCCATCAGACAGAGCTGAAACAGAAGGGTCGCCAGCACACTCAGCAGAGTGGAGGGTGCCAAGCCTTTCTTTAGGACATTGGTCATGCAGAGCGTAACCTAAAGAGGTCACCCCACTACAATCCTTGCTCTCCGAATTTCAAAAAAGACTTCCATATTGGATTATTTGCTTCAGCACTCTTGGGGAAACCTCTGCCTCCCGCTGTAACAAGATTAAGCTCATTCCATAACTGTCTGGACACTACCTTGGGATCTCGGCTGGCTTCCTGCCATCCTGAAATCAAGATGAAGCATCTGCTGTGCCATTATCCAGTCTTGGCATATGCATCCCTTAAGAAAGGATATTGTGACATAACCAGTGGAGCACAAAAGCCCTTACTGACTTAAGGACCCACAGGGCTATTGCCATCTGTTTATTAATTAGGTGCACTAGGTCCTGCTTGTTACATATGGAACGAACCAAGCTGTTGGTGGCTCAGTCCACCAGAAGTCTATGGTTATAAAGAAAGGATTTTCAAGAAATAGGTAATAAGTGTCCTTGTTTGAATTGCCCAGGACAACGTCTCCCAATGTTTTAAATCAAAATCATTATTCCACTCCTCTACTAAATGTGTTGGGTGAGCCCTGTGTTCCTGTCTTTCTGTAAAATCTGTATTTCATAAGGGAACACCACTATAGGGTAGATTGATAGTTTGAACTTTCCTCCTCGTATTTTCATGTTTTTAATTCACCATGACATGTCAGTGGGTTTTTCTGTTTTAATCAGTCAAGACCATCATTACCCCTCATGTAGAATCTCCTACTGAAACCAACCACTCAGCAAGCAAAAAGTAAAACCTCCCTAACAACCTCTTTAGATATTTCAATATATATCGTTATACATTCTTTGAAAGACATGCTCAACAAAGCCACAAACAGTCTGTGTGTCTCTTCTGGAACACTGTGAAACTGGCAGTGTGATTTTTGTTAGACTGATTATTATTAAATTTGAATTCCTTATCTAGGCATATAATTCCCACAGTTCATGATATACCCACTTTGTATCATACATCATCTATCCCTTGGAAGAGAATATCCTCTATTGAAGAGGATGTATCTTGACTTGCACCCTTTAGTGCAACAAGAAGGCAGTGGGAATTTTCAGTTGGCCTTTCCTCTCTGTGTCCTTCCAGGTCAGACAAAACTTCCATGTGGCCAGAAGGTAGATCACAGAATCATAGAACGATGGAATGGTTTGGGTTGGAAGGGACTTTTAAAGATAATCTAGTCCAACCCCTGCTGCCACAGCAGGGACACCTTCCACTAGTTATTGAGGATACCTCTATTGCATGGTAAGAGCCTAAGTATTGCCACATTTTTTTTTTTTAATACTTTAAATAGTAGAGTACTTCCTTACAGCACCTCACTAAGTAAATAGATATGATCCTGCATTACAGTTGTATAATTCTTAAGCATCGGCCCTTCCAATAAAAGTATTTCTACATCTGAAAAAGTATCAGTATTATGGCAAATACCGCAGAAAACATACTGTAGCAACCCCTAGACAATTCCTTCAGAATGAAGACAATTTTAATTATCTCACTGTAAATGCATTTTGACCTCTAAGAACTGGGGTGGTTTAAGATTCTTAAAGTGTTTCTCAACTACCACACTACACTACTTTAGGTAGGGCAGATTATTGAACAAACTGATCCATACTGCTACCTACAGAGTATTTTTATTTTCAAGATCTAAAACAGTTCCATGGACCCCGGAGCAAAACAGAAGGAATCTTGCAACGCAGCAAGTTTGAACTTTAAACCTCTATGGAAATGAATTATACATACGGATTGTATGTACAGTTTTAAGCTTTAGAAATAATGTTGTGTACTGCTATTTATGATAGAGATGTTGCTCCAGATCATTAATGTGAGTTAACATGAGTTAACAGTGCTAAGAAAAGGGATGAGAGAAATGAAGGAAAACTGACAATAGATAGGCAGAGGTTTTTTTTGTAATTGGAATAGGAGATATATGGAAATAAGGAACTTTAAACAAGGGAAAAAAGATACCCTGCTAATTCATCAGCTGTCCAACACAAGCATGAAGAAGTTTGAACTATCCAGTCAGAAGGAATAGTCAGCATGCACTCTAATTTCGAAGAAGGAAATTACCAACAAAGAAACCGAATATAGGGTTTGGGTTTTTTTCTGGAGATTTTTGCAGTGAGGGAGATAAAAGTATCCCCAACAGATCTGAATAATATCTTTTGTTGTAAAATGGATGGGACTGAAATACTTACTTTCAACTAAAATATGAAAGCTTACGTATTGTTGTCAATACATTTCAATATGAATAATAAATGCTTTCAGGATTAACCCTCAGCCTATTGCTCTGTTTAGCAGGTGAAAAGGATTTTTTGTTTTTTCTTTAGACAAAAGTTTCTGTACAAGCTGCTTGTTCAACAGCTTTGTTGTTCTAGGACACATTTAGTAAAAAATATAAATGTTTATTTTTTTTTAATGTGAATCAATGCCTCTTTTAATCAATATGAGACTTCTTATTTTGTAAAATAACTTTTCTTCAGGCACCAAAGGTGATTGTGTATAAGGAATAAAGGCCGAAGTGCCCACCGTGTACAAAAGCAATTGTCTCCGGACTGTGCATTGATGTGCACCGATTTCTTTTCTTATGATGGAGTTCTCTACCTGTAGATGATGTTTTCACTGGTCGTATTTGATAATATACGTCTTATCTGGGACCCAACTACAAAAATCCATTAATGCTCAAGATTTATCCCCTTCCTTAGACCTTTCCAAAGACAACTGAAGGTTGTTCTATGCCAAACTGTCATACTTTCCGGGCTTTAAAGTACCAAGAGAAACATTCTTAATATCCAGCCATGATTACGAGTTACACA
>RSEF01000004.1:49049726-49060407 GCA_003993805.1 Himantopus leucocephalus | reverse complement strand
TAATCACCTCTTTCATTAGTGATAGTAGTGCTTTATGGTTTATTACAGTGAAAGAAATATACATTTTAATAATATTTTGTGTTTTTAACAGTATTTTAGGATTAAAAAAGAATCATACTCCTTCTGCCTACAAAGCAGTTTTCCTGAATGCAGATTAATGCAATGACTCCCTGACTGCACAGAAGAATATGCTGCAACTATAGTTCAAATGTCTCTTTGAGTTATCTGAAAGGATTATCAACTCTGTTACTCTAAACTCTTGGACATAGTCATCCTGAAGTCACATTGGCCACAGTACATTTAGTTATGGAGGAAAGAGGTGCAGATCCCATGAATCTGCCACCGTTCTAACCTTGTAATCCACCCACTCCTTATGCATCGGAAGAATATACTTTGACAACAAAGATTATAGCCACAACTGTAATTTCGTTCTAGATGAAAAGAGTAGCCAGATACTTCTCCTCACTGTCATACTCAAAATAAATAAATGTATACCCAATTGCATGCAGCATGACCTACATCTAGATGACACTCTTTACGTCATTATGTCAATGAAAGCCTTAAGCAACTTTTTAAAAAGCAGCTGTCAGATATGCGATTTAAAAAAAAAAAAAGGTATTTCTTTTTCTTTTTGCTTTTCTGCTGTTGTAAATTGATAGATCCATCTGGGTACATTATGTTAGGAATTTCANGGATTTCACCGGACAAATAGAAGAATGCTTTAGATGAAGCTGAAAGTTTTGCATCATGTTATGAATTTCATTGATAATGTGCAAGTTAGGGAAATAATTAACTCTTCCTCTAGCCTACTCTGGCAAATAAAAATTTTATTCTTTTATAGTGTATTAATTTTATTTTATCTAATTAACTAGTTTTAATATGAAATTTAAACTAGGACAGTAGCATTCACGCACATGATCTACTGAATCCATTAACTATTTCTAATTAAAAATGCTGTCAAAAATCATAACAGCAACATGCCACTTTGCTTTTTATTATTCAACAATAATAGACTGAAGAAACACCTTTTCATTTATAATTCAGATAAGGCAGCATTTAAAATTATTATATCATTTGAAAGTGTAAATTACAAATTGACAACATCTGGTAAATTAATGCAGGTTGATATGACACTGATAATAAGATCAAGGTTATAGATTTTGACATAAGTCCTTTAAAGAGAATAAAAATGATATTTTTTAATTCAAGACTACAGTTTACTGTATCTTAATACTTTTTGAACTTTGCAAGAAGACTACCATGGTACAGCAGTGACTTTGAAAAGAAAGATGCCAAAATTGTCATAACATTACAGACTTAATAACTGGTCATGTACTATTGTAACTTGTCTTTATATGCAGATACAGTGTAAGCTTTAAAAAAAGAAATAACTGGTCATCTTCATTTTTATCCAGAATTATTAAAATTTATAAAATGACTAGCTAGTAAATTTAATTTATTAAGATATAATTATATTAACATTTGGCATACACTAGTAAGCTTTATAAATAATACTTTGGGACTTAGCAGGAAAAGATTAATAATTAATTCTCAGACCTCAATGTATTTTTTTTGTGCTAAACAGGAGCTTGTATTTGATTGATTATGATGAGATTGAAAAACACAGTTTTATGACAGCACAAGTGACCATTTTGTGACCGCACTTCACCAGTGAAATTTTAGCATCAAATGGGAGGGAGAAAAAACAAATATCTTATTTCCATCTCCTGGTATTAATGTTTACCTAACAAAAAAACAACCATAACTAAAAATAAAAATCTTCTACCTTTTCAAAGCTATGTTATTTTTAAAGGTTAATTTTAAAGAAAAAAAAATTCAATAAGTAGAAATACGTTCAGCTGTTCTCGTTAGGTTTATACTGTCACTTTTTGAGTAAACTGCTCAATAGGAAGTCCCTTCTTCCAGAGATCATTATCAGNATTCAATAAGTAGAAATATGTTCAGCTGTTCTTGTTAGGTTTATACTGTCACTTTTTGAGCAAACTGCTCAATAGGAAGTCCCTTCTTCCAGAGATCATTATCAGCATGAACTACATGTTGTTAGTGTTGTTAGCGTAAGGTTAAAATAATCCTTAACCTTGTTGGTTATTTAAGTAAATGTAAATATCGAATACAAAACCAGGGTTTCCATCAAAAAAAGTAAACGAACGTACTTTTACTAAAACCTAAAAAGTGTGCCATTCTGTTAAAATTCTCTCCATCTGTTTACAAGATAGTTAGGGTTTTCAATATTTTCATTGTACTCTTATGAGTAATGGTGGAGCATATGATTTTTGAATGATTTAGCAGGAATCCAGAGAGACAGGAAAAACAAAGGATGCAATTAGAGGTGGCAACTATCGATTAAAAATCCTTATCCAGTTCACTTACAGAATGGAAAATGATAAATGACATGATTTTATCATTGGACAGAATGTCAAAAAAGCATTGTTGTTTCTCATATATCTCCCATGTGAACTTCTCTGGAGAAGTTCAATAGGCTTTTTGATGTTTGAGAAAGAGGAAAAAAAATGTAATTAGTGTTTCACAACAGAGGTGTGGGACTGTAACGTCATGTATGAGAAGAGCAGAAACTAAAGGCAAAGGTGAAAATCTATCTGATTCTATGACCTTCTCTATAACGGCCCCTTAAATAATACTTTAAAGAAAGAGTGGTGAAAGGGTGGATTTTGCAAAGTTATTGCTAGATATTCATTATTTTATTCTATTTTACAATTTTACTAAGAAAGCTATACCGTTCCAAGAACACCATTCTTAATAATTTATTTTCATTGCCAAAACAAGAACTCAGGAGACCAAATTAATCTCTGGCACAGCACTAATGAATGCAGGGAAATCACAGGAGGGGTGATTTTAACTCATAATGTTTGATGGATTTCAAATTTTGGCAAAATAATTTCTCCCAAACCTCATTATTTAAAATGAAGACTGGAAAAAAAATCAAAAAACAAAACGGCAACAACAACAAAAACCTCCAAAACCCCCACAAAACCAAGGGAATTAGGAAAAGAACCAAATTTTGGGGGTTCGGACTATATTAAAGCAAAACAAGCAGAACAAAACAAAAAACAGACAAACTCCCCAATCCTGGTTTTTAAACAACAACAAAATGGCAAATGGAAAGAAAACAAGGCAAAAATGTCAGGTAACTTAAATAGAAGCCTGGATATAGGGATCCTCTACTCTGGGCTGCTGTTAATCACGAGCAACGGCTTTGCAGCCGAGCCATAAAACCGGTGTAGTGGGCCAATAATCCATAAAAAGGTGAACTGTAAATTTCTCACGCCTAAGTGAATCAGCTCCAGATTAAATGGCTGTCAAAATATTTCTCCATGTCTAGTTTATTAACAGTGAATCAACCTTTTTTTTTCTGATTTTTTTTTACATGATATCATAACCTCTTCTGCATGACAAGAAACAATGCCAGAGCTGAGCATATCCTGCTTCGTTTCCACTTCATCTGCTGGCAGTCCCTGGACCGTGCAAGGATGGTCCAGGTTTCCTTGAAATTTCACAGTTTAAAAAAAAAAAAACCAAAATAATAATATAAAGATCTCTTAGTCAAGACTTATGTGGAATTAAATGAGTTTTTTGAGTGGATCAGCAGTGGGTCGTGTACTTCTGATTTATATTTGCAGCTCAGCAGAGGAAGGAGTTCTCCCATACTGTGCATCAAGCGTGTCATTCTTTACATAGTTTATAACCCGCTTTTATTTTAATTTTTTTTTTTCTCCGATCCTGATCTTGATTCTGGAGGCGATGCAATCTGACACCACAATCAATGCAACTCAGCGTACCGATTTGAAAACTAGTTGCTAGTGGCGCTAAAGAAGCTAATGGAGGACTCAAAAGATCTAATTTTAGTTCTATATTCCGTCAGGTTTTTATGCATAATTTCAGTGAAGTGTCAGTATTTCTGCTACCCAATTGTAAAATGGAGATAATAATACTTCTCTGAATCTTTGGAGCATTATGCAAAATCCTGAAGTGCTACCATGCTAAGGAAAAATGCTTTAAACAGGTTTGGATTCTTGTTTTTAACAGGCACTGCTGTTAAGCAAATAGTACGGGAGTCTGGATATTACCCAGCTGGGGCCAAACTTTTATTCTCCTTCCACCAGCATTCAGAAAAAGGCAGAAACTGTTTTTCACCTGCTTAAGTGATGCACCACTTTTTATAGCCAAACCTGCTAAAATAGCCTCCTGGCGTCTCTGTCTGTCTAAACTCAAGGCTTCAGTGTCCATGAAGAACAGTGACCACCAGAAGACATGAGTGAAATCTATAAATTCTTTCATGTATACCATGTCCAAAAGCATTAATCCCTTTTAACTCATGTTTAAACTACCCCTTTGCCTACTGACGGGGAGCAGAAAATCCATCACAGCCTCTATATTCAGGGAGAGACTTGTCTGGCGCCGTAGCAGACCCGAGAAAAAGAGCATGTTAGGAACTAGTGTTCATTGTACTTTCCAGCAAAATTTTTCAACATGATCTAGTCAATGTTTTTNGTGTTTTTAAGTGTCTGTAAGTGGTTTTAAGTGCATATAAGGGAAATGCTTATGGTGCAGTGACAGTTACTCTTTTGATCTTGCATTTACCAAATTTAAAATTTACATCGTGCTTTCCAGGAGAAGTCTCCAGCAAGAAGAGGAAAGAAATGTCNCTTTCCAGGAGAAGGCTCCAGCAAGAAGAGGAAAGAAATGTGAATATTTCAAAAAGGAGTAAGTTGTTATATTGAAACCTTGAAAAATATTTCCCCCTTGTTGTTGTCTTTAGCACTTCACTAGGATCAGGAAGAGTTCTCACTGACTTCGAATGCACTCAAATTGAACTAATTTCATTATGATTAGGAAAAAATATTAAACCCCAGTGTTTTGCACCTCTAAAAATTAGGTTTTGGAAGCACTAGGTTATATTTTAAAATAATTTATAAAGATATGCCACGTGTGATGTACTCATATAGTTATTACATCAGTTATGCTGCTCAGTGGGATTTACAAGATCAGACCCGTAGAGCAATTGTTAAGCTCAAAATGTTGCTCCTGAGCAAAGAAGCAGCACGCCCTATAGGTAAGTAAAGCCAAAAATGTATTGTCAGAATAACTGAAACCTAAAGAGTCTGATCATTATTAGGCCAGATATAATTGTAACAGAAAAAGAAAGAATAATAATGCAGTTAAAATTGCTCTACGCGCTTTTTTTGAGTTTCTACTCTTTTTCTTGGGGTTATGGCCCCCGTGCCTGTACTCCTCCAGGCCACACCCTGGGTCTTCTCAAGGTCCGCGACCACGTACCAGGCCCGTGTGTCTCTGCACTACATCATTGTGTTCGTGGTCAATACCTTATTCTACCTACAACAACTGCTTCTTACTGCTACCTGCATAAAACTAACTGTACACTGCTAAGCGCATAAAACTGTGTATGGCTGTACTATACACAGCTGAAAAATAAGAGAAATTAGCTGTAGACTCCTGGTCAATTAGACAAATTACTATCCCAGCTAAACCAAGCAAAACAAAGCTACAGGCAGGTCAAGGGAAGTTCACATGGAGCAAGACTGACAAACTGTGGTGGTCCAACGCCACCCCCCTCCCCAGGCCACTCGGTACTTGGCGTGATTTCCCTCCCAGCCTGGGCCACGTAATAATACACTGGACCGGAACGTAACGTAATGGTCTAACATGAACGAAAGACAAAGGTGGAGAGCAATAGACCTGAACACAATAGCATGCCTGGTGCCCATGGATCCCACCATTTGAACATAATAACCATAATCGATCACTCCTGACAACGTATGAATCATGGCCACAGAGAGGAGGGGAGCAGGCTCCCAGGATCTACCAAGTCTTGGGCTTGCATAACCAGTGGAAAGTACTGGAATATTCCATTGTCCGAACTGGGCCGAAGTGGAAAAGTACCTGATGAAAGTCAATTATCCCAGATCCTACAAGTAGTAATTCTAGTAAAGACCCCTTGAGCTCTTCTGGATGGCCGTGGGCTGTGGCCAGGACCTCCCCTGAGTTGGGACACCTCTCAGGCAACACCTCGAGGCCAGGGCGAGAGAATCCTTCTCCCATTCCCCGTTGAGGAATGCTGATGCATCGGGAGTATTTACCCTAAATTTGAGTAAGGGAAATTTTGACTCTAGGCTAGCTTCTCCCATCCACCTCTCCACCTGTATGTTTGTGATATATATACATTAGCTTTATGGACGTCGATATTCTTCCATCCATCCGTGCACGTGTAGGACTTTAAAGCAGTACCTGTCAGCTCTTTAAAGTCACACGCTGCTAAGAAATTCCTGATTCTAGCAATCAGAGACCTGTATTTGTGCGTGCCTGCGCTTATATGCTTTGGTTCTGTGTTTACGTTTTAATTTAAGATCTGTGGTTTTGCCCATATGTATATGTATTGATTTGGGATACCTTACGGTAAGTTAGTGTGAATCTGGCTGTCTTTGAATTTGTCATTAAGTCGCAGTTATTTTGTTGTAAACCTTTAAACCAGTTAATGATTAAGTGCTGCTAAAATTCAAACCTTAAAACATTAATAAATTTTGAATTGCTGCTAAATCATAACCACGTCAAATATTTCCACCCGCGACACAAACCCAGTGCTGAGGGCTTGCAAACTCCGTACAGACCCTGTGACCTTCACCAAGCCACGGCAGCGCTGTATTACAGGGTTAAACGGTGACACCTCGTGTATTTTTTTGGTGGCTGTGTCTCTCTCTGCTCTTTATACTACTTTATTAGTGAACTTGCATCTAATCTCAAACAGTAAATTAATTTTTTTCTCGTGTGTGTCGCCCAATACTGCAATGTTTGGTTTGGTTGTTTTTGTTGGTTTTTTTTTTAAACCACCAAAAGGAGCGTATACACTTGTCTGTACACTTCTCTTTCTTGTCCAGACAAGAAAGCTTTATCCTCAGTCTGTTCTGATTTTAAAGCCCAGGCCAATAAGCTTAAAAGATTCAAATCATCTTAAGGGTACCACTGGTATCTTTGCTGAATCTAAAAAATTGCGTGACCGGCACTGGAACATAAATGCTACTTAATGAAACTTTGAAAGGAAATTTTGCTGCCAGCCAGACTATTAACCGTTAATAAGAAATGTGAAAGGGGAAGGTGGCCATGCGATACTTTACAGAGATCTGAAAAATAATGTCCTTTTCTTGAAAACTCAAGTCTTGTTAACTTCAATGAAATGTGCTTCATCGGTACCAATTTTTGCTTACAATGAAGAGGCCAGAAAGTCGCGCTGCTCTGTGTTTCTGAAAGAGACAAATGAGTCTCAATTCACAGAACTTTGGAAAATTTGGTGAGCGCTCAAGTTGTAAAAATAGGAATTCCACCACAGAGAATCAACAAGATTTCTGTTAAATTTTCAATAAAAATCCAACCTCAAATTAGCTTTTCCCTCTTTCTTCCCATTCTTATTCTTTTTTCCATGAATTCATTAGAACTAATCATTTTGCAATGACTGTTTTAGACGTGGGATCTTTATGCCCCAGTATGTCAAAAAAATGTTTCTCTAACCGTAGTTTAACATGCCGTCCTTTTTCCCCCCTAATCAAAACTCTTTTCTCTGTTCGTTTTTCCTGCCTAAAAGCCTTCTCTTTTAATCTCCCACAGCACCTAACAAATTCTATTTTGGGCACCTTCCTCTTTCCCTCTCTGTCATCTGATTATCACTTCTAACTCTTGCTGGCACTTTGTTTCAGAAATACGGGCGAAGCAAAAGGAAATATCTGCTACTATATTGAACGGACTTTCTAATTTCAAAATACGTACGCAGGGTAATCTCAATATATGCTTTCCTTTGTTCAAGGATAAGAAGCCAAAAACATCTCGGGACAAGGAAATTAGCTTGGGAATATGTGTTAATATTGAGTCTTGTTATATGTTTTTATTATTTCTAGTCTCCCAGGTGTGCACCGCCTCTTTCAGATAGCAAAAAGTGACAGACCTCTGTCATTCGGATCTTACACTCTAAATTAAACATGGCAAAGTTTATACTGCATACTTATGTTGCGAGAATCTATGGGGAAAAGGAACATGAAGGTTAAAGCAGTGAGAAATTATGAGCTAAGAACTTAAAATCATTCTTGTGAGTATATTGGAAAAAGTTGGAAAAAAAAAGAGATCCTTCTTACTTATACCATCGCATAGTAAAAAGTCCTAGGCATTTAAACAGAGCAGGGGATTCAAAGGACATCATGGAAATATGGCATTGATAGTTTTTTAGTAGCACTGGCATTAACTTCTTAGTTTGGTACTTGAAGATTCTCTTACAGTAAGGAAAAGGGTGGAAAACTGGGTGGGCTTAGGTACAGTGGGCTGAAACGGAGGTATATGCAGCGTTGTGACATCTTTTGTGATTCTGATAGAGAATCCTCCTCAAGTCAAAAAGATTTTCTGCCATGAATGCTCTTTTCAGCCTATACAAAGTTTCTAAAGAGCAGAAATCCAGAACGGCGTGCCCAGGATCTGTAATACTGCTGTGCCGATTAAACTGAGCAGCCAATTTATAGAAGGTATCACGGCAGTATAATAGGATCTCCTATAACAGGGCATCATTAAAGATTATAAACTGGTATCTGTAACATTTGACTGCCTTTTTAGAAGTCTACAAGTAATTAATAAGATGTAGTTTAATTAATGTGGTTCAGTGTTAGCAATTTACGTGTTTGCATTAAGGAATCATCTAAGATAATATATTAATGGCCCAAATTATGTTCTCAGGAGTGTGTGCAGTTACGTTGGCATAAACCTGGAAGACCTTGATTGACCTGTCAATTTAATAACTAATACTTGCTGAAGTAGATTATGTGCAGTTATAATTTTTGTTAATGTTTTCCTATGTCTACTTAGAGAATTGTCATGCATTCAGTCTTCGCTCTCTTTCACATAAAATCAAATGTTGTCCACGGTGTGGCCAAAGGACTGGGGGCAAAGGTGCCAACTGAATATGAATGGAGGAGAACACAGCCACTCCACTGAAAGCAAGACTTTTGTTTCTTCCATAAATAAAGCCTTGTGAGACCTAATAATCCATCTTTCCTATAACCTTCTCTTTTCTCTGCCTTTTGCAAACTCCACGCAAGTATTTCTTCCATTGTGATGGCTTTGAGGAATAGCAAGAGAGTTCTTCACGAGGCTGCTTTAGGCCTTATTTTTATTTTCAAGATTTATCGTTGTCTCAATTTGGGTCTAATGTTACAATGAGAGAGAAATGATATATTTCTCTCTACAGATAGAAGTTACTTAAGTTACTTTGACCCATGTTTGTTTTTTCTTTTTTTTTTCTGGAAGGTACAAGTACCAAATATCAATTCCTCAGTCTCACTCAGCATCTTTTTTTAATAACACTTAGCAAGCATCATACAAACAGTCCTTCATCTGTATTGATTGCAAACTAAACAAGTTTATTAACTAAATATAACACAACAGAATTTTAAAAAGGCATTAGTGCCTCAGCATTATCTGGAGCCCATTTGACAAGTAGCTTCATAAACAAAACCCTCAGCTGTATTGATCGGAAACTCAGAAGAGAGGAAAAGAGAGGTGAACTTATCTGAGATTTCCAGTAAAAAGATGAAAGAGAAAGGCTGGCTAACTATTGGAGAAGTATTAGTTGGATACATCCAGCTTGAGCCTTTCCACAAGCAGAGCTGTAACCTTTCCCAACCTTGACCGTAACAGAAGAGGAACAGAGCACTAGAGTATCCTGCAAAACAACTTGCCACCTCCAGAAATGGGATCACCCATTCTTTCGGTTTTAATAATACCTCCGGTACAAACTCTTCCTTTTTCCAAAGCTTGACTGGCTTGACTTCTTGCTATTAAATTTCCGTCTAGCATGAATTTAACAACTTGCAAACTAAATGACAACTTGAATAAATTCAGACTATGAATGTTTTGGCCAAATCACTTTTTCAGAAGAAAGAAAAATATTTCAATGTTGCCAAATCATCTTTATTTTGTTCTGATTTTCATTTATGTTTGATATGGAAATGATTAAGGAAGAGGAAAGAAAAAAAGAGAAGAAGAAATTGTCTTCACATTGTTTATTTTTTTAAAAAAAAATTCAAAAATCTTTAAATGGAAAATTAATATATTTAAGATTATTATCAAAATAATAATAAAATGAAAATAGAAAATGAAAATATATAATGGAATATTAAAATACAATATGAACAATAAAATACAAAATGAAAATAATGAAATCAAAATATAAAAGTCAAAATTATCTAATGATCTGTCATGGTTTAACCCCAGCTGGCTCAATCCCAGCCCCTGGTGGGATGGAGGAGAGAATCAGAAGAGTAGAAATAAGAAAACTTGTGGGTTCAGATAAGAACAGTTAAATAATGGAAATACATTTTTAATGACGATGATGATGATGATGATGATGAAGATGATGGAGAAGAAAAGGAAAATAACAAAGAGAGAAATAAAACCCGAGAAAGACAAGTGATGCAAATGAAAAATAATTTCTCACCACCAGCTGACCGATGCCCACTCTGTTCCCAAGCAGCGGCCCAGCCCTGGCCGGCTTTTCCCCCAGTTTATATTTTGAGCATGACATCATATGATACGGACTACCGCTTTGGCCAGCTGGGGTCAGCTGTCCTGGCTGTGTCCCCTCCCAACTTCT
>RSEF01000004.1:49005087-49015371 GCA_003993805.1 Himantopus leucocephalus | reverse complement strand
TATTTCATTTGTTGTTTAAGCAGGGCTCTTTGCTGAGATCTTGCATCATCTTTGGAGAAGAAAAGCATATATAAGACCACTAAAGTCCTAACCACTGTACAAACAGTTAGTCTAAAAGAAAGAAAGTGAAAGAAATTTGGGAGAGATGTCTGCTCTTATCTTCTGCCGGCCAAAATACAAAGTGTCACAGCTACTTTAGAGTAAGATGTCTTACTCGTTCTTGATTTAATGGAAGAGCAGGACAGCTCCATCCTAGTAACAACAGAAATATTCCTTCAATAGAAAAAATTCTTGTAATGAAGAACACATCCACTTCTTCCTTTTGGGAGGAATGGGTTCTAGTTAAACTGAAAGGCGCCAGCAAATTTCAACAACATACTCCAGTCTGCTTACTGCCATTTTTAACAGAATCCTACTCTAGCATTTAGCACCATCCCTCAGGATAACATCCTGAGATGCCAAGGCAACCAGCAGAACTAGGGATGCAGTTACAATCCTTTCTCTGCTGTCCTTCATCACTCTCTCCAACTAGAAACTAGAAAGTCAGGGAAAGCCTATGAAGAACCTGTTTTAATTTGCAAGTTGTTCTTACCACCATCAATGCAAGATTCCATCTGATCCCTCTAGTTCCAGTCTTTGAGATGCACATTGCACAGTTATTTTGCTATTCTTACAAGTCTAGTTAAATAAAATTTAAAAAGCGCCTTTCCCAATTAATTTTCTGTCAATAAATTTCATAAACCAGAAAGGCCAACGGTAAGGCTGGTCTTTCAGAACGACAAGATATATGGGAACCTCATCAAAGAAGAGATCACCGCAGAAAGGAATTACAGAAAATCAGTCCCTTTTTATCTTATCATAAAAAATGATAAAATTTCTGCAGTTCTTGGAGAAGCTTGGCAACACCAGGAGAATATATCCTATTTAAGCCAATACTTGTCAAGATAATGAGAGGAATTGGATAATCTGGAATATCATGTGGCCCCCAAACCTATGGGGAATGTTTATTAATAAGCCTCCATTACTTGTCCAGCTTTATGACTCAATAGAGGATTTGGAAAAGACTCTACATTCTTGCTACAATGCACATTCCTGTCAGCATTGGAAATTTATTTATTGGCCTGAGATTTCATGTTCTCTCTATGCATTGCAGAAGTTGACTTTCAGTTTCCACTAGCATTATTTTTTCTCAATATTTTTTCATTGTGGACTGAGCTCAAATATATTTAGTATATAAATATATATATATTTAATATTAAATAATAAACACAGTAGTGTTATTTTTAATACAAATCACAAGGTGACAAGATAATGTCTTTAAAAAAAACCTATGCTTTTTTCCCACAGATTTCTCCTGGAACTTTTTTTCTTTCTGCTGTCAAACTCAGTGAAGATGGCTCCACAGATTATACCACTATCACATACGTTGTCTCTATGGAACGAAGGACACCGTATGCTAGTTTATAGACTATTGCTTGATGACAAAAAAACTCAGTCCAGACAGTGAGCAACTGTATTCCTTATAATTTCCAGTCGACTTCCTTAAATCAATTACTTCCTTGTAAACTACCTGTATCAAAACATACTTCAGAAATTGCTTTATCAATGTATGAAATTAAAATCCTTTACACTTCTAAAATCTCAAGAGAAAACAGATTCAGTGTTTGAAACAAACCTTGTTTGTTTTTAGAAATGTTGACTCATTAGCTGTCTAGGTGTTCTGCTCAGGCACCCACAAGGTTGCACGAGGTCCCTCAGTACTCAGAAAAAAATGAAGATGATTGGGCAGATTTGGCAGTATGCAATCATCAGAAAACTAGTTTCCATTTATTAATTTATTATTTATTTCCAAAAACAAATATTTCTTTATTTTCTTTTTTATTTTTTAATTTTCAGGAGAGGGAGACTAGATTCATCATTAATGAAAGTGAATGTGATGGAGCTATAGATCAATCAGTTAACCTAACTGTCAAATAATGTTTGACAGCTGAAGAAACGTCAGCCAAAGAAAAACTTTTCCCAAGTAATTTAAACAGATTGGTTTATGATAAGAAAGTCAAAGTGGAAAAATATAAGCCAAAAAAGACTTTTTCAAAGTAATTTAAATGGTTTGGTTTATCATAAGAAATTCAAGGTGGAAATATATATTCACTGACTATACATTTTATATAAGCTTTACTAGACATCTTAAAGCACACAGATTTTGACTAGCTTCCAAGAAATTGCAGTAATGGTAGTATATTTTTCTGTATCTGACTGGTGTGCAGCATATTTCCCTCCTTGTAATTATCACAATGCCATGTTAGTGCTTCTCTTAAATTCACGCAAAAAAAAAAAACCAAAAACAAACCCCAACTGTAATGATTTTATAACAGGTGAGGTGGTACCTGTTAAGAAAGCAAACAGAAAATGTAAAATTCAAAGAGATAAAGAAAGAACGTAGCTCGGCAAAATGCCGTAGTTTCATTTCCAGGAGTCCCTTGTAACATTGAGCCAGATGTGCTAGTATGCTCCAATAGTTCTTGGCAATTCCAGTGCAGCTTGATTTATCTGGCCCAAGTATACCAGCAAGTTACCATCATTTACTTCAGATTATAGCCTCATGACTTTGTTAGCTCTGAATTTCCTTGAGTTTGAGTTCAGAAGTTGAGAGAGTAGCTTGCAACAGCCAAGTCCCATTACGTTTAAGTCAAAGTACCTTTTACATAATTTAAATGAAAAACTATAAATCAGTATTAGTGTACTAAGAAAAGGGGCTCAGAGTCACAACAAAGATTTCTGAAGCATAGAAAATGTTTCGAGGATGGTCCAGAGGGCCTTTACTAATGGCTCAAAGTGAATAGGCTGCTCTGCTAACTCCAATTTGACGTTGGGAAGGCCAAAGTGATTATGTGGGTTTACCACAAAAAACATCCTAAGGCTGAAAATGTCACTTTGAAGATGTTTCAATATTTGTCTGATGGGATTCAGGAAACTGTTCAAATACTATATACAACCTTTTATCAGGAGATAACCAAGTATATTGGTTCCCCAAAGTTAAGGTTACTGTTAGGTTGCGTTAGAGACTCACAGCTGAATTTATCTCATTTATCTGCTTCTAAAAGTCAGACATCAAATAGAGAGTCTTAAACACAGAAAGTTCTGAATCAAAAGAAATTTCAAAGATCAAAAAAGAAATCAGTGGAACGAATGACTACCATGAGGCACTTATTTACTAAACAGGTGTCCTAGGTGATAAATATTTAGTCAGTTATAGCTGTGTGAGAGTAATTTAGCTCCTGAAGATCTGCAGAATTAGTCGTGCTCTTTAAAACAGAGTAAATTTCTGATTATATAGATGCAACTAGTGACCATACGTTCCCATTTCTCTTTCCAGCATGCAAAACAATCACTTAGTGTTTCTATGTCTCCTTTCCTAACTTGTAGAATGGATATAATGACACTTCCCCTCTTCACAAGAGTTGAAAAATACACAATATTGTGGTCATGGGAGATTTAAAAAATCGATTGAAGTAATATAAAACTCATTAGAAAATCTGTATTACTATTTTTCCCCATTACCTTTCAAACAAATTACATGTTAAGAAAAGTACTTCAGTATTTAACTCAGAATCAGACTTGGAAAATGGTTTGCATGGGAAAAGCTGTATAAAACTTTTTTTTTTTTTTAAATAATAAAAATTTGTCTCTGCTCAGTGTTAGTTTTTTCTAATGTTCTGTTTTTATAATGTTTCTATATACTTTTAAATACCTAATCTCTGATGATTTCCAGCAGGAGAAGCTGGGATTTTGGGTTAAGAAGAATTGAAATATACTCATCAGAAAAAGCCTGCCGTTTCCCTTGAAGTCTGTTCTCAGGTTTGTCTTTTGGTCTGCATTTAAAATTCAAATTACTGTCAAAATGACCTCATGTTCTTACTTAGCAAAATCGTTTGTGCTAACAAAGTGCTTCCCCTGCTTTACTGTAGGTCCCTAAGGCGACTGTTTCACAAGATTCAGTATAAGCATATTGTGGTAAACAGATGAGGATTAGGTTGTGACTGTTTATTTCCTCCTGTTTTATTATTTTATTGTTGAAAAACCTGTCATGTCATGTAACAGTCCCATATTCCTTGGCATGGAAAGGTTTGTGTGAACTAGATAGTATAGGTAAGAGTCTTGGGTCCAAAGCGTAGCGCATGATTCACAAGGAAGACTGAGGGAGAGCAGACAAATGTCCCTGACCGCAGAGAAGAGCCTTGGAATGCCAGCTGCGCTAGCGGAGAGATTGCCGGAGCACAAGAGTTCCCTGTCATGCACAGTTATGTTTTGGGGCCAAAAAAGAAAATATCCATACACCGTTTGTATAGCTACAGTGATGCAAAAAGGGCTGAAGCAAGGAGCAGGAGAGGTCATCTGTATCTTAACAACATAAGTGTTCAGGTAGCCTATGATGTTCCTCAAAATGCTAGTAGATGGTATCTGAGACCTTTAACATGCAGCTCCTCAAAATAGCTTTTCTGGTTATCACATGTCCTCACAATATAAATGTGTCTCCCCTGACCTGTGTGTTCTTTGCTTTCCAACTGCTTTGTGCATTCGATGGAGGCACATGGCATTATTCTTTAAATACAGCGAGGGAGCCAAGCACCTGCTAATGACCCCTAGTCTACTTTTAATGATCTCCACAGCCACAGCTGTGAAATTTCTGTTATCCAGGAGAGAAGTCAGAGTTAATTTGCTCACTAGACAGGGTTTAAATATCAGAATATGTTTAGCAAAAAGCCCAGCTTCATAACAGAATTGTTACAAAAATAAAAAGCAAAGCACATTTGGATGATATATAACAATAAAGATCTTCACCTTCTTCAGTATGTCAGTGAGCCTCTACATCTCTCTTTTAGATGAAGTTGGAATCTTTCTCTAGCAACTTAGGAAATATCTTCCCACACGGATTCTATTGGCCAAAATGGTCGTTGTCTTTCCTATTCCCACCTTTTGCAAGAGCAAAAGGTCAGAGAACAAATTTGAGACTTTTCCTGTATCTAGCACGAATGTGGCTTCCTTCCTGGTGTGAAGACTTTCTTCCTTCATCCCCAACTGGTTATTGTGAGGCATCTGGGACTTTCAGGGAATTACACTTTACCTTTCTCATCCGTTGCGGTTATTGCATGACCTAGCACGATCCTGATTTTAAACTGCTTACCCCATTGCGTTCTCCCTACTATCCCTACTCTCAGGACTGATGTATTGATAAAACATTGTATTTGACTTCCTGGATTATTTTTCTCTGCTCATCAAAGAAAGAGAAAACATGATACTATATACACTGTAACCAGGAATAGGATAATAGCTATTACTTCCTGGTGTAACTCTTCACTTCATCGGATTTGTTTGTTGCAGAAAATTGAAAAGAAAAAACACTCCTAAACCTTGAAAACTGTTTGACAGAAACGTAAAATGCGCTAAATAAGTGCATATAGGTGTTTCGACCTTTTCCCCTCCTGAAAAGAACTACTGTGTGGTATTCAGTTAACATATCACTTATTTAAAAACAAAAACAAGAAAAAAATTTAAAAGTGCTCCTCAACTCCAAAGAACATGCAAGCACTGTCATCGCACTAATTTTCAAAAGTGTTGCTAATGATCATTACTAGCGACAGTAATTTAAGTCAATGACAAATGAAGAGGCATGTAATGATAAAAAACCCAAGTCTGTAAATGTATGAGAAACACATTTTCTGCAGCTTTATGCTAAACCAAAAAATATTTTTCCCATTCTCCACTTTCTGAACGCTCCGCTTCCAGCATTTTTTTTTCAAATTCAGTATCACAATCAGGAGATGTTAAAGGAAGTATTACAGCCATAAGAAAAAAGAAATAGAAGTCCAGAAGATGTCTAACAGCAGAAATTTAAACAAATATCAAGTTCAATTAACAGGAAAAAAAAAAGGGAAAGTAATAATTCCTCATTTCTCTTAATAGGTAGCATTGCTCCAGCATTGGAGCTGAACACTGAATGCTGACAGCCAAACACTAGGCTGCCACCCATACATCCTCCTCCATAATATAAATTCTCCCTGTCTCAAAATGCCAGAATAACGAAACACTCAAGTGAATAATTCCAAAGAAATTATAGCTTTGTGATCATAATTTGTAATTACTCTATGTCATTTATTGGCATTGAAAGCTGTTGAGGTAAAGAAATCTAAAAAAAAAATTAAAAATATTAGGATATTTATTTAACATATCCAGACTAGTCAGAGCTATGACAATTCCTATAACATTTTTAAAACAGATATTAAACTACAAATGTGGTTGGAAGATGAATAGATGAACGTTTAATTTTGCCTGCCAATTTTACCCAAGTTATTCTCTGAAATACCAGTTTCTGGTCACTACAGGGGACTCGACAAGCTTCTAGTCTGTTCAAGCATGGCACTAGTTATGTTCTTTTGTCTCATTGACTTAAAGACAGTATAGAACTAATTGAAAAAGCCTTTTAAACTACTCACTCGAGTTAAACTTTACAAAATTGTGTGGAGTATTACTCTTTCATATTAATCTGTAATGACGTCAGTTTACTTACAACTTCAAAGCCTGTGCTTGCTTTTTCTTTTTTTGCCCTTTCCAAGGGCTTTCTTCTTTTAAGAGATATATGATATGAAGTTCTGTCAGTGTATCAAACACGATAAGTCTAGGCAGAAAAATGTGTTTGAGCGTTAGTTCTCTCTGGTCTACATTGTTTATAAGGAAAGACAGCTCATATATTGCTTGTTATTAATATCCAAGAGTGCTGAATAGCAAAGAAGGAAACTTTCCACTCACAGAAACCTTTTATCTTGACTCAGCTGAAAGTTAATATACTATAGTCTCAGTTAATAGATGATCAAAGACATAACCCAGTGTGGGGATTAAAGAGAGTTCTGCTGTGACCATCTTCATATATTCTGCACAGCGAGGTATTAATGAAAGCAAAGATAAGTCCAAAAAGCCAATATTGATTTTAAAAATGAAACCATCTTTTCATCTAAAATAGGTGAATATGACAAAATGTCACCGTGCACTTGAGAAACAACAATGAAAAGATAACAGCAGGAAATTAATTAGTTTACAGAAAAAGTGAGAATTTATTAGATCGGGTTCTGATTTAGGAAGCCAATCCTAGTCAGCAAAACACTTTAGTGCATGTTTAACTAGAAACATATTCATAAGTTCCATCAACTTTGATGGTCTATAACACATTCTTAAAGTTTAATATTAAAGCAGTTACTAATGCCTAATATTGTTCTTGCTAAACTCAATAGCTTTTGCCGTGAACTTCAAACGAAGAATTACACCGCTTGATCTTGCTTTTAATTGCCCTTATAAAGCTAGTGTGCTAGTTATGAGTAGTCTTATTCTGTTATTATTTATGTTATCTGAATAGGAAAATAAAGTATTATTGCAATATTTTGTTGTCTTTATTTACTTCTAGATATTAATTTTCAAAAAATAAAGGCTAACAAGTACATAATCTTGAATGTGGAATGTATACTTTGGCTTGCTAGAAGATCCATGTTTTTAAATAAAAGCCTAGAAGTTTTTCTGTTCTAAGAATTATTTCCCACTTTAGGTGCTTTACAAACATTTCTGACTACTTTATTAATAAAAATGGTGGGGGGGGGGTGTAAATGAGACTATCAAAGACTTAGTTTTGATGTCCATATCATGGATGGATACTTGAATATGTATATTCTAGAGGAATTGCACTGTGGAAATCGTTATTGTAGAGAAATACTGCTGTGTGTGGAAAGCAGAGGAGAACATGAGGCAGTTAGACCATGGATGGATTTACAAGGAGCACTGACTNTGTCCGTATCATGGATGGATACTTGAATATGTATATTCTAGAGGAACTGCACTGTGGAAATCATTATTGTAGAGAAATACTGCTGTGTGTGGAGCAGAGAAGAATATGAGGCAGTTAGACCATGGATGGATTTACAAGGAGCACTGACTCTGTTTGGGTTCCTATGTCATGGCAAATGAGACAGTATTTGAAGCAGTGAATTCCTCACTGTAAACGTGATATGCTGCCATTCATTACTGAAGAAGATGAGCATATGGACAGACAACTATTCTGATGTAGCCAGTGCACTGGAAATACTTACAAATCTTAATTCTACTTTCTTTGCCTCGGTCACAAAACCATCTTCTAAGTACTGTACGTCAAAGATTTCTACTCTAAAGAATTCAGGTCTTCCCATCATACCCTACTGACTAACAAAAATGTTCTAGAACAAGTAGATCTTCGTAAATTTTTCATTTTAATTTTTATGTTTATGCATATTGCATATATTTATGTGTATATATATATTATGTACAATTTTTATGGTTTTTGTTGTATCATAATATTATGAAACATGAGATTAAGCCAGTAGGAAAATAAAATAACAACTGTAGAGGCACTTCTGTTCATGAATATACGTGCAATGGGCATTTCAGGACCAATATACAGTAGTGATAGATGCGATACATTAACGAAATAGGCACAGCTAATACCAGTTGAGTACACCAAAGGACACAGCCACAAAACAGACAGCTGTATCTCAGACCACCCTTTTTAAAAGCTAGAGAGGCTCAGATTGGTAGTAATATACTTTTTTTAAAATTAAACATCCTTTGTGCTTTGAAATTCTCGGTGATGTGGCAAAGCTCCAGAGGAGCGTAAAAGCAGCTGGAATTTTGCCAGTGAAAAGCTGTTGGACCAAGTCTCACGTATATGTCTGAATTCCTTTCTCCAGAAGAGAGGGCAGTTGCTAGAGACTGCCAAGGGAAAGCAGCGTAGGGAACACGCTTACGGTTTGTACACCAGGCTGCTTACAGACCTAAACCGAGCTGCCTGCTGACAGGAAAAGCAGGGGATCTTTTAGTTCAATAGGTATCCCTACTGCTTTTGAATACAAAGGTGCCTGCTTCCATTTTTTTTTGCAAGAATTGATTCCTAACAAATAAGACCAATCTTTCATTTGATATCGTCCCAGTTGGTTACATTCTTGTAGCCTCCACCGTCTACACCAAGCTTTGTGATTTCTATTTGTTATTTCTTTCCAGTTTTTCATTTCCCTTCTCCTTTTGCCCACATTTACAGAAATCATAACATGAATCAAAGGACCTAGGTAATCAGAGCAAGAAAATGAAATATTTAGAAATATTTCATTGCTTTTGTTTGCTCTTTGGATAAAGGTTTTGAGCTGTAAAATGCTAAGCCTCATATGTGTTTAATCCTTTATTCATTTTTCTGGGTCGTTTGGAGACATGTGGGTTAAAATAATGAAGTTTACATGCGATAGCTTGGTAAAATTTTAACAGATCTGATTTCTGTTGCATATATGTTGACTGAGACTTCCTAGGCTGCTCTTCTCACAGAATTCACATAGTTTAGAGGCTCTACTACATGGTGTAATAAGCCTATTAAATTATAAGGTTTAGCAAATCTATTATATTTTTTTTTATCATTCCAAGGAAAACTTACAGTTTTACTCAGTTACTCTGTCTTGACTTGTTTTCTAATAAAGATGCATACACACACGTCTGTTCCAGACTTAAATTGGGCATCTTAAGAAGGAGGGAGTCCAACTGTTAGTGTTGGCGTGGAGAAAGCCCAAATGTAGTTACATTTTGCGCTGAAATGGATGGAGATCATTCACATAATTGGTTACTGTGGCTCAGCTGCTGAGAAAGAAACCATCATTTTAAGCCATTACAGTTATTACCAAAATGATCATCTGTGTCATATCTTAAATCTACATGGTTACACATTGAAAAATTTTTTATCCTCTTTTGCATAAAGAGGAACAAAATGGACAGGTTCTGTTCTTATACACGTGCATATTCACGTACGTATAGGTATGCTGCCTGGTTTTTCTCATGAAACTAATGTTCATCTTTCCCTACTAATTGTAGCTCTGGGCAATGACATCGTTTCTGTGTTAGAAAAATGCATTCAACATATCAGCAATGGAAGGCCTGAAACAGTTCTTCTGTCTAACCTCCTAAGGTAGCATATTGATAACTTTTTCAGAAAAGTTAGATACCTGCACCTCTCATACTCTGTTTGTGCAAATCACCAAAGCACAAGGAGACTTCTCTTATAAACGAACTTCAACCCAAGTTACACCAACTATGGTTCTTAATCTTTTACCGCAGTTCTCAGCTCTGTGGAAAGGGACCTCAGCTTTGTGGAAAGCAGCCCTGTGGAAAGGGACCTGGGAGTCCTCGTAGACAACAGGATAACCATGAGCCAGCAATGTGCCCTGGTGG
>RSEF01000004.1:48989333-49005077 GCA_003993805.1 Himantopus leucocephalus | reverse complement strand
GCTGGAGCACCTCTCTTATGAGGACAGGCTGAGAGAGTTGGGGCTGCTCAAACTGGAGAAGAGCAGGCTCTGGGGAGACCTTAGAGCCCATTCCAGTACCTAAAGGGGGCCTACAGGAAAGGTGGGGAGGGCCTTTTTTTATCAGAGAGTGGAGCGATAGCATAATGGGTAATGGCTTTAAACCAAAGGAGGGGAGATTTAGATTAGATATTAGGAAGAAATTCTTTACTGTGCTGGTGGTGAGCCCCTGGCGCAGGTTGCCCCGAGAAGCTGTGGCTGCCCCATCCCTGGAGGTGTTCAAGGCCAGGTTGGACGGGGCTTGGAGCAACCTGGGCTGGTGGGAGGTGTCCCTGCCCAGGGCAGGGGGGTGGAACTAGATGATCTATAAGGTCCCTTCCAAAACAAACCATTCTATAATTCTATGATACTTTGACTCAAAAACATTAGAATAGCCAACTCAAAATGCTACAAAATATTCTTCTTACACAGCAGCCAAATTATAAGTTTAATTTGAAAAATGTGGGCTTAAAATACCTAACATCTTTATTTACTACCTAAGTTCTGCTGTCATATTGCTATTGCAATATGATATTGCTAAATAAGAGGCATGGATATGTTTTTATAAATTATTCTCTGCTCATACTCAGTTATTAGACTTTGTAATACTATGAACCAAAAATTTTGCAGATATGAAAAAAAGAAGAGAAGAAATTATTCTGGCACATGTTAAATGTTGACAAATATTGCCTCTCTGAAGAGGTGATCACAAAAGTTAATATTAACTGACATAATTTTGGCTGATGTTCAAAAGTCCATATTACAAGGTGGAATTTATATCTTTTAAATCCTAAATCCAGGGATACTAAATGTATCCTAAATGAAACACATACTAAATGAAAATTTCTCTTGTAAAGGCTGCATTGAGTTGCCAGGAGTTAAATGATTTCGAATGATTTTAAGGTAATTTATCTTGCCCATTGCAAGAGATACTGACTCACTTGACTCTTGTCTAGATTATCAGGGTACAAGGGACTACCTCGAAATACTATTTGAAAGTCCTCTGCATGACTGTAGGTGCTGATCATTTTGAGAGGAGTCTGCTGCACTGTCATAACTCTCACTGAAGGAATTTCTCTGAAGTATCCATGGAATGATAAAAGCAATTACTCTTTTCAAGTCACCTAACAAATAAAGATACTTTCCGTGTAATAATTAATTTAAATTTAGTGATGAAAATGAAGTTAGAATTGAGACTTCTGTTTTGCGTTGTCAACATAATCCCAAGATTATTGAGAGGACAGGGTGGAGTTACACAGACATGTGACTGATGAGGTGGAAGTATGAGTGTGAGAGCCATTGAACACCATGAATTTTCATAATATATCATCATTATGAAAACACCTGTGCTGAAGGACATTGTGCTGATACATAGAAAATCTCTTTTTTGTCATTGACAGAATTTTCATTTTGCCCCGCAATGGTTAGAAAGGAGGACAGTACTGTCTGTTATACAGAGTATTTGTTAGCTACGTAAAAGCCTTCTACACTGATAACACATTGCAGATTTTTCTAGCAAAAATGAGGCTGGGGGAAATCTTCCCCTTCTTTCAAGTCATTGAACTGAAAAAGAGCCACTTCAGCATCTATTTTTGAATGACTTTGCAGTTCTAATCTGCTGCCTGTCTGAGAGATGAAAGGACTGAATGTATAAAAATGAAGTAATTAATGATCTAGATGGGACAAAGCGCATCCCCAGAAAGTCTGCAGATGATACAAAGCTGCTAAGGGTGGTTGATACACCACATGGTCACGCTGCCATTTGGAAGGACCTCAACAGACGGGAGAGATGGGCCACCAGGAAGCTCATAAAGTTTAACAAAGGGAAATTTGAAGCCTTGCACAAGCTAGTACTAATCCCGTATGCCCACCTGCCTGGATAATAGCTTTGTACAAAAAGACCTGCTGGTCTTGGTGGGCACCAAATTGAACATGGGACAGAAATGTGGTCTTCAAGCAAAGAAAGCCAAGAGCCTCCTGGGCTTCATTAGGTAGAGAATAGCCAGCAAGTTGATCCTTCCCCTCCACTCAGACCTGGTGAGCCTAAATCTGAAGTGCTGTGTCCACTGCTGGGCTCCTCAGTACATGAGAGACATTGACACACTGCAGCAAGTCCAGTGAAGGGCCACAAAGATGATTAAGGGATTGGAGCATCTCCCATATGGGGACAGGCTGAGAGCTGGGGCTGTCCAGCCTGGAGAAGAGAAGCATCTGGGAGGACTTCGTCAACATGTATAAATTCCTGATGGGGGAGTAAAAAAAACAGAGCCAGACTCTGGCAGTGGTCCAATGAGAAGACAAGGGGCAATAGACACAAACTGAAATACCAGAAATTCAAACGTAAGAAAAACCTTTTCTACTGTCAAGGTGGTCAGACACTGAAACAGATTGCCCAGAGAAGTTGTGGATGACCCCTCTCTGGAAGTGTTCAAGGTCAGGCCTGACAGGGCTCTGAGCAACCTGATCTAGTTGAAGATGTCCTGCTTATTGGAGGAGGGTTGGACTAGATGTTCTTTAAGATCCTTTCCAACCCAAACCACTCGATGATTCTACGATTCTATGAAACAATGGAACAGTTTGCCTGCAGTGAACGTGGAGTCTCCACCTGAGAAGATATTCAAAAGCCAAGTGTACATGGTCAAAATCAACTGCACGCGGTCCTAGGCAACCATTTGTACTTGGCTCTGATTTGCGCAGGCGTGTAGGGCTAGACAATCTTCAGAGGTTCCGTCCAATCTCAATTATTTTATGATTCTGTGAAAAATAGCCTTACATCCCAGCATTGCCTGGTGCCATTGTCTGTTTGGGTTCAATACAGTATTTACATGGACTTAAACAAACGCTGTTTGCGACTCTACATGTTGAGCTCTTTGTGTTGAAAAGAAGACTGTAAAGTACTCCATTTTCTCCAAAATACATTCTACAAAAAGACCACAAAGTAAGAAACAAGGAAGAAAACTAGAGACAGCAATATAAACAAACATGTCCATTCTTCAAAGTTTTTTATAGCTGAATGTGCAAGACTATTCCCTATTTGGGTACTGTAGTGATCAAGAAACTACACAGCTTCTTGGATACTCTGATATTTGTAGTCCAGTATCTGTAGAGAGCACTGTAGTGAAGATCATCTATTGTTTTGACACCATCATTGCTGGATATGATTATGTGTTAAAATATTGTCCCCTAGACTGAAAAAGTTGTGCTGTTGCTTCATAGATGACATCTCCCTTATCAGTCATCAGTAAAAATGACATATATCTTACTTTGGAAATGTTCAGCAAATAATTTCCAAAAATCATTTCTTTCACAGACTGCGAAGTAGATATAGAACACCCTTTCTTGGATATCAGAGTTTTATAGACCAGGAACAAGGCACTGCCAACTATAGTACGAAAAGGACACTGGTTCAATTGCTGTTCTATTTTGTGCACCTACTATATTCAAGCAGTTTTGATTGATGAACTGGTCAGGAAAAAAACACCAAAGAGTTATAGCTATAAGGACAACAGAACAATAATCCCCAAACAATTTCATATTTCGTCATGGATAGTGCTTAGCTGTAAAGGATAACTGTAAAATCAGACCGAGGAGAATTAAAGAATTGTCTTAGCACATCTTAGCACTGCACATATATGCTGAAGGCAGGACAGTAATTGTATGTGAGCTCAAAATATCATGGATATTTATCAAAAAATGTAAAGGATTATAAAGCTTTGCGGTCTAGAGTTCAAATGCCAACCACTAACACGTATACACATCACTGTAAATATCCACCATGGTCTAGTACTTAATTAGTCAGTGACAGACTTTGAATTGTTTCATTCATTGCATTGCATAGAATGACTGGCAGCAATTTTATGAACAGGATTTCATAATTTTGCTTCTTAACGTCCAAGGTATAGCCCTGACATAATGACAGGTAGCTTAATTATTTTTTCATTTAATTTGTTTAACTATTTGCTTTTCATATTTTTTTTATGATGTCCATTGCCAAAGAACCCAATAGTTCTCAAACTTCCCACCAGCTTGTGAGCTAACTAGGTAAAATTATCCCATCCTCAATCAAAACACAGGTGTATTGAGTTTGCGTCTCACATAGAAGCAGGGTCCTAACGTGAGACACCCTGGATGTCATTTTTAAAATACTTAGGTCTCCTGCTGTTCATAGCACAGCTTTTGTATTTGCACCATAAGAGGGAGGAGGGGTATACTTTGTGACTATTTCTGACACGTCCACTGTCACATAAGCACTTTCAGCAGAGGCAGGAATGAATTCCAGTTTCCTGCCAAGAATCAGTAAGAAGGTGAGAAGCTGTCCCTGTTCAGCTTGTTCAATAGCTTGGTAGACCAGAATACACAACTCCTCCTGGAAAGTCAGCCAGGTGTGTTTGACTCCTTTCAAGTTAAGATGAGCTTAGGAACCAGGTCTTTCCCTTCCCACCTTAGTGCTCTAATGACTAGATACTTGCCAAAGGCTAGATTCTGGACTACAGAAGCCTGCATCCTGAGTGAATAGAGGTGCCTACTATTTAACTCTGAGTAAAATGTTTGTCCTTCAGGGAGTGGCAGTAGGCCACCTCTACTTCTAGGTAGCTGCCGAATTTCTATGGATTTCTGAGGATCCTTCTCCTGATTTGTAGAGCTCCTTTGACTCATCATAAATCACTCTTTTGGGGCTCTTCCTTCCTTCCTTCCTAATTTATCTATTTAGGAAACATATCCTCTTTCCTTCATTTGTCCTGCTGGCATGAGTCATTGTGCCTCAAGACTTGTAAATGCCATCAGAGTCATTCTGTAATTTTCTGTAAGTCAGTCCTTAACTATTCTACCCGGAACTTCTCTGAAATCACCGTTATGCTAAAGCAGAATCCATTGCTTTAGACAAACAAATGAACAAACAAATATCGTCATAGTTCTTGAAATTCTGTTCAGGAGGGATTTTATTTAAAAAAAATAAAAATTGTGAAGTTCATTGTATTTGGTGCTCTGGTTTGCTGAAAGCATGCTGATTGATAGTTCCTTGATTGTGATTTTTACAATTTAAACACCTCGTTCACTCAGAATAGGTTTATAGGCTTAAGTGAAATTATTTTTTTTCCTATGGCAGACATCCAGCATATTTTACAACTGATTCACAATAAAAGCTCAAAACACGGCTCATCCGCAAGCCACATTTCACACAGCGTTTACCTCATTAGTGCCAGCGGAGAAAGCCCAAGAGCCAAGGCATTTTCAAGATACTATTTTTCAATAACTTTACACAAACAGATTTTTGACTAGTATAACATGTAGAATTAATGCATGTTGATAGCCAAAATATATCATTAATGCTTTCCTAACTGTTCCTTCCTTATTGTCCTAATGAGCTAACTTCTAGGCTGCTGACTTTCCTTGCCATCACACAAGCAATTCTAGCATCACAGATTTATATGACTCTGTAGCATGACAACCTGATTCTGCTGATAGGAAGGGGGAAGAAAGATTAATCACGTACCAAAAGATGTTGACAGAATCATTCCCACTTGGTATGAAGGTTATTTGAAAAATAGAATTTTTATTTCTTGGCTGAGTCAACCCACTTCTTTTCAGTTTGTATCTGTAACAATCAAGCCCAGTCCTGCTAAACACATGCTCTGCTTCTGCTGACTTCAATGTTCAGCATTTTTCAGGATCAAAACCCAAGGTAACAGAATGAAAGATTCAATCCAACACAATGCTGCTTTTTTTTCCTTCTTTTTCTTTTCCTGTTTTGGGCTTCCAGCAAGGATTAAAATATACTTGAACTCATTATTCATGTCATATTTTTACATATATATAGATATATATATATGTATAAAAATTAACCTGAGTGACATTTCCTAAAGAGGCACAGATAATAATGTAGATAAGTCCTTGCTGAATAATACACTGAAATTGCACTAGTTGAGGAGACCAAGCAAGAATATGTCACTCCTGATATAAACAAATAGTTAAACAGTCATTCAAACAAAAGAATTCTTTTCATTGAAAAGGATAATAATCTTCAAAATCATATCCGTTGTCATATTCTCAAACAACTTTCTCCTTTCAGCTTTTTCAACCTTGTCAGCTGACCGAAATAAGCATGTGTCTCCAGCTAATTGACAACAATGCCAATAAAAACTGGATAAAGTTGTTAAAAACACACAGAAAAATGGATATTCTTTTTTTTCTGTCTGGCATAATTTAATAGTTTAGATATGCTGAAAAGGATAATACTTTTCGGATATTACCTTTTGCAGATGATCAAGTTTGCTTAGGTCTGTGCTCTCCTAACTGATGACTCTGAGAATATAAAGAATGATCATATTAATACAGAAATATATGATATATTTTGAATTTAAACTACAAATGATTGTTGACTATGTACGTTTTAATTTTTAAGGTAACTTGCTTATACTACAGGAAGTCACTACAGAAAGTAGCATGGTATGCAATAAAAGCACATTTGGGTGGTCTCTGGTGTTGATGCTACTTCAGTAAAACAAAGAGAATGGAAAAAACCATACAATCCCCTCCAGGATAGTTGTTGTCAGCCACGGATAAATTAAAAAGATTGAACACTGTTCTGGGAAAAATGAAAGAACAGAGCAGTGAAGAGCATTTAGGGCTGTTCTACATGAAATCATACCTGAATAGTCATGTCTAGTCAACAAAACCGGCAACATATCTCAGAGATTATATAGTCAGCAGAGACAAATGCTTCTTTAAACAGTTTTTATGTTAGAATAGACGCAGAATTTCTGTGTCTATTTCTATCCTTTTCACTTCTTATCCTCTAGTTTCAGTATTTTCCAAATGCCGTTACTTTGTCTTCCTACATCCTTCCCATAAGATTTGCAAAGAAATTTGAAATATTTGAATATGACTCCAGTTTGTTGAGCAAGTCTTTGAATTGCTTCTTCAAAGGATAGATTTTCAAATAAGGGATGCTGACTACAGAGAATATTTAGTTTCATCAGATCTATGTTTCATAGCAAAACTTAATGACAGAGAGCAGGAGCAAAGTTCTCCCATGAGCAAGCAAGGTATTTTCAGAAGAGTTCATTCCATCCTTTTCTGAACTATCTATTGTAGCCACCATCAAACTTCTTAGATCACCAGCCTGAGTCAACTTAGAAAGTCCTGAATTATGCTCATGTGGAGCAGCATACAAAATAAATGCAAAAAGACTTTTGCTCAAGACCAGTCCCAATACAATATAAAAAAGGCATGTAATTTGTAGCTCATGTACTAAATTTCTACTAACACTAATTCAAGCCTACAGGAATTTAAATAGCCCTTTCTAGTGTTCTCTGAATTATTCAGTCACTATTTGGGTGCAGAATGGCATGATTATTTAAGTAACATTGAAATAATGAAGAAATAAATAACAGCTTATTACATTAAGACCAATTTAACAACTTAAATATTAATTCTTCTGTTATAGATGTCTGAAGAGTTTTTCAAAGCAGTAATTCTCCTAGTAATATACAAAATATTGAAATAGCTATGACTGCTTAAAGAAATCAGCCATCACCTTTATTTCAATTTTTATTGCAATTTATAGAATTAATAGATTTCTAACATCACTTAAATATCAGTTACTTCTAAGGATGCATAAAGTATCATTATCTTTTTTTGGTGTTTCTCACAAAAGCAGCAGCCAAATAGCAGTCATACAGAGAATTAAAAAGAGAAAATGGTTTAGATAAAAAAAATATTATTTTTTTACATAGAAATAGATTTTTTGTCTATGCTATTCAGGGAACTGCTAAACTCTATTTTTAAAATATAACCTGTCTGCAAGGCTCTTCAGATACTGTGTCATATGGGTCTAAAGACATATACACAATTAATTGCATAGAGCTGGGAGAGAGTTAAAAATGCAATCTGTATTCTTGTGAAGTGGTCTTTGCTGTATTGACTGTAGCATTTAATTAAACAAAATTACTGCTAAAAATCTGACTATATATTTTCTAATAAAGGTTGCAATTCTTTAGAATAAATCAATCATAAGAAGTTTTATTCTTTTCTCTTTTTGTTCAGATCTTTCTTTCCCTCTAGTTTATATTGCTGATGAAGTACACTCTTCTACGTCAAATGAAAGGTACTTGAACAGTCCTTAAAAATGTAATATACCAAAGTAAATAGTGTTTGGAATTTCCCCAATACTCTACTAACAGCATAGATGTTGAATGAAACCTAGAAAATTTCATAAAAATTCTTCCACTTTTTCTCTTAATACTCGGGTCTTATGAAATCTTTCTTCTTTCTGGAAGTAAAAATCATGCTAGTGTTTTCCTTCTGTAGAGTTTTAAGCCTGTAAGTTTAACTTACTGCCTTTCTTCTCCCTGATACATTCCTATGGATACTGAAGCTAATCCAGAAGGAAATTATCTTTGTTTCAGAATTTGTATTGTTCCTAACACAGGTGATGTGAAAGTAAAATACACATACTGGTAGACTTACAATACCAGTTGCATCTTTAGCATTTTTTTAAACAGATGGGAGGGGACTTCTATGGAAGTCCTGCGAGACATTGTTTTCCAGTTTCCTGAAGCTCACATCCAAGTGCAGTCACAGAATTAGTTCCTTGTCATTACATACATAAAGAAATTCCAAGATCTGATACTTGGAATTTCTTTATCTACCCATCTCTTTAGCATTCCTTGTGGAAACTGATCATGAGCCATGAAAAAGGTGGTGTAAAATTTCTCTGTATTTGGACCTAAATGGTAGCATGATGCTATATCTACTATATTCTACTTGAAATCCCTCAGACCTCTGAGTATGGACTCTCAGCCCTGTAGAAGGGATGAAAAACCTATCTGCATCTCTGAAATTACTACACTCTTCTACAGAGAGTGCAGCCTGCATGTTCTAAAACATTCTGACCTTTGTGACTATTGCCACTATAGGAACTCTTAGTCAGGGATGCAGATGAACTGGGAGAAAGCACAACAAGAAGAGGCGAATGAGGAAACGGAATGGTGCAAGTACAGTAAAGTTAGATTTCAGAAAAGTGTTTCTAGCCTTGCAACATCTGAAAATCTTAGACTTGTAAGAGATTGACACTGATTGGCACCCGAGTAAATAAAATGCTAGTAATTCCACTGATGGAAGCAAATGGCATTACTGTCACCCTGCAAGGCTTTAAACCATGTGCACGTTCAGTTACAGTCGTTTACTTTCCAATATTACAAAATCCTATTAAACTTGGAACTATCAACAAAATCCTGCAGAAAATATAGTTATTCTAAAATTCAGTCTTAATGTTCACACAAGCCAACTTTGTATTTTAGAAGATGTGAAAGTATTGGAAGGAAGGGCAGGGTGAAGTAAAGCAAGGAAATGTAAATGTAAATGGTAAAATTTTATCTATAACTTCATCAGAAAATTTGATTCTGATGAGATTGGGGTCTTGCAGAGCCAGGAGTTAGAGAAGGATTTTGCTATGATCAATAAAAATTAGAAATGGATTGTATATCAAGACCTTATTTAAGTCAAGAATCCTCATGTGGGTTTTGTTGATATCGTTATTCTTTGGAGAGTTATGCGTCAGTGGCAGCGCAATCTCACTGTACCAAAACTCTGCCGCCTTTTCCGTGGGACTGGTGAATGAAACATGATATTCGTTTGCTGTAATGGTCTTGTTAGGTAAAGTCCAACAGCATATCAGTAAACACTACAAACAAATTATCCTGGAATATTTGTGAGCCTTCCATTGAATAGTTGTTTGCTCTGGAAGCAGATTAGCAGGAAGTTTCCAGTCTGACAATTGATGAGCATTATTTTTGCAATCTTAATGGTGCTGGCTATGGCTGAAACGTAATGCTATGTGAGCATTATTTTAGTATCTAGTATATTAGTAGTAAAATAAAAAAAAAGTACTGTGAGACTTAACAAATAAAAAGAAGAGATAGCTATTAAGTAATGGGTTTATAACTGTGTATTGAGCTTTACATTAAAACTGGAGTGTATTACTACTCCAAACACCACTTTGTATACTGAATAAACTCAAAGAAAAAAACCAAACATATAAATTATAAAAAGAAGTTCATCATAACTGGTTTGTCCATTTTTTGAAAGCTGTGCAGGCTTGACAGATTTGTACTCCGGTCCCAACTGCTAACTGTACGGCAAAGTTTTAGCTCTTGGCTGTGCCTCAGGAAAAATATTTTAACAGATAAGTCTGTCTGAAAATTCATTTATTTCAGTTATCACTGACTACATATTTTTATAGTCATATAGACAAGATCAAAACAAGGCTCAGACATTTAATTGGTAAAAGTTATTTGAAAAGTTATTTTACAGCAGTAAATGAGCAGGAGGGTTCTTAAACAGTCTTTACTCTGATAGAGCTCCGGGAAAAGTTGCAGTATGATTCTTGTTGAAGGGAAATAAACACTGGCATCTAGCTACACAGACTTAGCATGATTCTTAAGTATAAAACCCCACAGTGAGTTTCTGGAAAGTTCTAATTAATTGTAATGAAACAGAATCAACTTTGTAGCTTCCTTACATTTTGTATGCATTTTTTAAATTAAAACCAAATATGACATTTTCAATAAATACCATTTTCTTCTTGAAGTATTCAATTTTCTATGGTGTTTTTTTTGTTTGCCCAAATGACTTTTTCATATAAATAAAACACAAATTGGTCCACGTAGGAAGAGGTACCATATAATTTCTAGTTTATTAAAGAGATGGTATCAATTTTAAAATTTTTGCATTTTCCTGAAATATCTGCACCATCTACTGCCCTATGCTTAAGCCTGAGTCATATGAATATGCCTATTAAGTTGTTGTACGAATTTTTTCAGAAGTAGCAATTTAAGGTTACAAAAGCAGTGAAGATTATTCTTCCTGAAAGTAGTTAAAAGAGGAAAAACCAAAATTAAGAGCCAAGCTATGTATTTGTAGTTCCATTCGTTCACTTCGTAATTTTGGCAGACTTTGTATAAGGCCAGTTTTCTTCTCTAGAAACCTCAAAGCCACTATAATATGGACCTTAAAAACTATTTCTGCTATGATACTTATCAACCACCCCACAACGCTAAGATGGTGAGCACACCAAGCCTTACTGAGAATTGATTTTTTCACTTTACATTCATCCTCCCATAATTTCTCCCCCTTCATTTCTTACCTTTCACTTTATTTTTAGATACAAGCCCACTCACATACAGTCTTTATTTTTTAGTCTATGTAACCAGTATCATGGAACCAGCACGACTAAGTGAAACCATTCAACAANCTTACCTTTCACTTTATTTTTAGATACAAGCCCACTCACATACAGTCTTTATGTTTTAGTCTATGTAACCAGTATCATGGAGCCAGCATGACTAAGTGAAACCATTCAACAACACCAACAATACAAGTAAAGAATGATCATTCCTTGCTGGTCAGTTGATTCCTTTCTCATTTGAAGAAAGGTCATCTCCAATTTGTAGGGGTGTTTTTAATCAAGTCCTTATTAATTTAGACAACTCTAATAAATTGGCTATATTTTAATTAGGGAACTTTGAAAATGATTAAAAAAAAAAGAAAGAATTTTTCCCTTGAACTGATGTTTGGTTTTCTTTCTAAAGAGTCACTTCCCACACTGCTTTTTACTGTTACCACTGTCAACAAAGACATCACTGAGTTTGGCCCAGGAAACTCAGGGGGGTTTGACCCACTTTGTTGTCGCTGTTGGAAACAGATCCTATTCTCTTGTCTGCCACAGCAATGGCAAAACAATGATAAAAGCTTGGGAAAGACAGTGGCCATGTCACCAACGCAACAAACTCTTTCAATATAACTCTCACATGACTCACACTCTGAGATTTCTTCTAGGCCTTCCAGCAAATTTAAAGCTTACATTAGGAAACCCACCTGATCAAAACTGGTAGTGAACGGTACCGGTGCTGGTCCTGTGAGCACAAATGCTCAGGCAGCACAAAGGTAATTATAACCGTCTGCCTTGGCAAGGTATCTCCATGCATGTACTGCTGTGGGGCTCTGTGTTACACAAGATTTTAAAAAAAAAAAAATTGAATGGGTTCAAGTTTTAGTGCAGCTACAGAACACACTGAATTGTATTCACAGAATTTTTACTTATCTCTGGGTATCTAAACTTCTGCTGCTGGAGAAGCACCTTGGGGTCAATGTCGATGTTTCCTAAATCTGTAATGCAAACTTTTTTCCCCATTCTTAAAAGGATGGTGGAGGAATTGTCCTCCACCTCCTTCATATTCTTTACACTCAGCTCTTCAAATAGGTCTTACAATAACATTTCTTCCCTGATTCTCAGTCGCAGCTAGATTCCTCACTTTTTTGCTGTTACATAGGGAATACAGAGAGATGGGATTAGATATAGACAGGTATGTCTAGGCTCCCCTATAGGTGACATTTACCTTTTCCTTTCTTCATAAGATGAATAGAGAACCAGAGTTCAGAAGGATGTGAACAGCTTAGCAGAACTGTACTTTCTCTGCAAACAGAACCCATACTAGCAGTTTTGGTCAACTCTCTTTTGAAACTGTGCCTTTTCTTTTTTTTTTTCTGGTACGCTTTATTATGGACCAATAGTCTATGGAAGAAAATGCAAAACTGAAACCTTGTTGAGCTATGACAGTGACGTAAGCAAAACAGTACTAAGCCTTTGATAAATGTTTACATTCACCTGTATTTTGTCACAACGCGAAACCATTCAAAAAGGAAAATTGCCCATAAATAATTTTATATTGAAAAAATATTTAAATCATAAAATTCAATTAAATCTTAAAAATTAGAAATAGATTTAAACCATAACATTTAAATCATTAAAAAAAAAAATAATTCTGCTAGATCCTGAGGAGCTTTAATCCGGTGTAGTTTCAGTACACTTCAAGGGGACTATACTTACATACATAAGCAAACGACAGGTTTTTATTTCTTTAGTTAAGCACTTTCCATGCTTAACCAGTAATCGTTATGTTGGTACGTACTCTCTTAAGAGATGAGGATTTGTGATTAACAGCCGATGTAAGATGAAGAGATCCACCTCTCCCTAAAGTGAGCACAAATTTTAGATGTCCTTCCTATTTCATGGCAATACGGGGATCCAGGTGTCAAGTCGTGGAAATATTCTTCCAGCAGCAACACACAGCTTCTTGTAAGGTTATTTAGAAGTTGCACCAAAGACTTAATTTTCCTTGGGTATGCATGTTCCTGGCTGATATGTGTTATACAGTTTCAATTTTACTCTGGTGAGCATATTTTCTTTAGACATAGCATAACTTTTATTCCAAGCAAGTCCTCTAATTTTATCTGACCGAGAATCAATGATGTACACAAAATTTCCTCTTCTTATCTTGGCAATAGTTCAAAAGTTCCTAATTTATAGCCAGAGGGTACAGCTGGCAGTCATACAATTTGGCATAGAGTAATAATAGTTTATTTAGCTGTCCTTCCTGACAACACTTCCAAATGTGTACCTTTCTTCAGTTTTAGAAAAATTATCATAGAATCATAGAATGGTTTGAGTTGGAAGGGACCTTTTAAAATCATGCAGTCCAACTCTCAATTTACTAGTTTTATCTTCACCAACAAGAATAACATTTTGATTCAGATTATAGCAGCATATACTAAAACCAAAATGGCACACTTATCTTTCCACCTGAATAAGATGTAGAGATACTCCTTTAGTATGTCTCTAGATTAATATATTCCAGTATAACATAAGAGAAATCCAAACAAGAAAGGTGTTTACGGTTATAATTTCTTCTTAAAATTCATGTAATACTCCTGGATGGAGAAAAAAATTCTGTTTCTATCATTATGGGACAACACTTATTTTTTGCAACACAACTGACTAGCAAAGAGATGCTTTCTATTTATCAAAACTTTTACTTTTTTATTCATATAGGAGAAGATGAGGAATTATTTGTGAAATCAAAAATATTCTCAAAAAATAAGGGAAGATAATTTTTATGCCCTCAGGTTATCTGCTGGATTGAAAGAGACAGAGAGAGATAACCACAGCAGATAAGAAAAGGCACTGGGGAATGAACAAAGGAGAGAAAAGATGAAAGACGAGGTGAAAACAGAGTTTGAGAAGTGAAGAAATTAAGCAGTTGTGTAATTAAAAAGGAAAACCCTAGCTCACTGAAAGCCGGAATTGATGCATGAAACAGAAAAGAAACACTTTTAAATATAACTGCTTAGATATCTCATCAGACAAGAGTAGGATGATTACAATGCTATGTCCCAAGCAGATGTCTTCCAAGACATAGCTCATTCTCTCTCTCTCTTTTCTCCCTCTTATCTGTCAATCCACAAAGTTCTCTATCAATTCATCCCTATGTGCATTTTTCAAATTACTATGGGACAATTGTTTGTTCATCTGTTCACGCTAGAGTAATGTGATTAAATAATACAGACTACAGTTTTAGATTCCCTTGGAATTTAGGAAGAGGTTAACAGGGAAGAATTTAGTGTTATTTCTGAGAAGGTAAAACGAGAAGGGGAAACTGTGTCATTATTAGGAAACTGGGTGAGATTATTCGAAAGCATAGAATAGTTGCAGAATTACACTGGAAAAAAAAAAGGAAAAGACTTTGGCAGAAAGTGAGGCTATTAACATCTACTTGTCAGTGTAGCCATAGTCTAATTCTGTCCCTTTAATTATTTAATCCTAAACCTTGTAGTCAAAATAAAAAATAACTGTTTCAGCTTTTATTTAGGCCATATTTCTTGTTAAATCTTATGTTATTACACCTGATTAGAGTTAGAATTAGAATTTATGAGGACTATTCTGTGGATGCTAGGCAGAACCGAATTATCACATCTGTATATTAAAACAATTGAAAATTCTGCAACCTTTATCTTGCAACCAGATAAACCCTGTTCTACCATAGTATGCCTAATGATATATGGTGTAGCCCAGTATAATCCTTTTTTGGTATAATATGTACTATTTTTCTTTCAGAGGTAATTATGTCAGCAAACCAGCATCAGAGGGAAAGATAACTTGAGGAGGGAATCAGAGATGGACACCATCACAGCCCTGACAGGGAAGACATAACAGAAAATCTACAAACTAGATATATTTCCTGGTTCTTTGGTCTTGTTTTCTCACTAAAAGTCCTGACAAATTTCTTTGCAATGTTAATTGCTCTCAGGGGATTAAGAACTGTGCAAAGATGCAAGCTCTACCTCACTTCCTTGCATGCTGCTGCTCGGACTCCAAAATGACATGAAATAGTTAACTATTGCTATAAAGACATTGTGTATGTTTGGCTTCAGAACACCTATTGTGGGCTACAGTATTGTAAAGAAATTAGACATTTAGAAACACAATAAAAGACAATAGCAATCAAAAAAGGCTTTCCACATATAACGACCAGCATGATGCACGTTCTTGCCAACAGTGGATAATACAATAAGACACAAGTGTCATGCCCTCTTCTGACAACCCCCTCTCAAGAAGCCCAAGGAATGAGCTTTGAAGTACTAATAAGCTTTGCGAAGTTAAGAAATCGAGGAGCTGACAGACCATAAGGGACCACATCACAGTGAAGACCCCTCCTGAGAGCACCCTGCTAGCATTCATTTCTCATTTAAAAAGATGAAGCAAATGGCTTGAAGCCACTCCACAAAATTTAGAAAAAGCTAGAGGGTTTTTTTTCCATACTTATTTTAAATAATAATAATAATAATAAA
>RSEF01000004.1:48958985-48971577 GCA_003993805.1 Himantopus leucocephalus | reverse complement strand
TTTTTTTTAAGAGTGCACAGTGGTAAAACTATCAGCATCCCTCACAGTAGGATCATTGTGAGCAGCAGAAATCCAGCTGACTTACACAAAACTATTCTGTATCCTGTGTTAACAAATACTGAAATTGTACTACAGCTCCTGGGTGGAAGATCATTACATTTCATTGTTATCTCCCATTTTTTAATCTCCATTAGCTAGGAATATGTGATGAATCAACAGTTCAGCTTTAGCTTCTGTTATTTAAGTATAAAGCATAACAGGATGTGATGACCCTGATGTGTTTGCCATTTGTTCGTCCATATTTGTTGTCCAAGCCAATAGCAGATCTATTTTCCAGTGGGGTCTTTTTTTTTTTACACAATTGCTTTTATCAATTTCACAGCTGGGTTGGCTGAGGAACAAGGAGGTCAAACATCTTGTCAAAGCTTGCAGAGTCTATGGCTCGGTTAGGATTACAATTTGCTCTGGGCAACTGGTGCCTCTGTGGTTTGCACTAAATGTTAGATGAGGGGCACACGGATATTTTGAGATGCCTGGATATATTTATGGATGGTAACAGGAGACTTTGGTACTAATTACTTGCTACTATTGTACAAGTAAGCTACTTTGTAGCTGGTCTAATTCCATTCTTACTGAGCAGTAATTTCTGCATACATGTATTGTTCACTGTGACTAAGATTCATGTCAGAACATCAACATCTTCCAGACCAACTCAAAATTAAATAATTATCCTAGAAAAACATGTCATTTAATAAAAGAGATTAAAATCCTCCATAAACTACTCTTAGATGAATAATCAGGAGAACTTATTTTTTCAGGATGTTAATGTTCATTCCATATTTGCGAAGCTCTCAAATATTCAAAGTACAAACATTTATACTGTTCCTCAACCAATATTTATAGTTTGAAAACATATTATTGTTACAAATTTTTCAGGTCAGTGAAAAATATCCACTTATAAAGGGACTACATAAGAAAGGGAAATAGAATGATACAATTTATTTCTACCACCAACTGAATAGAACAGAAGTAATGAAAAGTGTTAAGTTATCTCTCTACGTAAGAAAAAACTAGATTTGTCTGGATGATTTTCTCCTGCTGTGTACTTCATACATTGAAGATTTTTGAAAACTGTCATTCCTATACATTTCTGTATTACAAAAATTCTAAATCTAGAACTCTTACAACACTTATGTGAAGACTACTGCAAAGATTTTATGTTACTCAAGTCGACTTGCATGCTGTAATTCCACTGAGTCTGCAATTCTGTTATGTACTGTATGAAAAAGTGTTTGTTCTGTTCTAAGGTCATATTACTTAGTGTCCTAGTTCCAGCAGTCTGAAAAATAGCAAATAATTCTTCTCTATTTGCTCTCAGCATTCAGTTCATGATTTTACAGATTTCTGTCACATCTTCCCTTAAAAGTGTTATTCTATTTATTTCAATAATGTAAATGAAAAGACATATGAAAAAAACATTTTTTATTAAATTTAGCAGTTTCTTGTACTGACGTACGATTTGGGGAAAAAATCCTCAGGCATATCATTCATTAGTAGTAGAAATGCCCTTTACCTCCTTTGAGTGACTACCAAATCACATGACTCATTTAACTTTTCTGGAACGGTCTTACTGTTCTTGGATGAACTTTTTATGATGCATTGAGATCTATTCACCACTCAGGCCAGCATTACGTTTTTGTAAATATTGTTAATTTTCAAAACTTTAGCAAGTTACTCCTTTTTGACCTGCCCTGCTGAGACTAAATTTGTCTTTCATTATGTTCCTCTTTCTCTTGTCCGTATGTATCAGAAGACTTTCAACCACAATTTCTATTTTCCTCAGAAAGTCACTACTTCACTCAGTCTGTAGTGTGAAACTGGTTCCTGTGCACTCCAGCCTGGCCAGTACATATTCCCCTATACTACCTGCAACAATATATGTAATGAACAGCAGAAACTGTTTCTCTGTTCTCAATATAACTTTTGAACTTTTACTTGACTCCAAAGTAGCCAGAAAACATCAAAAATCTGTTCAGTCCTTGCTTGGAGTTATGCAGAGAAGTTCTATTTCTTAATTTTACAGCTTCAAAGCAGTAGAGTACAGAAACTCTACTAAGTTACATGATTTGACAAAAGAGACAAACAGCAAAACACACACCCTTGGTAAATGCATTTAATTTTTATTCAATCCCTGAATGCCAAGTTTCAAATCCCTAATTCATAGTATGATGGCAGCAATGCTTTTTAGCAAAATGATTGCAAGATTTAGCATGGACAAAAAAAACCTTTTCTCTCATCAAGCTCATCCTGAGAGAGGAATATTTTGGTCAAACTTTGATAAAATAAATTTATACAAATGATTAAACAGTTGCAAATGTAAAAGCTGTTGAAAGTGGTTTCCTGTAAATGGAAATATCAGATGAAATATCTTACAGTCTTTATACAACAGTTTATACCTTGAATTGACATAGCATCATGTGTCCTTGATTCACAGACACCTAACAATAAAGAGACCATTAAAAATAGAATAATCAGCTGCTTATTTGTGCTTTTATTGATTCACTTTGTCACTCACACTAACTGGATGAAGGCTAGGCTCTAGCCTCTTTGCTTTGTGATGTCAAAGAGCTAACAAATCTAAACAAATTAGTGAAAGACAGCACAGATCTGTCACCATCTACAAAATATACACCTTTTTTTTTGCCCCAGATTTTACAGTATTGTAGATATAAGTTGGGAAAATTGAATCCTTCCTACACCTTTGTGGTGTAATCAGATGCTTGTTTAAATCACGTGGGGGTGTTTTGCTTTGTTCTGTTTATTATTTACTTTATTACTTAGAGTGGATAATTCCTTTTTTTCTTGGGAACTTCCTTTGTTCTGAAATAGAACTTAAAATTTATAGAGTTCATTTTATGACTAATACCATTTGACAAAATATTACATAAGAAAAAAGGAGAATAGTTAAGTCAGAGAATGATATGGAAATAAACACATCAAAGGCAAGCTTTATTTGAGCTCATCTTCCAATCTATTTGCTCTGTTGGAGTTATACCCAGAGAAGACGGATCAGATGTCTCGTAGATCACTCATGAAATGCCGGTAAGACCAATGACATGCTGCATTAATATTGCAGTATTAATCAACTTGCTAGATTCAAATATTTTTGAGTGTAATATGAGTAAGTATTCTGTATCTGACACCCAAATCAAGTGGATAGTAAAGTTGCAGGGAAAAAAAAAAAACCTGTACTTCTGAAAACAATTTTGGGATTTGCTTTAGGAATCCCATGAGCAGGATTTAATATAATAGCTAGAATGGCAACTACAAATAGTTTGATTCCATAAAATTCTGTATTTCAACATACTATTGTTTATCAGAAATACACTGTTCAATCATTTTGCTTGAATGCATTCACATTAAAAACTAAGGATCTGAATACAGAGGTTGTATAAGTCATCCCAATTCATCCTTTGAATGATTATAAGAATTTTGAAAGATTAAAATTGGATATTTACATAAAAATGAATGTCCCCCTAGTTATCCCAGGAACAGTGATACCCTTACTGATGTTCAGCTATTTCTTAACTTAGTTTCTGCTGCTTCACTAAATTCCTTCTTTCTATGGGAAAAAATTAGATTGGCAAGGCAATCAGCAACTCAAACCCCAAAAAGATCTGAAGGAAATATCCTTGACTATTCGTTCTTTAAATTCAGTTTGTCTTTTTATGATCACTTTCTGAAAGCACTCAATTGTTCAGAGTTCACTGGGTATATTTTTGGCTTGATTGCTTGAGTATTTGCTGAAAGTAAATTTTAAACTGAACATCTGATTATCAAATTTGTAGTTTGCCTTCATGCTGGGTTGGTTAGTTACCATGAGTCACATGATATCTGGATTTTGATTGCCTGGCATACATTCCTAACACCTATTATAATCAAACACAGTTGGAAATTCAAACTGAATTGCTCAAGTTAGTCAAATACATGTGTTACTGCACAGAAGTTAGAGCACAAACTGATTGTAATATTCATAATTCACAATTAAAATGACACACTAAGAATTATTTGCTAAAGGAATTACTGAATCACTCTGAATAATGAATAAATCTGAGAAATTAATCACTCTCAAAGAGAGAAAGGTGAAATTCATCAAATTATTTGTTCTGAATTACTTTTAATTTCCAATATTAAAACTTCATGCTAATGATATAGGCCAATCAAATAAAGGGTGAAAATTGGTTATACAGTATGAACATAATACTCTGAATAGTCCAAAGTGCAAGAGCAGAAGGCAGATATCGACAGCAGAACTACAGAAAGTCATAAACATTCCTTGCCCTGAGCTGCAATGTAGATGTTTTAGTAATTACCTACCCTGTAAAGTTACTTTGTAGCAGCGGATGAAGGACATTTTGTCATCTTGAATAGCTTCAAAAAATTTTTAGCTGAGGTGTAATTGGTTAGAAATATATGCATTATGCAATTTTACTTGTTGCCCTATAATGAGTGTGTAAACATTCCTTTCCCAGAATTGTCTCTTGTGTAATATAGACTAAAAACATGGCCAATATAGTTAGTAACTACTTGTTGCATCATGTAATACACTATGCAGATAATTCATACCATGCAAATATGTTTGAAAAGTACGTAATGGAGGATAGACCAGTTATGAATTGCAACATCCTCAGTAAAATTTTTCTCCCGGTCAAGCGGACTACACTAAATTAGACTCACCCTCTCCACTACCTAATAGTTACCTACAAATCACTACTGAAGTAAAAACCAGTAAATCTGCCATTGCTACCTTCAACAGAAGTAGCTAAACCTTTGTGATGGAACATCTGAACAACTAGCAACTTGGCCAAATGTCCTGGTTTGAGTTAAAACAGGACCAATTTGGTTCAGTAACTTAGCTTCTTAGCTAGGCCTCTTCTAACTCATAAGTCTCTTTTTCCCTCCTCTGCCTCTCGTTTTGAAGAGGGGTAGAGGCGAGCATCTGTCGGTCCCATCTGGGGTCCCCAACATCCCCAGTGGCCGATTTGGCCTAAACCACGACACCAGAATCTATAGAGACTCTGTCTTTCAAGTTTACAGATAGAGCTAGGAGTAAAAAACTTATTTCAGAGCCTGAATTGAACTAATTTTTAGCTGACAATTTGATGGTTTTTCAAAAATGCAATGCTTTAAAGCAACCCATGCCCACTCAACTTTATACTGAGTCTACACAGATGACAACTTCCTTTTCAATAAAAATTATGTACAGCATCATGTGGAGCTATTCAATCAACAATTCCCGGAGATCATCTTTGCTATAAAGTATGAAAGATCTGGGAATCCTTTTCTGGGATGTTAGGTTTTATGTAGAAGCACCAGCCCATTTGCAAGTACTTGATATGAAAATGGTATTCCTTCAAACATGTCAGGGAGCATTTTCAGCACAACACACTGAGATATAGCTGCTTGATTCTCATTAATGTTAACAGGAGTTGCATGGCTACATCCCAGTGGACTTAACTAAAATGTTGCCCCTTCCAGTTCACATCTGCATACCACATGCCAATTCAGTGCAAGCTGACTATTGGACTCGTTTTTCACAGACGATACAATAACAGGAGCTTGTGCTGCATGAAGTAACTGAATTGAGGTAGAGATCTCGTGAAATCAAACTTTAAAAAAGTCACTGAGAAACGTAAGCCAAGAATAATGCAATGTAAGAGAGATGCCTCCAGTAAATGTGGATAGTTGTATGTTAAACAACAGTCATTATTTGAGGTAGTGATTATAAATGGTATGTTGGCCACTGTGTACAGCAATAGGCTGGGGCCAGGATGACCTGCTCTCTATTCCTCTTTGTGACTTTGGATAAATTGTTTCTTTTTCCCTGCCCTGGTTTCTGCAGTAGTGAAAGAGGAACAGTGAAACTTGCCTCTTCATTGTATTGCTCATCAGAGAACTCTATAGAAGAAGTGTTATTTATCCCTAACACAACTGAATGTTCATGTTCACTGATGTGGTAACCTAAGAGCAAAATTTAGATATATTTAATGTTAAATACACAGAATCATTGAAACCAAACTACTCTCAAGTCAAATTCAGACACAGTGGACACAGAGTTAGGTTTAAAAAGACAGTCTTATACAGCCTACAAAATACACGCTTTCAGCAGGATATCAATTTTGATTTTTAACACAGCACAAAATGAATGTATCTCTACTCAGAGTTGCAAATATTCCTTAATCAAACTGTTTAAGAAGAGATAAAGAACTTAAAAAGCTTAATTTGTGGGGAAATAACCTGGAAAAACCTAGATATCAGAGAATGTAGAAGAAGCAGTAAATATGTACTGCTCATGGTCTTGAACATATCAATCACACATTGGAATTTTAGTTAGGCTACAAATGTTATATCAAGAATGAGTGGAAATGAACTTTAGAGGACTGTCGCTTCATTACGATGTAACTCGAGATTGTTTTGCAAAGTTACAGCTTTCATTACATGCTACCCATTGTTTTGATTAAGAAACTATTGTCAGTTCTGTTGGGACCTCAGACTTTAAGTTGCAGAGTATTCTAACTCCTGTCGTCTGTAATAAGGGCCGAGCACCGTGCACAGTCTGATTCTTGAAAATTAACTATTAATTTTTCAGTTTCCTTTATTCATGTCAGGGAAACTAGATATTTAGACGGCAATTCAGAATTACATTTATGGTCTTGTAGCAAGTCCTTTTGCAATAAGTACTTATCATTAAAACATAGGTCTACCAAACAAACAATCCATTCGTCATTAATTAAATCAATAATTCTGGAAAGTACTTTGTTGTCCCTTCCCCCATTTTCTTAGAATACACAGGAAATTTTGCTTGTTCTAGCTTATAGGATTTTTGACTTAGTCATAGCATACCATAAAAACAAGAGCATTACCCAGTTCATTGGAACACAATGAAGAAAAAGATACACTTTTTTATACTGACATTACCAAGCCTATTAAATCCTGCAGGAAGTAGTTGAACAGCTACACAATGCACAAACAGTGGGAGCCAGATATAATTCTGAAGACAACAGAATACTGCCCCAAGAGTTTTTATGTAATGATGTAAATCTACTATAAAAACACTTTATGGATTGAATAGGACTTTGACCTGTCAGCTTTCATTATTCCTCCTCAGTTAAACTACTTAGACTTGTAACTTGATTTGCATAGATTTTTAACCGCTTTTGAACCTGTACTGATAGCCATAGCTGTTGCTCACATGGGAAATTTACAATAATGAGGCAACTATACCCAAATTATTCACAGCAAGCCATATGTTTGCTAAATATGCTTTTTTTTTCTCAAAAATTGGATAGATTCAGCTGTATAATTTTGTATATGACGTTACTTGGTCTTAGAGGAACAGAACTAGAGGTGTGTAGATTTAGGATACAGAAGGTTGTCGAAGTATACAGACATTTTGATGCACACCTAAAAGAGAGTTAAGCATTACAAAGTGAGCTTGAAATATGTAAATTTTGAGCATTTGGATACTGTTGCAGAATCCATGACCATTAATTGGTCAGGGTCTACATGCAATTTATGAGTCAAGTTATCTGGTTAGAATTTATCGACATCTTTCTGTTGAGTATGGAAGTGTCTAGCCTAGCTACTAGGAAAACTCTTGAAAGAGCTATGTTGGCCTCATGTACACAACATTCATTGTCTGACATTTTTTCCTCTGCTGACTTGTTGCCTAGAATTCACTGATGAAGCTAAGCAGCTATGAGCCTTTTTTTTTTTTAGGAAAGGAACAGAAGAATTTACTCCTATCCAACTGTAGAGGAAGCTTCTTTTTCTCATATAATCCTGATTTCCCCACATGTGCCACCTCTTCATTAGTTCAATGGCAAGGGTTATTGTCCAACACATGGTAGATCTCCATTCAACTTCTTCCACTGCACAGGTTCATAGCCTCCCCAGAAAATATCATCTTCCCCTAGAATTATAGCTTTAGGCTGTTTTTGTAGGGCAAGCAGTTGTAGTATTATTTCCTTTTTCTTGTGTTCCGCTTGCTTTCCACTTGTATGCATTGCATCTTGTGCATGGTCCCAAAATACCCATCAGCTGAAGCCCTCCATGTTCATGTGAGTAAAATAATACCTACTTTTCTGATCAAATGTTGGCCTGAATTCAAGATAAAACTGCTCAGCTCAGAAATGTCATCTCAGGACTGAAATGATTCTTACTTCTTGCTAAAAAGGAACATTAGACTCCTGTAGAATTCTAAATTTGAAAAATAGCACTGAATTACACCTTAGGATCAGTTGCCTACATTCCACTCTCTATTTTTATTTTCTTTTTAATTTGGTATTATTTATTAGAGTAAGGTCTCATTAGGATAATTACGATATGCTTAACCTTTCCTATTCCTTTTTGAAACCTCATTCCAAGGAAATGTAATTTATTTATTACCTTATTTGATATTTTGTATCAAGTTTGGCTCATCATGTCCATCCTTTAATTGCACATGGAATGTATATGTTTTATGAAGCAAATGACAAACCTTGAAAAGGTGATACCTTTGCAGTAATCTGCCCTCATCACAGCCACCTTAATACAGTAGCATGTGTAAAAATAAATTTTGCACTTTTTAAAATATATATACAGACATCCCACTGTCACACTAGCCCAAAAACCAATGAAGATTATTTGAACTCAAAAGCTGAGATACAAAATCATGTGTCACTTAAACATCTACTCACAATTTTAGACCTGAATTATTACCAAAATAAAACTTAATTTTCAAAATCATTGGTTTTGGAACAGTGTGACTGTTTCATTAAATTCAGGTCAATCAAGATATACTATGAATTCTCCTAAGGATAGATAAAAAGAGTATCAAAATACCTCTCCTGTTTCATTTCAATGGAAACTGTGAACGCCACTTCTGTAAGAGGGTGTGTTGGGAAATTGCAAAGTATTTTGGCCCAGAGCCTGTACAGATCGTGCTCTGATGTCTGTATAGCATTTTCCCGCCTCAATCTCCACCCAGTTTAAAGATCTGATTACATTTTGAAGCAGTGTCTTCATTTAAGGTCAAGAAAAATCTTTAACATGTTAATCAAAGTGAATACTTATTGTCATATCTCAATTCTGACATTTAAAAGAAACTTCATGCAAATGAGATATGTGACTGAATTGCTAGAAAAGGCTATCAAATACTGAACACAGAAACACAATGAACCTCACTACATCAACTGAAGTCCTTCATGTGCCTCCTCTAAAGTGCAAATTAGACTGAGATTTGTGAACTTTGAAGTTTAGGAACCCTTGGATCTATGTTCCTTAGTGCATACTGATGTCTATACTAAATCAAAATTGAAAGTATACCATTAAACAAAATTTCCTGCTGTTGTGTTTCCTGTGCTTGTAGATTCAGAACTGAAGAGCTAGTAAGTTTAACAAAGTTGTCTGATAACCCTGAAGATTGTCTTTTAAAACAAAAGACATTATTTTGTGATGGTTTTCTTTTTAATATTTGACTTCACTACTGTCCTCTGATCTGATTTTATTAAAAAGTAACATATTCTTTAATTCACAGGCCACTTCTTTCTATTGTTGAAATAAATACTTTATCAAATATGGAAGCTAGCTTTCTCATTTCAGGAATGAAAATGTACTGAAAATGTGAAGATATTTGTTGTAGCCAACAAACGGTGACATTAGTGAAGAGGTGTAGTGTTACACATTGATTAAATAACTGTACATAGTTTTCTCACTTTTAAACTCCAAGAAATTTAAAAGGTCATTCTAAAGAGATGGAACTTGATTTTGATCCCATAGAAGTTTTTTGTTTGTACAGATCCAATCTGTTAGATTTGTACAGATCCAATCAATTGGTAGACAAAGGGAGACCTGTAGATATTGTCTACCTTGACTTCAATAAGGCTTTTGACACTGTCTCCCATAGATGCCCATAGATAAGCTGAAAAAGCATGGGCTGGATGAGCAGACAATTAGGTGGACTGAAAACTAACTAAATGACTGGGTCCAGAGGGTTATAGTCAGCAGCACAAAGTCTAGTTGGAGGCCAGTAAGGAGCAGAGTACCCCAGGGATTAATACTGGGTCTAATCCTGTTCAGCATCTTCATTAATGATGGGGTAGAGCGTACCCCTAGCAAGTTTGCAAATGACACAAACCTGGGAGGAGTGACTGGTACACCAGAAGGTCATGCTGACATCCAGAGCAACCTCAAGAGACTAGAGAAATGGTCTGACAGGAACATTCAAGAAGGAGAAATCCAAAGTCCTGCATCTCAGGAGGAGTAACGCCATACACCTGTGCATGCTGGGGGCCAACCACCTGGAAAGCAGCTATGCACAAAAGGACCTGGGGCTCCTGGTGGACGTGAAGTTGAACATTAGCCAGCGATGTGTCCTGGGGGCAGAGAGGGCTAATGGTATCCCAGGCTGCATTAGGACGAATGTTGTCAGCAGGATGAAGCAGGTGATCCTTCCCCTCTATTCTGCGCTGGCGAGGCCACACCTGGACATGGAGCTGCTAGACAGAGTCCGGTGAAAGCCCACTAAGATGACTAAGAGACTGGAACATCTCTCAGATTAGGAGAGGCTGAGAGAGCTGGGACTTTTCAGTCTAGGGAAGAGAAGGCTCTGGGGTATCTTATCCATGTGTATAAATACTTGAAGGGAGGGTGCAAAGAAGATGAAGCCAGGCCCTTTTTAGTGGTGTATACTGACAGGAGAAGAGGCTATGGACACAAAAGGAGGTTCCATTTGAACATCGGGAAACATTTTTTTAGTGTGAGGGTGACTTAGCACTGGAACAGGTTGCCCAGAAATGTGGAAGCTCCATCCTTGGAGATATTCAAAAGCCATCTAGACATGGTCCTGGGCAACCTGGTCTAGGTGGCCCTGCTTGAACAATGTGTTGGACTAGGTGACCTCCACAGGTCCCTTCAAACCTCCATTCTGTGAGGCTGTGTGATTCTGTAATTCTGATCCTGTAATTCTGTTTTACACCGCAACAAATATAAGTAGAAGCAATTAAGAACTACCTTATAAGGAACTACAAGTAAAACGCGTTGAGGTTTGAGACTTGGTCAGTGAAATTAATATCAAAGCCACATGCAGTTTTGGTTCCAGATCCTAGCTATAAATCAGAAAGTAGAGGAATCTAATTTTGCAAGTCCCAGGTGAATTCTTTAAATTCTGCACTTAGACTAAAAAGGCAGCAGTGACATTGCATTTGTTGCGCAAAAAGGCAGCAGAGACATTGCATTTGTTCTTTGATAAGACTGACCAAATTTCTGCCGTTAAAATTTCACAAACTCTTGAATCTTCAGGAGGATTATTAATGATAATATTCCTCTATCTTCCTTTCTGTCATTTAATCTTGCAGAGTACGGAAGACCTCCTGCTGAATGTTCTTGCCTCTCACAGGTGTCAGTGGTAGCTGATAGCATGCAATACTTCACAGATACACTCAGTAGCGGAAATACTTCACAGGTGTGGCATCTGAGCCAATTTCAGATAAAACAGTAAAAAATATAAACCAAATGGTTACATAATCTTATTTAGCCACCTACTGGAAGATTTTCATAAATTAAAGATCCTTAATGCTCCTAGTCACTCAGGCCAATATACTCAAAGATCTAGCTTCCTTTGGTGCATAGACCCTTCTGTCTGGTGCTGAATATGGACCAAAGAACTACATTGAAGCCTCCATAAAACAGTTAACTAAGAACTAAGTTCAAGTTTTCTTCAATTGTTACCTCTAATTAATTACACAAATTTTTCACTTGTTCTGAAGGTTCTATTAAGAGATAATAACAAATGTCACTCTTTTACTTAATTAAATTATGCTTTAATATACTTCAATGTCAATTGCTGTTAACTACGGTCGTATTATCAGTAGTAAATTAATTACAGCTAGGTGTTTGGTAATATTTCATCTTATTTACGAACAGTAGAAAATATCCAGTAACATTAATATCAGTTACTTAAGAGCATTTACTATAAAAATATTTTTCTTTTCCTTGAGGAATCACAACTTTTAAATAGAAGACTTTTACTCCTTCAGGAGTATAAAAGATTATTTATTAACAATGCAGTGTTGACGGTTGGAATTAGAGCTAGCACACAAAGAGAAGCCAGCAGAAGCTGTGAACCTGTAGGGCTAACAGAGGGTTCTGGATTAAAAGCTGACTCTTTCTTCAGTATACACTCACAGATATGCTATACAATTGGAGATTGTGAAAGCGTATACACTGGGTTTCAGCCTAAGCAAGTTATCCACATTTAATAGTTGTTGTTGAACCAAAGAAATTTACTTCTATTAAGATTTACAAGAAAGGACTCTGTTGTAAACCACAGAACCTATTTTATCAGTAAACACTTGCATCTCAACACAAAATAAGTTACTATAACTAGAATGAGAGGTAGTTAACAAAGAGGTCTTTGGAAAGGCATTGCACTGAGCACATAAGTCATCAGAAACAAAACTCCAGTATCATTAATAATATATCTTTCTAGTAAAGCAAGCAAAAATATTTTTTAATGTATTCAAAGAGCACAAAAGTAATCTTTTTTTTTTTT
>RSEF01000004.1:48937004-48953199 GCA_003993805.1 Himantopus leucocephalus | reverse complement strand
TTCTGGTCAGTATTTAGCTTCCCTCTTTTCCTCTGTTCAGGAGCTAAGTTTGGCAGATCCAGGCAAAACCCAGAGGATGAGGCTCTGCATAGATGCAACAGCATCTAGTGAGCTGCTCTAGAATACTGAAGAGATGTAAAAGTTGACTGTACTGAAGCTACCAGCAAAAAACCAATCATTTACTGCAGCAGGGTCAGAACTGATTTCTCCTTGCTTTGCAATTACTAAGTGAGAAAAAGCGTATTTCACAGTTTAAAAGATATTCTGATCATTCCACATATTATTATATTTTCCTGGATAGTGATGACGATGTTGATGATAAAATGGTCTTAAAAAGATATTTTGTTTAGTATTATTTAGGGAATACATTATTTAGATAGCACTGCCATTTGTCATAGAATAACGTTCACTTCTAATTAAAAAAACCTGGTCAGCTTGGAAACTGTTTGAGAACTTTTAATCTAATGGTGTATTTGAGAAGAAGAGAAAGCATCGCTGGATATTTTTATTGTCAAATAATTCAACCCATCATATTTAAAAACTTTCAGACTCCAGAGAGCATTTTACATATGCAATAACTGCTGTCGTTGCTTCTGTTACTACTCAATTGTGTTTTATCAATAATCTTACATAATATTTAGCTAAAATGCCAGTCCAAAGGTTACCCATAAAGAAATATAAGAAGATTTGCATAATAATTACTCATCAATTCAACAGAAGAGAAGAAATAATGGGTCTTTTAAAAACCTGAAAATTTCAATGAGGTTATAAATCCAAATCTATTAACAAAATACTTAATGTATTTTCTTCCAAGGCTGCCCAAAAATTCTTTTAGAAGTCACAGCACAGTATACTCTTAAAAAATAAATCACCTGACCATAATCATTCCTTTCTGGTCTTGGGAGATTCTTTTAATTAATTAATAATGATAATAATCCTTGCTTCCGTATTACTTTCCCTCTATGTTTAATGAAGTGTTTCATAGGCATTATTAAATTAAATCTCCTAATACCCTGAGAGATGAGTAAATACTATTATTTCAGCTACAACATACAGAAGAGTAGTTAGGTATGGAAAGGTTAAATAACTTGCCAAGCACAGTGTGAATAAGGATAAATATTAAGAAATTGGGAGTAATTCCCACCCCTAGAATTGTGAAATGGGTTTAAAATCATGTGGTTTATATTTCATAATGCTATTTTTTATTTGCTTTTTCTCCCCTGGATTTTGGCCTTCAGTTCTTTTTCTAATAGTTTTTTAAAGGTTCCTTTCTACAACCATGGAGTCTAGAGACTTTTTTTTCTTAAACTAGGAAGAGAAAGAGATAGATAACATTCTCACATAAAAACTCATCCCCAGGGGCTTAGACTTCAAGCAGAGCAACAAATAATTTGAGATCAAAACAGAAAAGCAAACAAAAAAACACACCCCAAGAATCCAGTGCGGCAGAACTGAACTCAAATAATTTCTTAATTTTTTTTCTTGGTTAGGTCCTAAATGTGAGCTTTTACATCCATCCTCAGATGCCTACAGAAGTAACTTGACTTTTGCAGGCTAATTACACACACTGGTTTTCCTTGAGTTAACTGGAATTTAATGAAGGCTTAGAACCGTTGAGCACCCAGGCCATTTTTTAGGTGTGTAATTAAAAGGTTCTGGGCTGAACTTTAGGTTCCAGTTTTGAAAAATTTGAACCTGTATCTCCTGACTTTTCCTCTTGGCTTAATGGCACATTTTTCTTCTTCACTTTTTTATTTATATTGCACTTGTCACCGTAGCAGATTAGGGCAAATTAAATTCCACAATAATTCACCAAAAGCTGTGAGTTCTATTTTAAGATTAAGAGCAGTTGGTTCATTATAATAAAATATTTCCATGTTAACTGCATAGTCTAGGAAATGATGAAATTATTTTTACAACAAAATTAACACTTTTGACACATACAGCACAGGAACCATAAGTAAAGAAGAAGTTAAATAAAAAAATGTTCTTCCTGAAGCTGTAGATGCTTTCTGAGACCTTTGTTTAAACAATCCTTCTTAATGGATTTTTTTTTCAGAATGTTCTCCGTCTAATTAAATTCGCTTTCCTCTTCTGCAGTGTAAACAAAACACATGTAAATTCAACACGTTCAGGATAACACCTTTGGCAGAACTGCTCAGCATGGTGATGTCCTTTAGCCACGGTATTCCCTTCAGCCCTTCTTACTACTTGTAAGTTCCTGTGAAATGAGGAACAGATAGCTTAATATTTTTGACCTCCAGGAAAAGTTTGAATGGAAACTGCACGAGCTCAAGCACAATTAAGCACTAATATAATTGTCTTCATATAGCAGAAATAAATTGTCCTTTCATTGTAATACTTCTGTTTTATACTTGAGAGAAAGGCCAAAAAGGGATAAGGAATGATTGCTTCAATGACTATATAGATCAAATATGAACTTTAGCATGTAAGTAAGCACATAGCTAAAGGATTGTGCTCTTTGATTTACTCCTGGGCCTAGCACTGTCATAAATATAAGGTCAGTCTCTTTTTCAGTGTCTGAAACAGCCATTACTTTTTACTTTATGAACTGTATACTCCATCTCTGCACTGTGAAGGACTAAGCCTCATTTTTCTCTGTTTCCTAAATAATTGATACACAGCCATTATCACAACAGAACTCTTCCACAAAAGGGGTTTCCAATGCAGCCTCTCCACAACCAATTTGACCTGCACTTGCAAAACAGTGAGGTAATTTGTAATCCATTGGGGCCATTTTCCTTTTTAAAGTAAAATTATTTAAAGACAATATAATCCAGATGAAAACAGCAACATCAGGTGGTTAAAAAAAATAAATCTGTATATTATAAAATTTGTAATATATTGAAATATATATTGTCAACTTGATTTCATTTGGAAAAATATGCTGTACATAATGACAGTACAAACCAGAGTTCAACTCCTTTAATCAATATCTAAATAGAATTTATTTAAGGATTTCATGTTATCTTCTAGGGTCTGGGGCAGGGTTTGCATTTCAGGTACTTTTTGCAACAGGGCGATATTCCTAAGAGATCTATTTGGGTTTTGGATGTATTTCTCAGTGGGGTTGGAGGTTTGTTTTTGTTTTTTTGTTTTTGGTTTGGGGTTTTTTGTTTGTTTTTGGTTTTTTGGGGTTTTTTTGTTTTTGTTTTGTTTTGGGGTTTTTTTTGTAGGGACTATGGGGCAGTGAATAGCAAGCTGTATGGGTAAACTCAATGGAAAACAGAAGGATTGTCAACAGGCAACTTTTCAGATAAATAGGGAACAACACAATTAACTGAGTGACACATACAGCACCCTGTTCTGATCTTTCCCCCTTCCCATACAGTAAATACTGACTGTTTTTTCCTCTTTTTCTTCCTTTCCCACCTCTTTCCTTCTTCATTGCTGTTGTTCCTTTGGTCATGCGTTTCTTCCTCTGCATCATTCCATGCTCTGTTCTCACATCTTACCTGCATTTGCGGAATTGTCTCCTTCCTCCGAGTTTGTTGATTTACCAAAGGGAATAGTGAAATATCATCATGCCTCCATTTTACAAATTATTGTAATTTCACTGCATAGGGCTCAAACAGGCCTTGCTGTACTACTGTAATATCGCCGTACAACTTGCAAAATCACCTACTAGACAAGCATGCATATGTAAGCACAAAATGTCTTTCCAAGATATGCAGAGATGCATTCTGCATAATGACCTCAGACAACAGGATTAAGCACTATGACTTCAACCTCTCTGACTGGTACCATAAGGGAAATTTTAAACCTGAAATATTTAAGTGTCTTTAAAAGTCCCTAAACCATGTTCTTACTATCCATGCTGATAAGAATTCAAATAAGGATTTAGCTTTTAGCCATATATACATATATTTGGTTTTCTTGTTTATGTTAAAGGTTCTGCAATAAAAATCAATGTGTGGAAGGGCAATACATGTAGCAACATCAATAACAATAATTCTTATATTCTGCTAAAGGCCAAACCACTGTCAAAATGGGATTTCATATTATGCTTTCATCTTTTTTTCAGATAAAAAACTATCCATTTCATTTCTCTAGCACATTTATCGTCATTTGTTACAGCTCTGCTGCATGTGCTACTGATGCTGTTTAACCATTATCTGTTACAAGAGTAACCTCGTCAGCTAGAATGGGATATATGTGCATACGCTGATAAACTATATTATTGTGATTTAGCTGTAATTTATTTCATCCAGCATCAAAGGAAAAGGTAGAATATAGGACAATCTTACAGATGGATCTAGAGGCTGAACTAGATTTGCCAAACGCTGTTATATTTCTAAATGTTTTTCCTTAAAAAAAATGCTTTCTATATAACCCTATTTTTCCTAGGGACCATAATAATCATTATTAACCATCAATGTTTTTAGCATGGAGTTATGGACAGATGATTCATTCAAATAAGAAACCTCACTGTCTTGGATGTCATACAAATGTGCAGGGAAGATGTACTCCAGTCCCATGTAACTTAAAATCTGAAAAAGTTTAGAAACAGACAGAGGCTGGAGAACAGTTTAGTTGAGCAAAGCAGTTGGGATATAATGAATACAATTGGGATGTACTTCATAATTTTGTATTACATTTGTTTTCTTCTTTGCATAATGTATCCGTTTCTTTTGTTAATCCTTGATCAAGACTGATGGGGGAAAACTGGTAATGGTAATACCAGATGGGCATGGCAACAGCAGATACTGTGAAAAGAGGGAGGAGAGAACAAACTCTGGCAGCTGGTACTGGTCTGTTGCTATATTTCAGTCTAGCTGTGTTTTAGTGCGTGGTAAATTTTTCCACTCCTATTACCGTTGCTCTTCAATGTTTCTAGAAAAACTCAAATTCTTTGAGATTCTGCTTTAGTAATGTGCATAAAGACAAAATCTGCCCTCAGTCTAGCAGCTTTTACCTTTCCCACAATCTTTGTACACGGACAAATAGTTACCTGCCAAAGTGTCTAGATAGCAAGGAAAGGTTTCTAATGACTACCTACTACCATTATGGAAGAAATCTGAGATATTTAGGACTTCATATAAGCTACAAAGTATGATTTTGACATGGTTTTTGTGGACAATGTAATTATTTCTTATTTTCACCTACCGTTGACATTAAGAGAAATAGCCTTTATCCTCTTCCATGTAATCAATATAAAAATATTGCTACATCTCTCTTTCTATGACCTACAGCAGGTGCTCCTCACTCTGCAAACTTAATTAAGCTTCTCTCTAGTACCAGAATGCAACAAAAGCCATTATGTGCTTCCTATTGTATGCCAAGACACTGGCACGAAGGTATTACTTCAGAAGCGCCAAACACAGTAATACTGGTCAGTTTAAATCAAATTCTTGATCGCTATATACAGCCATAAATTATATGTAGTCTGATTAGTCCTCTTGGATTACATGAATTGTTTAAAACAAGAGGAAAAAAAACCTCAGACTGAGAAGCTACACAAAAATGAAAGCCAAAAGGCTGTGGTGTGTATATATGATGTATAGGTTTGTATCATTTTACTTCTTTAAAAATATTCTCAGTTTCACAGTGGTAACTCTCGTGGCCAGTTCTGTGTCGCAGAAAACAACATAGGCCAGGCAATCAAAGACCACATTTCATTACTAAAGCACAGACTATAGAAATTGATAGGTTAATTAGAATGTCTGCTTTTACATGTTGACTTTTATGTAGTGGACATCTTGGAAACTCGTTGGAAGGATATTAATGAGTGAGAGAACGTGATTCAAGGGAGCAAATTACATAAGAATGACAGAACCTTTCACAGGAGCGAACACTAGCGCTCTCCATTAAAGATTTTTCTGAAGTATTCTCATATAGCTTAACAGCATTTCTCAGTCATGCAGAGAAACTACATTGCTTAGTTGAAAACTGATCCACAAGCAAGAAAACTATGTCAGTCCTGTCATTTTCAACCACAGAATTCTCAGAATATCTATCATGTTCACAAAAAACTCATATATCTTGATGAGAGGGAGCTTTTCCAGGACACGGTGAATGTCCTCCACAAACTCTGTAACATCTGTCAACACCCTCTGTTAATATGGACTAGATAATTTGCCTATTAATATCCCATATCATGGCAGTATCATTACCTGTCTGAAATACCCACAAAACTAAGACCAATGTTCAGATTTTCAGTCCAAACATACACAAGCCAATACTCCTCCAAAATTAACTCACAAATGTGCCATCAGCAGGCAATATTTTTCCTAAACAAAGAACCACAGCTGTGAACATGAAGATAAATCCATAGTGTCACCATATCTTCATGATTCCCCTGAATAATTCCATATACTTGAGTACCAAAATTATTCTTTATGTAAGACACATAGGTGACATCTTCATGATCTGAACCCAAAACTTGGAATTTCTCAATCCAGCAGAAAGTCAGTAATTATGATTCCATTGTGGAACTGTCTCTGGAAGACTCTTAAAATAATGTGACCTTTCAAAATATCCTGAGCGTAACGGGAACCTAAAAACTTAAATATATAGCAAAATTATAAAATCATAGACCAACAGATTAATGCAAGATGAACAACGTCAGGAAAAAAGAGTACTGCACACAGAAAACGTACAGCAGGATTGACTCNGAAAATGTACAGCAGGATTGACTCTAAAGTAGTCTTTGTGACTGTGAAAACGTATTTTGGAATCACCATGGAGAGTTATTTGAAAATGTCACCTAAATACTTGGCAGTAAGCAAGAAATTTAGATAGAATGTTAGAGATTTTTAAGAAATTAACACACAACAAGCCAGAAGATATTATTGTGCTATGAGGTAAATCCACAGTACATCCACATTTTGAACACTGACTGCAGTTATAGTAAACCTACTTTAAAGCAGTATAGTAGACTTTGAAAATATATAGGCAAGCACAATAAAGATTATAAGAATTGCTATTAAAGAGCAGTTTTGACTCAACTATAGGCTCCCACAGCCCTCTCACTGACTGCTTGGAGTTCGTGGGATCACTTCAAGAAATGGGACACCAGTTCATAAGAAGGTTTGATCTGTTCTCATATTTTCCCTTCTTTCTTCATTGTTAATCAGTATTTCAAATCGGAGGGTAAACCCAAATTTGAAGTGATGACAAAATGACTGCTGTTTGTTTATATAGCAGAGAAGACTAAAAAATTCTCATGATGTTTGATCTTGAAATTCTGCCCTTTACAAATAGTTAAAAAGGAGTTTGGGAAGTTTCATCAAATATATATGTCCAGCTATTCACTGCAGAATCTTACAGTCTGTTCTCACAAACCCTCAAACCTTTTTGCAAAAGAACAAAGGAAGATTACTAAAATATGTGAACGGTAACTCATCTCTTTCTTGTGAAAATTCTTTTTTTATACAGTGGTCTCTAAGACGTATGTTCATTAGTATTTTTGTAACTAAGTATTACTTTTATAGCTATAAAAATTATTAAAATGTACTCAGTTTTTCTGATTTTTTATTTTCTGTACATATACAGTAGTTAGGGCAGAATAGTACAAAAACCATTTACTAAGCTAAAACTTCCACAATTGAACCCGCCGAGATAGATCGTTGCCAGCATAATACCCCAAAAACGACAACAGCAAATCTGCAACCGAAAGCTCTGTAGTTTTGCTTAGTTGGTTTGTAAGATGTTCTTTGGTAGGACCTTAACATGAATATTTTACAAAGCATTTAGGGACATGGTTCTGCAATTCAAGCATAGCGATTTTCAGTTTGCATAATTTCTGTCACTCGGTGTGGTTTGTCCTGCTTTGGACACGTATGAATGAACTAGAATTTCTTCTGTAGTAATAGGCTGTTTTAATAGCTGACATAAGATTTGGGTTTGTTTCGTTTTGTTTAAAATTCATGTCACCTTTTTTGTCAGCCCTACACTGTAGGTACTTGTCTCCTGGATGCTCCTGTCAGAAGTACATGGTGGCCTTGTCTCCAGCCCTGTCCTTTGCCCCGTCCCCTTTTGCTCCTGGCTGGTCTCTCTGGATGTTCCCTGGACCTGGTCCACCACTTGCCTTGTCGGGGTCTGGGTCAAGCTCGGCTCGGCTCCCAGCTCCCCTTCTTCAGAGAGCAGCCAGCCCTCACGGCTCCCTGGCAGTGGCAGCAGACTGTCCAAGAGCTTGAGTGCATATTTTGCCAGAATTCTTTTTCTAGGTGTAGACCCCAGGTATTGAAAAAGGAATTAACCCAGTCGATGAAGTGTTTGTATTCATATTTTCAGTTTCGTTCTAGTTCAGCTTATAAAACTAAACTTGGATTTATTCAACTTCTCTCACTATAAATAAATCACTATAAAATAAAGGGCCACTGAATTAGCACTGGATTTTGTTCACCTATATTTGTTTATTTTCAATACAAATTCTCCAGAAGTTGGTATGTCGGCCTGAATGTACGCACTAATCATATGTCCTTAATAGCGCACAGCATACATGCACTGGAAATACATACACACGTAAATATGACAATGTCCGAAGTTCTTGACAAAAATGTTAAGCATATAAATGAATATTTAGAGTGTTTCTTTGTAGACCATGATACACCTAAAATGTTGTATTGGTGTGCCCATATTCTAGAAAATCCTAACGTCTCTTTTTGTCTAGAAAATTCATTTTAAATTCCTATTGCTTTTTCTATTCTGTCATGAAGGAATTTCTCCCAAGATCATTTTAAGTCTGCTTTTGTTTTACCAAGCTCTACAATTTCATCAGGTCATTTCATAAGCAGTTGATACTTACCCTTATAATTCTACACCTTACAATATGCAATATAAAATTTATTTTATGCAGATAATGGAGCTGAAGCTGAATGAACACAGTTAGACCCTCACAGTTAGACAAGTTGAGAGTAGGGAGGTGGAAAAATGTCTCTTCCATCATGGTTTTTAGGTATCTCATGCCCTTCTCCAAAACATAGCGTATTTCCGTATTTTCGAAGTCAAATGTAAGCAAAGCCTTTTTTACAGTATCTTTCACGTAATTCAGTTTGTAGTCTCTGTTGCTAGGCAGGTAAGCCAGTTTCCTCAACCTCTACCTGCTCTAATCCAACTGTAACAGCAGAATATTTTACCTCACCGTCTTCATTACACATCCCCTGATTTTAGTCCTTTGTTCATCTTACTGGTCTTTTCTTTGTATATAACATACTTACCCCCATTAATATGTTGAGAAAGATTTCCTGTGCTTACAAAACACAAATTGCGCAAAGTTGTCTCCATCCTTCAGATAATGTCATGAACCCAATTAACCCTCTGTGCAAAAAGGAAGAAAAAAAAATCTGTCTGAACATTAAATATTATTTGAATTCATTTCTGACTGGACACACTAGTCTCATCAGTTTTCAAGAGGAAGGCTTTGTTTAGTTTTAGTTCTGTAGATATCCAGCTCCACTAACAGCTACTGTAGGACTGCTGAAAAAAAACAGTATTTTCATTTAACATTTTTATAGATAGTCTACTACTTGTCTTTATAGAAGAATGATGCAGATTGAACCTTTCTCTAAAGATGAGACTCTTTCCTTTCAACCTCCTTCCCAATCATTTTTCTAATGGTCAGTCAGATGTCATGGAACCTACTGACAGGTTCTGAAAACAAATAAAAATAAAATGGGACAAATTTTTGTTTGATTCACACTGGGAAATCTTCACTGATGCTAATGAATTTAATTATCTCCTCCCAAAAAAGAAGAATAGAATAACTAAAAAAAAAAAAAAAAAAAAAAAAAAAAAAANGAAAAAAGAATAACATACCAATTATGACTGGGAAAAAAGCTACGCCAACGAGCCTGTAGGCAGCTGTAATATAAATTATATATGTACTTCTATAATTAAGGAATGGTCTTGAGGTTACAGTTAGTGGTCAATTGAAAAACCTGCTCCTTTCACGCACAGGGGAAATGGCTGGATGAATGCAATGCCTGCGCATCACCTACCACGCAGCCTCCTCACTGCCTGCTGCAACCTCTGACAACTCGGAAGGACTAATGCTGCACTAAGAAGGAGAAAAAGTCATCTTATTCTGTTTCTCCTTGTCTTCTCTGACAGAATTTATATGTATTTCTGCAGACCTTTTCAAGAATGCAGTAAGAATATTTGGTCTACAGGTTTAAAATCACCAAAGCTCATGTTAAAATAAAAATAAAAGGAAAAGGGAATGATGGGCGCAAGAAGGAAGCACAGAAAAACTTTTCACAGAGCAGCAGAGAAATGCCTGGAGTGGAAAAGACAAATTGGGAAACGGACACAAGTCTGGCATATGTTAGAGAAGACCCCGTATGACTTGCCATCGGTTTGATGAGTCCTTTTTGTTGAACCATACCTAGCAGCTAGCATATCTATCAGCATTCACGTTTAAGTAGAATTACTTGCCTGAGTGCATAAAAACCTGGTTTTATTTACATACACGAGTAGAAGGATTTTAAATTCTTTAAAAGCCTGGGCTTTTCTGTTTGTAAAGTTGTATTTAGTAATCATCAATGACTCAGGCCTTATCAATAATAAGCACTTCAGTTCGATGAAACCATTAACTATGCTCTTAAATTTGAAACGGTTTCCTGGATTTGAATACTCCTATACTTTACCTCAGGCTTTAAACTTTTGTCAAATTAAATCACAAGAATACAAAATCCCTTAGATTAAAGGCAAACAACAATTGTTTTTAAAATTATTTTTCCATTAGATACAAATTTCTGATTTTAAGTGCAATACTTCAACTCTGAAAGAAGTCATTCTCCTTAAAATAAAATTCACTTTCTAACAGTACTGAAACTGAGAATTGGTGACCTTTGAGATGAAGATGTATTTGTTGCTTTTTCTCAGTTCACTTTCTTTTGACAGGTTTTTGGTGTAGTTTCTTGGCTTATTTTCCCTTACAATACACTGTACCAAATAAACAGGGGGTTTTGGTAGAGAGATCATCAGCAGACTCCCACTAGAATTGTGCAGGGACGTATGCTGTTCAGCATATTCATAAATTATCTAGGGAAGGAGAAGAATTGCGAATTAAGTTTGCTGATGCTAGTAAGTTACTTTGGGTATTGAAAATGAAACCTGACTGAAATACTGCAGAGCATCTCATGCTGTGAGTGACCAAGCAGGAAATCCAAAGTTGATAAGTGATGGACATGTGGAAAAATCTGAGCCCCCAATTCTGCATGCGCAGAATGATAGAATTGTTCAGGTCGGAAGGGACCTCAGGAGACGTGTAGTTCAACCTCCTGCTCAGAGCAAGGTCTGCTGTGAGATCAGAGGTCAGCTATGAGATTGGTCACTCAGTCACTACCCAGATCCTCCGATCATTTTTCTTGCCTGTTAGCTATTCAAGACAGGATTCACTGTTCCGTTGCTCCTCTCGGGATTCCAGGAGTGTGCTTCTTTTGTCAAACTATGTTGTCTTATTCAAAACTATGGTGTACCTTCTGTTGTCAAAAGGGTCTGACATAACATTGTAGATTTAAAGCAGGTATGCTGAAACTTTTCCAAATCTTATACAGGACGTGTAGAATTTCATGCCATGATTTTCACATTTCCATTTTGATATGAGGTTTTTTTGTCTTTTGTTGTATTTTTAAAATTTCATCATGCATTCCATAGCATAAAGCATATATTTGCTACTGGTTTAGTTCAATGAAACATTGACTATTAGTGCAAGCATTTCTTTTGAAAGCATATTTGAACCCAGTATGGTGCCTGTATTCCTGTCAGGTCTCAAATGTTAAAGGATTTTTAGGAAATCTAACCAGCTGAAATATCTGTAACTTAAGATTCATAAAAACAGACAAGCTGACAAGGAGCTTCTATATGACACAATGTGCAACTTCATTCATGGTGTTTCTACTTTCACCAAATTTATTGTAGTTTCCAGGATCTTCAATGCCATCTATGCCAATCAATGCATTGATAATCAGTTGTATTAAAAATATAAAAATGAAAGTCACATCAGCCTGTATATGAAAATAACTGAGTGTTGTATGTCAAATGAAACAAATATTTCAAAATGTGGACTAAATGTTGCTTGGCAACAGAATGCTCGGCTAATGCTGGGGTGTCTATGAGACTTACATAGTTATTAAAACAGTGTCGCTTAAAAGCAGCAGGGAAAACATGGAAGTAACAGTAATAAACATCTCTAATCATTATTTAAACATCCCATACCTATCCATTGCTACTGAAAAAAAAACCCAATACTTGTGAAAATACAGCAGCTCTAAATCACAGTCTATTTTCATTAAGAGAGCAGCTGCATTCATAGCAGGTATTGATGGACATCATAACAATTTTATTTTATTTTAGGTTTTCGATTCATTTGATAATTCAGTTTACAAAAATAACTCAAACAACCCACAAATATTTGCTCCATTCAGGTGCAAGCAGATAACTTATTTCTTATCCAAATGATCTAAAGATAAGAAAACTGTGAATAAATCCAATATTTTCTGTCCAGCATTTTATGTAAGATACATTTTTAGAGTACACACCCACAAATTACATTTAATTTCCAAGCAGAAACTAGAAAATAAAGTCGTTTTTAAGGGCTTGAGCTGTTGGAATATTTGCATTAATAAGAGAAAGTGCTGGATCACCCATAACTGGAATGAACACTGGGTTAAGTTCTGTTACGGGTACAAATTCGAAAGAAAACATTTCTAATGGAAAATTTAATTAATTTTAAATTGACTTAGCTGAGAGAGCAGAAAGACTTCAGTGTGCATTTCTGTAAGACATTTTATCTACCTTGCCTTCTAGAATTTAAGATAAAATTCTAGCCCTAGGGCACTGGGGTAGCTGCCTGTGTAGAACTGCTAAAATTAGTATAGTTCTCCTAAAACGTATAATCTAAGTTTATCTCCATAATAGTGAGTTTGTGTATTTCTAGCTGCCTGTCTTGAAATAACTAAGTATGGTGCAATTTAATAAGCTAAGAACATTCTGAACAATTTCCCTCTTTAGAGTATTTTAATTTGGGTTAAAAAAATTGAAGTTGCTTTTGAAATGAGATTGTGTGTGACTTTAGAGTAATGCTTTTCTGTGGGGTCGTCAAATATATCAAAAGATAATGTGTTCCTATAGATGGTAAAAATATGCTTTGTATACCATGCCATAAATTTCAGGTGGGTTATACCTGTACACTGCCACTGTTAATGGTGTAACGATTGGCATCAGAAGTTATCTCTTTGAGTTTAAGGAAATTTGTTTTGCACTTCTTAATATTCCTTCAATTTTTCTTCATTCTTGTTTTGTATATGTCTTAATTAGGCAGAAAAAAGCATTTGAATGCATTTCTGGAGAACTTAGCAATTCAGGGCTGAAATGGAAAAGCCATTCTTATCTAATACTACATCATAAACTCTTCTAGAGTGATACTTACCTCAGGTAAAGTATTTGCAATATCTAGACACAGCAAGATCACTAAAAACTGAAATTTTGATTTCAGCTCTGAACATCCTTCCTGTTATAGGTTTATATTAGCCAGTGTTCAGTATTACTTTGATGTATTGTAGGTATTTTTGATGCTTCAGTTGTTAAGTGACCATATGTAAGTGCATGTATATACAGCAGAACTATCCAGTCACAAATTACACACATCAGTCACTCCAACAGCTTCACTTCCAGTATCAGTAGGAAAATGAAATCATCGCAGGGAAAAGCAATAATCTGTGGCTACAGCAAATGTTTTCCTCTAACTACAGAGGTTTCTTGTCATCTACACTAATCTCTTCTTTCATAGGAGGAGGAATATTTTGCCTAGGTGTGTTACCCTTCCTCCTAGGGTCATTTTTCTGGCATTTCTAGCCCTGCACAAAGAGCGTCTGCCAGCAAGATATATGTAGCTTAAAAGTATAATGCGGTTATTTATTGGCTGATGCACACAGAGATATCTAGGATTTAACAAGCTACTAGGCTAAGTACTCATATGCACTCCGGCATGATAAGACACCCGGAGTCTCTGCCAGCCGGGCAGGCACCAGCCTGGAGGGGAAGGGCCAGATTCCACTGCCCCTGAAACAGATCCTTTTTCACTGACTCTGTTTTTTTCCTTCGGGATTTTATACCATTTCATGCTGATGTTCTTCCTCTTGAAACCTCGAGCTACTAATGATCCAGTCCCAACAATCCTACTCTGTCTGCAGTTTTACCTTTCTTATCTTGCATACCTCTACTCCGCAGACTTCCTCTCAACTTAGCAGTTTCCTCAGAGGTCTGAGCCAAGGTTAGGAAGCTGAGCCATATCCTATGCAGGTCTTCACAGGCAGCTGCACCCTGTGGAGAATGAGGAGGCGGTTGCAGAAGGGATCACAGAGAGAGATGGGTACAGGCGCAATTCAGTTCATGACCAAAGACAGCAGCAAAAGCGGGCCTGACCTCAGAAAGCTGTTAAAACTGCATGGCTTTCCAAAGCTCGCTGACTCTGCTTTTATACCCTCCAAATCCTCAAAACAATCAACGCTAACAGCACTCCCCACTTTGGTGTCATCTGCCCCTGCGCACACACTGATTCTCTTTCAAATGCGAGGAAGCACCTTGCCCACAGGCCCAGACCCTAGGTTTCAGCATAGCTGGTCTCTTATTGTATCCTGTTATTTCTGTTTCAAAAACTGCCACGTGCACTAGAGTACCGGAGATTAAAGTCTGTATATGAAAATGTGATTTCATTCCTTTCCCTTCAGAGAACAGAAAGAGAAAATATTTTTGTTCTCTACCCTCCATATGGTAAAGAAAGTTAGTTTGGAAGTAATGAGATCTTTCATCCTCTCACATCTTTCACCTCTAATAGGAGGCAGGGATAGGAACAAATGGAAATTCTTTTTCTTTTGGCAGAGATGTCAGTCATCTCGGAGATGACTACGTATCTGGAGTTGCTGCAAGCAGCATAAACACATCATTGTATTTCTGATTGAAAATCTTCTAGCTAAAGAATGTCCAGTAGTTTGTTATCTCCTAGTTATTTATACAGTGCCCACCCTTGGAAACTTATGAAAGCTTGACGGTGAGGAGTGTAGCAGAGGGGAGGTAAGTGGATCACATTTCCCAAAATACAGTTTAAAACAATCACGTTAATTCCATCGGGTAATTTTCATGCTGATTCACTGTAGCCAATACAGGTGAAAAATGAACACTATGTCCCAGATACACGTGCCTGTCTGGGTCTGAGAGTCAGAATGTGGTCCAGAGGCTGAGGGAACTCTGTGCAGCTATTGTGTACTTAAATTATCTTCATTAGATAGGAAGCAATTTTGCTTGTTTGCAGGAGTATCTAAGATCACAAATGAACTACAACAACAGACCAATTATCCTCCCATACCTTATCCCTTCCCAGTTTTAGCAAATGCCAGACACTTCAGACAAAGACAATTGTACAGACAGTACTTTCCCAGAGGAAGACAGCAACTTCAGTTCACGTGTTTAGCTCTTCTTATAGGCAATCAAATAATTATTGTATTACACTTTATTTTATGTCCATCCAATTAGGGTTGGTTTGGACATGAATAAGTGTTTATTGACTAAATCAATAGCCTTAGCCATGTTACAGTGCGCATAAAATAGTTACAAGAATAAAATCAGTTGTTACATTAACCACTTGCAAAGAATGGTCAGGCTAAGCTTTGAACTAACATTGCCTCATTAGGTTATATTCAGATTAAGAAGTAGACAGGAACAAAAGGAAGCAATTTTTTTTTAAAATTAGTCTTCCATTTCCTTTCCACACTTTAGATTAATTAGAATTTACCACTAAAAGAGCCAGACAGTACAATTAAGTTTTACAGCAACCATATTAAAGTTTTTAAAAATTGAGCTTCGACTTCCCCATAAATCCCAGGGGTACTTACAATTAAATCAGGCTTTGTCATCTGAAATAACAGAATGAGATACATAATATGCCACACACTCTCTGGTACAGGAACCCAGCTAATCAAGAGAGTGACCCAGCATATTGCTACTTCAAAAATACAGCAGCACTACAGCACGACTCATATATCTGGAAACACCTCTCTACGTAGAATGTAGGCATGTAAAAGTTATTTCATGTTCCTTCTCCCTGACATCAGCACTGAGCTAGAGCAGAACGAACAATGTATTACAAATAAGCAATGGAATGGATTTTGCCTCTTGTCCCCTTCCAGCTGTGGCATGTCCATGAAACGGTCAGGTTCCTTCCACAGGTATT
>RSEF01000004.1:48900438-48912160 GCA_003993805.1 Himantopus leucocephalus | reverse complement strand
GTTCCTGTTGAATTGCTTGAAAACAGTCACCCCAACATTTTTTCAAAAGCTGTAACGTTAGAAAATAATTTGTTCACAAAAGTTTAGTGGATGGTGTCCATGAATTCATAGATTTCTCCAAAATGAACCAAATCTTCTTTAAATATTAGCAATTCTAATATGTCATTGTGGCAAACAAGAAATATTTCATAAATCTGTTAAAAGTCCTGTAATACTTCCTCAAAATCTATATAGGTTCATGGACTCTGACATGAGTAGTTCTTTTGACAACAGCGGAATTACTAGTATAAAGGCGTTCAAGAATCCAAGTTTTTCAGTACCGGCCATAAATTCTTGTAATACTAAATCTCACTAAATACAGAAGGCATTTAAGGGATTGACCTTATGAATAAAAATAGAGAACCAGAATTGTCTTCCTCAAAGAACTGAATGTCAGCATTTTGTTTTCACTTAATTCTCGTCCAGAGTCAGCATCTTTTCCACCATTTTTTTTCTATGGAGATCATATCTGTTAGACACTTCTTCATTTCATGTGCTCTGTCCAACCTTCTCTATCCCAATATTTGACTTTCCTATGAAAGCCCTGTTTACATACATATTTTCTGAGGGAAGCAAGTCTGTTGGTTCCTTGTTAGGACTCAGCTGCGTTATAAATCACTGCTGACTTCAGCAAGAGATAGAGGAAGTATTGTGATTCAGAGGTGCACTGTTGAAGCCCTGAAGGGACTTTAGTCTTCCACTAATTTGTCTGTGAGTCCTTGCCACACCTTCTTTCCCCCATAATATCATTTTATTTTCAGCATCTAATAGTACTATCTATGAAAGTGCTTTACTTTGTCAAGAAAGTGTAAGCACTACATTACATCAGTGCTATTGAAGCAAGAGAGACTGTCTTGTAGTTTCTGAGTTATCACTCTCTCTAGTTTAGCATGATAAACATAAATTACTGGATGTTTCATTCAGGTTTGAGATGCAATGAATATTTCCAGTTCACAAATACAGAGTAAATACATTCCCAAAAGATGTTCTCAGCGTTTCTTCTCAAAGGCAAGGGTCACTTAAGGCAAATTCTCCATTGCAATGGATAACTGACTCTCTGTCTGCACTTACAAGTTTTGAGACTGATGGAAACATCTACAAAGAGAGAAAGAAAAGAATGTCAAAGGAATATAGCAACAAAGGAACACGGGAGTGAAAACAGCAGTACGAGTTGGGGGTGTTCAGCCTGGAGAAGAGAAGGCTCCGGGGAAACCTTATAGCAGCCTTCCAGTATCTGATGGGGGCCTACAAGAAAGCTGGAGAGGGACTTTTTCAAGGGTATGTAGTGATAGGATGAGGGGTAATGTCTTCAAACTAGAAGAAGGTAGATTTAGATTAGGTATCAGGATGAAATTTTTCACTCTGAGGGTGGTGAGCCCCTGGCGTGGGTTGCCCAGAGAAGCTGTGGCTGCCCCATCCCTGGAGGTGTTCAAGGCCAGGTTGGAGGGGGCTTGGAGCAACCTGGGCTGGTGGGAGGTGTCCCTGCCCACGGCAGGGGGGTGGAACTGGATGATCTTTAAGGTCCCTTCCAACCTAAACCATTCTACGATTCTATGACACTTTGCACAATGATACACTGCATAGGGATAAAGTGATGTACAAAATATAAGAGCATTCCTTTGGATAAAAATACCAAGTTAGTTATTTAGCCAATCTTATGGAAGAAAGTCACAATGGGAAAACTACTGTTTCCATCATTTTTTTTTTTGTTTCAGAAATCTATCACTGAGTACCACTTCTTTACTGTAGCTAAAACAATAGGGGACATTTCTGCGAAATGGATATGTATGAAAGCATTAAAGGATGCCGGCCAAAGCACTTGGTCAGACAGGCCCTCTGATTGACTCGTGTCAGCCAATAGTGATGTAAAGGGTAGAATCACAGAATTTACTCTAAAGTCAGTGTGTATAAATAGCAAATGCATTTTAGATTCCAGACCTAACTGTGTACATAACCATACAACTGTAAACATAAAAATGTACTTTCAAACTTAGAGTGGTTATCGATGTTTGCTTCTTACGAGAAATTAAATTTTCCTCAAATGTTTAAATGTGTATTGTGCATGTTTGATTAGGTAAGTTTTATAGCTCCTGGGTGAAATTTCTGGATAAGAAATACTAGCACAACAGCATCATGTTATAGCACCTGAAATGCAGGAAATCCAAGTTTAGGTCTTTGTTCCAAACTCTGTAAACTGGAGACTATCTCATATTTGAGAAAAGAGGTCTTATCCAATAGGCTTCTGCAGAACGGATTATGGGGTGGGGGGGGGTGGGGGGGGGGGCGCATAAAGGGTACAAATATTTTGGAAAGTCCTTGGGATTCACTTTGCATTAGAATAAAACCAAAAAAAAAAAAATCTGAGGGAAAGTTTTCCATGAAAAAGTACTTTTTTCCCCAAAACATTTTTTCCCCAGCCAGTATTATTGCTAATTAAGCAGAAACAAGTTTTGAAACACAAGTGAGGGCAAGGTGCACATGCGTGATTCTAAGAGTGTATTAATCATTATTCATGCAAGTGAAGATGTCATAATTATGTTCAGATCTGATTACTGCTCCTAGAAATCCATCTTTTGATATGGAAAAGGGTGGGAGGTTCATTAGTTTTCAGTCCGTTCCTAATACTAAGTTGTAGGAGTGCTTTGTGGATGGCATAAAATCCTTTCAATGCACCATGATTAAAACATTACAGAAGCACGATACATGGGTAATTCTATATTTAAGGTTGAGATGCGTTTTATGCCCAATAAGGTACACAAGATCTTTCTTAAGTAAGTTATGAACGAAGCATATCCTTCCAAACACTGCTGCTTTTATACTAAGTACACAACATTTTTCTTCTGAGAAGTTACAAAATAAAACCAATTAATTAGTCTGAGTTAATGTCATTTAAAGATATTTAGTACTGTTTTGAATCATTTGTTGGTCCCTACTGATCTTTATAATAGAATAACCTGATCTTTCAAAATGAATGCTCGCTGAAAGGCTGTGCTATGGCAACATCTCTCTCTCCTCCCCGCTCCCCCCCTTTCCATCTCTCCACATTTATATTACAGTTACTGCTAATCCAGGATTTATTCTGAATGAGTGAAAGTTTTTTGAAAGAATAGGGGGTAAACTGTAACAAAAAAAATGACAGTTTTGCATCTTTTTTCCAGTACTGATCAATAAAAACAGGTTAGGTATTCACCGAGACCTTTTCTTCCTGCAGAGAACTATTTACAATCAGTTGGAAATGCAGTAATGCTTTTCAGCTGAGACTGAAACCCGAACTTCTGGATTTATCAGTATTGTACGTCAGTTTATTTTCGCCTTCTATTATCTGTTTCATGTAATAAATGTCATTGTGAAGTAAACTGCAAAATGAACTTCAGAATTAAACAATAACTATCATTTCCATAATTTTTTCATGTTTCACAGACCATAATGTCACCCTCTTTCTCTTACAGCTCCGAAGCTACCACTTCAGTACCACATTACTTTTTAGATTTGCATTCTTATTAACTTTTAACATGAAACCCTGTAGTTTATGGTCTTTTCTAGGAACAATTGAAGCAGTAGGTTGACAAACAAAGGAGATAAACAGAAGCCTATTTGGACTGTGAAACTTTTACTCTCGCTGTTGTGCTAAATTTGCTTTGTTGCATTTTAATGTCAGAAGGTTGTCAATGCATAGCCATGAGACACTGTCCTGCATTTCAACTACCTGTGCTGAGTGGTATGAATCTTGATTATGTTTAGAAAGCCGGCCTCTAAGACTAGACCTACTTTTAGGCTTTATGTTTGAGAACAAATGTGCATATCATATGAAAAATTCAGAACAGACCGTTACTATTTCATCAGCTGCCACAATAGTAAAGTATTAGATATTTTACACAGGAGGACACGCTGCTGTTGGGTGCCGGCTGCTGACTACACTTAATTCTCCATTTGTTTTGTTTAGAGCGAAATAGCATTTTTGGTGTCAAAGTAGCTTTCTGTGCGCTCACCCGAGGTGTTTGCAAGAGGAAAACTACATTGTTATTACACGTTCGGGGTGGGGGGGGCGGGATTAAAATGCCATGAAATGTAAAGAGCTTGAAGAATATGTGTTGCAACTTCATTTGACAAGGGAGATTTGTCAAGCTCAGTTGTACTGATTAACCAAATGTCCTCATGGTATCACTTTTTACCTTTCCTTTTGTAGAAATTATTTTAATTAGCATTTTAAACGAATACTCACTGTTAAAGAGTTTGCACTGAAGCAAATGAAAAAAAAACCAAACCAACCAGATATTATTCAAGATCTGTTTACGTGTATTTCTTGATCTTATTTTTCTTCAGAATTAAGAACTGCTTCAGTTTGCACTTAAACTGCAGCAAGTGCACTCAGGGCGGCATACTGCACAATTTAAATATGAGATATAGCATGATAAAGAAAGGTGGTGCTTTTGAAATGGGGAACAGATAACACAGAGCTTATTTATACTAGGTAATCATGCTGCTTATTACCTCTTCTTTTTGCTGCCAGATTGGCTGTTACTCCGCAGAGAATATAGCACCGTATTTTCAGAATTGCCAGTTTGTTATCAGGCTTAACATCAAGATACACAGAGTCTCAGCAAAGAACGTTATAATTCAACTGCTCAATAAAGGAAATATTTTATCCCCATTAGATCTCAACACATTTATGCAAAAAAATAGCCCTTTATTCCATTACTGTGGCTGCTGTCAGTTACCTCCATGTGTAAGACTGTGGAAAAATTACAATTGCAATGAGCCAGCGGCTCCCCAGAAGCTGTCTTCTAACACCCAGCTGACACATACGCTAATGCCTGCACTAACTAGTCATCCCACAGACCCAGCCGAGTACCCTTTTGCAAAATTTCTAATACCTATTTTTAGAGCCGTAGCAGTGACAGGCAATATAGGTCATTTCACAATCCAAGTCTGAAGTCATCTCGCTAGTGTTTTAAAATTTGGTGACCTCAAAGCTGGCGGATGTTTCTGAACTAAAGTCAGCATTTCCTTCCCTTCTGGCCTTGCCTTTGTGCGGATACGCAGGCATATTTTCTGCCGGCTGGGAAATCTGCACTGGTACAAATTTTATAAATCTCTATAGTGGGTCATCACAGTTGTTTGAGCTATAATGTGCAGCCACTCCTTGGAAACCCGTGCACCCCTCCGGCAATTACAGCAGTAATCGTAACAATAAACAGAAAGGATTCACTTTTCTAAAGTCCCCAAAAGTTTTGACTTCTAGTGGCATTAAATGGCTTAAAAACAGGAAGAGGTATGTAAAAGAGTAGCTCCAGGTCGGGAGCATCCAACTAGTGTACAGGCATNAATCGTAACAATAAACAGAAAGGATTCACTTTTCTAAAGTCCCCGAAAGTTTTGACTTCTAGTGTCCTTAAATGGCTTAAAAACAGGAAGAGGTATGTAAAAGAGCAGCTCCAGGTCGGGAACANGGTATGTAAAAGAGTAGCTCCAGGTCGGGAGCATCCAACTAGTGTACAGGCATCTAACTAGTGTTCATTTCAAAGGGAGTTAGTTGCTAAAAGTATTTTACAAGTATCTGGGAAAATTTTAGTTTCTTACAGTTGAGAGCTACTCGATCTATGCTAGTTTATAAAGAGTCACTCTTGAGAGGCACATCAGGTCTGTGGATTAGAGAAATGAGAATTAGCACAATTCTAATCAGCTCCAGTTTATCCCATCTCAAACTTACTCAAAGTTTTAAGAATGTATTCTCATCCGGCACACTACAGAAGAAAACAATCATATAATTACTTAAAAGGTTACAGCTTTAAGGGGTCTTTCAGCCTCAAGACCCCTTTGTGTCAGAGGCAACAGAATGCCTCCTAGTAAATATTTTACTAGCACGCTACGTGCAGTTTTATTTTTTGTCACAAACAAAGCCCAACCTTAATTTCTCAAAAGGAATCATAATTCTCTTGTTTACATTTCTGTCACTCAAAGAAAAAAGTTTGGTCCTCCTGTTCTATTTTGTGTTAAGAAGAAATTATAATAACAAATACAGTTCCCCACTGATTTTTTTCCCTCAATCTTTCCTCAATTCTTTCTTGCTTAAAATGCTTGTCAGTACTTTTAACAGTTCCTGGTAGCTCCAACAAGAGTGGCCTTAGGCTGTAGCTTGACAAAGACACCCAAGATACCTCCATCACTTCACAGGTGGCAGCTGTCACCTTCCCAACGCTCCTTTTGTTAGGAAGCGCGTGTTGCTACTTAGTCTTCCTCTAGCTGTCGTAAAGTCCTATAACCAGGATGCTTCAACACGGTAGTATTACATGATCCAGCTCTTTCACAGCTTAGAAATAACATCAAGAGTTAGTCTTACACTTACGCAAGCTTTATTACTTAGGTTTCTGGTACATTTTATAAAAATGTTGAGTTTGAACTACGCAGGATAACACACAAAAAGAGTGCAAAATACAGTGTTGAAAAGGAAATGAAAAATGCCACTGTTATAGTAGTGAGAAGAGGACTTATACCAATACTACCTCATTTTCCTTAAAGCCACCCTTTCATGTGTATCTGCGTTCTTGGAATGACTCACTGTGTCATCAAACTTAAAAAAATATATATCTTCTTGAAGGGAATTTATTCTAGCCACCTAATCCAGCATTAAGGATTGCAGAAACAACATCCTAAATTATGGCAATTTCTCTGTCTGAGGCAATGATCAATAATGTCCCATCAAAGTTTTAAGCAAGGAATATGAAGAAAAAGAGTCAAAATTTATGGAAAATACAATCACCCTCAGTAAAACAGTTCTCTAGTCCAAAATGAGGGAGGCAATTTGAAAGAAAAAAGAATATAGCCTTACACTTTTTTCCACTACTTGTGAGACAACCAAAGCTGGCAATGGTTGACGATAGGATGTTGCCCTTAACAACAGTAGTGCATAAGTATTCTTTATTTTCTCACTTTCCAAAAGTTGCACTTAATTATGNTGAAAGAAAAAAGAATATAGCCTTACATTTTTTTCCACTACTTGTGAGACAACCAAAGCTGGCAATGGTTGACGATAGAATGTTGCCCTTACAACAGTAGTGCATAAGTATTCTTTAGTTTCTCACTTTCCGAAAGTTGCACTTAATTATAGGGATATTTAACAGTATAATTCTTCAGGATACACTTCAAACTTAAAAGCATGACAGCAGTAACAATCCTTAGACTCCATCCAGATGCATTTTGTGGAAAGAGTATCCTGTTATTTATGCTGTCAGTACCAGAAGTAAATTCATGATTGTTTATGTTTTAATGCCGGAGAAATCTTTTCTGTTGCCAAAGTTCATATTTGTCAACACAAAGCCTAAATGCAACTCTGACATTGACAAAGAGGTGGCCTCAGCTCCTTGAGATGCCTTCCATCTCCTGAGGGTCTACAGACCAACCAAATGACTGCTTTGCCCATGCTATTCTAAAATATCAAAATCCTTACTGTTTCAGTTTTTGAGTTCAACATTCTAATCACTTCCTCCCCAAATCTTATTTGAATTGAAGACTAAAGCTGAAGTCCAGTCCTCTGATTCCTTCTGAGACTGACTTCAAAGGCTGCTGCCTCCACTCAAGCTCCGCTATATTCAGGCTCAAGATAAAGTCACTATTACCACTGTTTCTTTGTTTAGTGACACTGAGATATTATTTAAGCCTCAGTGCAAGGACAGTATTATTGAACTCTTCCCACCAAAACTGGTGGGAGGAGGGTATATTTAAGAAACAGAGTTAGAGGAGGCACAGAGTAAGTTTCCACACACAGTCAGAGAGAACAGCTTGAAAATGTAAGCTTGCACTGGGGATTTGGCATTCAGTGCCGTATAAAGCACTGCATAAGCACCGCACGATGCTTCTGTCTGTCACTGCCCTGCTACTACTTGTCTTCAGTTCAGTGCTTCAGCTCTATACATGAATTTTGTAAATTATATAAAAGCAATTAACCTCTACATCAGAATAGTATGCAGCTAGCAATCAGAAATGAATACTGAATAAGAATTATATATGCATTCAGATAATATATACCAGGTACTGGCATGACACAAGGTCAAAACCTCTAAGTGTGCAGAGCGATCTCAAAAAACCCCAATGTTTGCAAGGGTGGCCTACACTTAATTTTACTGAGTTCATCATCTCAGATCCAACTTAACGAAGAAGCATGAAAATGTCCCAGCTGCAGAACCAAAACCCTGCTGTTACTGAATACTTGATTACAGCCATGTCTCTGTGCAGGAAAGTCCTTTATAATCTGTCTCATACCCAAATGCGATTTGAAATTTTCGTTTGTTGGTTTAGAGTACCCTATCGCATTTTGGAAAATAGTTAGAGGACAGTACAACAGGCTGAGAGGATTGTCNAAAAAAAGAGAGAGAGTCAATAAAATCCACAACACAAAATCACAAAATCCTTATTTGTCCATCTGTGCACTTGCTAAGCATAATGACAAACTTGTTGATTTCGTACCATGGGGCATGAGTAAAATCAAAGACTTGCCAGTGCAGTCTTTGTACATAGCAGATTATACTAATTATCTTGTAGGGCCAAGTTTAAATTTAAAGTGTTAACCCTTGTTCATCCCAGGTGGGAAAGATAAAACCTTTTTATAAAGAAAGAAGCAAGAATAAGTAGGTTCCACAGAGGAGAAACACTGGATTTGTAACACTTACTATGTGCTTACAGCTCTGCATCCTCAAGGAGCTGTATATCCCCAGGTAACTGAAATCGTTGCTCAGTGACATCATTCTATAGTTAACTGTTTTCAATAGACACACTGTACTTCTGTGGACGTCATCATGGTATGATGCCATCAATACTGTGTGCTGCTGCAAAATCATCCCCTTGGTTGTAAGAAAAGCCTTAGAGAACCACCCCGTTGTACAGCTTCAGGGTAATTTTTTCCCCCTTTCCAAACCATATGCTACATAGAGGCTGAAAAATTCAATTCCCCTTATTCCAAAAAGCATGGGACACCACTACCTGAGCTGGCACGTATTCTCCTCAGTTCCGTCACGCTACGGGGATTTTAAACACACAAATGAGCAGACACGATAGCGGGCACAATCTCTGGACCAGATCTTTGGCCTTCAGCTATATGGGAGAGTTATTAAGCTCACACCAGTTTAGAGCAGCTCAAGCTTTGGCTCATTGCCCTTTTCAGAGTCAGGAGATGAAAAGTACTGCCTCGTGGCTTCTGTCTTCTTTCTCCAGACCCTGTGTTTGCCAAAGACTTGGATCATCTTAATTTACTATCTTGTTTCTGTTAGCTTCTTCCTTTAAGCCTTTAATTGGCTTTGGTCTCGAAACCTTGAGAAGCTCTTTAAAATCCATTGTACGAGCCCTCTTTTTAGGTGTTTGGAAAAAACTAAAAGAGTCTTAGTTTGGTATGCTCATGAAGTGGCTTGAGTGACTGAATGCAGCTTTCTTTGTGGCAATACCTGTAGAACGAAAAGAGGAGAACAAGGAGGGCAGGAAAAAGGAATATTCCTAAGCTAAGCAACCAAGAGAAAACACAACAACAAAGACGAAGTTATAGCTGTAAGGATGAGGAATTTTATATGCTGTAGAAAAAGGGGACGTATCTTCATGGACTTGCAATATTATGCATCTATATACTCCTAATTTACCAAAATACCCCTTTCAGCTGGCCTTGCTGACCTGCCCTATGGCTTTCATTTCTCATGCCATCTGTATACTTTAATATCTTTAATGAGATACACTGAGGCCAAGGGCTTAGTCTTTTAAAGGATTAGACATTTATATAGATAATGGTAACAACCGCAGTTGCATTAGGTAAGATTAAACACTTTTTCTGAAGAGACATAAGCTTCATATTTTATGGAACAAGAGAAGTTTAACTGACAGAAGGAAGAAACTTCCCAAAAGGCAAATTATTTCATAATTGTTCACTAAGGGGATTCTTTTGCCTTCTTAAAGTATGATGCTAGATAGCATCACAGATAAAATACCAGGCTCCGTGGATCCGTCTGAGTGTTTGACCTATATTCCAAACACAAACGAGGACTATTTTGACTAACACTAACTTATTTCAGTACTTGATCTCTCAAAACTTTATGACTCTTCTTTTTTTCTGCACTACAACTAATTAAGGCTGTAAGATCCATTGCCTGAAGCCTATTACTATTTCATTGCCTAACAGTGTTACATTGGTAGTAATAATTAAAAAGTATAATCATGATATTAAAGCCCATAGATGGTAATTCTACCCATAAACACAGGTGTATAATTTGAGTTTTTAAATATATTTACCATTATAAAAAGTATTAGCGGTAATTGTAGTGCATTCAAAGTGGGATTAATGTACATGTTAATTATGTTAGTCATGTTAATTTTTGAAAAAATGGTAAAGGTCACCTCATTTTTCTCCTTCCACCTCCTCCTGAAAACTTTCTTTTGCCAGCATGTCATTGGCTGTTAAATAGCTGCTTACCGCACCGTTCAGACTTTACTGTTACAAAGTTCTTACCCTTCTGGCTTTCTCACCTAATATGTTTGAACTGATATTATAAAGCACAGGAGAAAAGATCACTTTATGGATCAGCAATCTGTACTGATCAGGTTCTCAGTACAGATTTTTTCCTCCAAAATTTCAGGTAAGTGGCCATGAAAATGTGTTACTGGGATCTACCTTTGAACTGAGAAGCCAGATCGCGTACAAGAGAGAAAATTATACACTTTTTATCTTCAACAAAAGGAAATTTACATATCTCTTGATAAGTAAGCAAGCATTGATTACTTGGACTATCCTATTTCTCTATATTTTGAAAATTTTTTAACTCAGGAAAGAAAAATATCTTGATGGAAATGGATGCTGCTTTCCAGGAAGAGAGATGTAGGAGGCTACATCATCCTTAAAAGACACACTTTCCAAAATTTATGTAGAATAAATATGCTCACTGATAATCCCTTAAATTGGGTTCATCATACTTTCTTTTGTACCGNGCTCACTGATAATCCCTTAAATTGGGTTCATCATATTTTCTTTTGTACCATATTAAATTCAGAAGCAGGGCTAGTGCCCAGAGAGGTCCAGGGATGGAACAAGTGTTTATAACAAATTTTGTTCAAGGAGTGCAGCTGAGTTTATTAAAAATGGGAGGCTGGACTTCACTTACACAAGCCTAAGAAGAGAGTGGGAGCATAACCCAATGGCAACTGTTATAAGCGTATGTGAGCTTTCACAAGGTTAAGCGTTCAAAAATAAGAGACATAAGTTACAGTCTATACAAACACCATTGTTTCCAGCTTAATTAACTTAGAATATAAATGTGTTATCTTCATTATGTGTANCACACCATCCTTGTGGTAAAAACTGCTGCATTCAGGTTTAAAAGAGTCTTCAAGGACAGGGGTACAAGACCAAATACTTCATGCAGTTTATTTGGTCTGAAGAAACACACCTTCTATATGAAGCCAGGAGTTCATTATTCTTATTAAAATCTTAACAACCTAACATTCATAATCCCAAATATCCAATTATTACAGCTTATTACCAATAATAATACAGATAAAACAGATATACACCAACTTTCTAGTATTTCTTCCCCTTTCTTCTAGTGTTAATGCTCACCCTTCTTATGCTGCCTGGGTACAGAAATGAAGGGGAGAAGAGGGTATGGCAAGTCATAGAATCATAGAACAGTTTGGGTTGGAAGGGACCTTAAAG
>RSEF01000004.1:48888115-48900338 GCA_003993805.1 Himantopus leucocephalus | reverse complement strand
AACCTCCTGGATTGCTAATGCCCTGCTGTATGTTAGGTGCACAATAGCCGTGCGATTGCATCGTCTAGGGAGTTTGGGATGCCCCCTTAATGGGGAAGTTGCAGATTCCTTTCCCAGTCCAAGCTAATGTTTAACCCAAAATCTGCAAGCCTTAACACAAGAAGGAGTAAAACTTAGGTTCCCTTGCCATGCAGCTGCACTCACCGCAGGCTAGCAAGCAAGTACACCCTTTTCCCCCTTCTCCTCTGTATCTCAGTAAATCTTTAATTATTCTCTGTAAAGTAAAATGGTTTCAGTAAGCAAGGTTAGGAGAGTCCTACAACCTTGTTATTATAGGAGTTAGAATTGGCATAGAAGATAGGATTGGCAAATCAAATCTCTTCAGACAGGTGAAAGAAACTACAAGTGAATATTCCAACTACCTTTAGCTAAAATGGGAAGGCATTTATTCTGTATCTTGGGATTAGTCTATTAATGTTCTTTAAAAATACCTACTGGATTTGAGTCTGCAAGCAGGAAGCCCAAAGCTCTACTTCTACCTTCTTTTATTCCTCGTAAGGTGTATTTTAATAAAGCCTGAGAATGTTTCAGGCTTACGTAGTCATAGGCATGCACAGAACCAGAATTTCACTGGTTAGGCAATTTTGTCAGTAAAAAAATACACAATAATGGGCTTATGGCATCTCCAGGGTTAGAAAGTAACCGAAGAGGGCTTGTGGATATTACATATGTGGATTTACAGATTTCTTGAGGAAGAGAGAAATTAATTAATACACTTCTATTTCTGATACACTTCACAAAATTGCACAGGATGCCTGCTGAGATGTAAAAGAGATCTGCAGAAAGTAACTTTTTACCTTTAGAACTTTTTCAGGGCATTATGAATTTTCTTGCCACTACCGAGCATTAAAAAATATAAAGTCATGCCTCCTAAATGACAAATTTAAATTAAAATCATCAAATGTATACCATAACATTAACTATTATAATGAGAATTCCTTGATTTGTTCTCTACCGTCTTCAAACTTTACTGTGCATTTGTGGTATTCTGTAGAGATATAAGGACAAAACCATACTTTTGAAAATGAAAACTGATATTTTCACACAGCCAGTTGGCAAAACTAACAATGCAAGACTTCTGATTAAAATAACCCAAGAGTTGGAGGTAAAAAACTTTATTCATCAAAATTAACTGCACATTTCTGAAATACAGGGGGGTTTTGTGACTAAGATGAAAGGTAATAATATCGATGATAATTACAAGGTGATATTTTAGATAGTTAGAGTTTTGTTATTCAAGTTGAGATTTTTGCCTACTAAGCATACTTATAATAGTGCAACTGTTTTAGTTATATTAAGCAGCAAAGCTTCTCATCCAGTTATGTTGCACTGTACAACCCCACTTGCTCCTGCCAGAAGATTTCTGGTCCTGCAGGGCATACGCTTCAAACAGCACAAACTGTTTCTCTTCACAGTGGGAAAAAGAGGTTTTAAGCAACTGAGGTTTTCTTTACAAGAGAAAAATAGAAGGCGCTTGCTCTATCTCTATGCTCTTTCCAGCTCATGGGAACTCTACAATCCTTGGATAGGTTCGGATGAGTTTTGTCTTTGCATAGGAGTGTATTATCCATGCTCCTTTTCCTTTCCTTGTAGCCTGTGATCCTGCATACCCCTGCAAAAACCACGTATGGGTTTTTCTGTGACTACTAATGCTGGGTTCCTGCTAGGAAGAGGAATGGCACTGAGAAGGAAGGTGCTTAGGTGCATTGCGTTTTGCTGGATGAACATTGGCTTGCTTCGGCGCAAAAGGCTAGGCTTGAGGTATGGAGAGATTACATACAATCAATCTCAAATTAAGGCCATAAAGGTACTAGGCAGTGAGCTGGAAGAAAGATTGGCAGGCTGAATGAAAGAGGGAATTAAATCAGCTTCTCTGTAACAGTGAATGGCTACTTTGTGTTGAATAGTTAAGTAACAGAGAAGTGTGAAAGAAGGCGAGAAAAAGGTGAGCCCAGAGTTCAAAGATCATCCAGAGCTAGGGTCCCTCTTTCTCTCAGCGGATGGAAATGTGTTGTCACTAATAAGTAGAGACTTCAGGCTCCTACCAGTTCTGAATGCAGTCAAAATTGGGAAACAAAAGTTGACTTCTCTCACAGGGGAAAGTTCGAACCTCTGTCGGAGACAGGTTTCCCATTTTCCAAAGAACTGACTTCCCCGGAAGATTAAATAAAGGGAGAGTAGAAATTGAAAAGAACACATCAGATTCCCAGGCAAATACTTTTCATCCCTTCCTGCTCTGTACCATGCAATATCCTAGGGTTTCCCTGTGAAAAAAAAAGAGCTTCTCGGCCTTTACACTTCTCCCAGCAAAGGCTTTTTATGCTCAGTAGAATATTTTTCTGATTATACTTCTGCCTTTCATAGTGATCACAACACAGTAAATAGAGAATAGGTTTCTATTAGCAACTTCACACACACACACATCTTTTGTGGCAGGATCCAGCCTGTTCTTCAAATACATCGCTAAAGCCAAACCAACCCAAATTTCAGGAGAGTCTGAAGTCTGTAAGTGTCAGGAATTCTGTTCGGAATTTCAAATTAATCCAAAGCTTTTAGCAAGTCTTTGCATGTTAGTCTATCAAGAGACCTGGTTTACAGTACGTTCAAGAATGATTTGCATCCATCAAGTCAGTACTATTTTCTTCAGCTGCAGGAATTGCCTTGGAGATCCCCTATCCCACTAGCAACCGGATCTGCATACTCAGTGTGCCTGAAATGGTAAAATAATCTGTATCAGCCAACAGTTCTACTGTCTCAACATACAGCTAACCAATTTTAGCTAACCAGCCTTTTGCAGTCCCGTGTTTCTGAAACTAGATCCTGCCGTGACCAGCAATGCTCTCTTGACTGGCTACATGTGATGCTCCGTTTTACTTATGGAAGTCCACTGAAGAAAACTCAGTTGCACAGAAATAAATAGGAAGTGTTTACAGACAGACAAAGGTTCTAGGATGACTTTATAATTGAAATAGTGACATAAATGAGGAGTGACATGAGCAGCAACTCACAGTTCATGACTTTTCAAGCAAGATTTGATAGTCTTCAATAAATGCTATATACGTATGCTAAAAACACAAGGCCACTGCATGATTATTTTTAAATCTAGGTTTATAAAAGAAACTATTTTTAAGATGCCTACCAAGTAACATTCTCCACATGCTTTTTCTGAAGAACTGTCTACCATGAGTGAGTTAAATGCACTGGGCTACACTTATGCTAAACTCAGAGCGTTATAATTAGCTGTTTAAAATTCGCCACTGTGTGTCCGTGTTTGTTTGTGATGTATTTCTTTGTGAATATGTGTATACACACATACAAAAATAATAATTATAAATAAAAATGAGATAGAATCCTTTTTTTTTCACATGCTGGAGAAAAGTAGACTGTGTGACTAAGTAAGAAAAAAAAAATGGAAGCTAACTCTAGTACTTATTAAAACAATTGTGACTTTTAATTTCCCTCTTCCAAATTACAAAATCGACATCCTTCTGTCTAGAAAAAAAGAGAACAAACTGATTTGTGCTTCTTACCTGAGCTAGCCAAAATACATAACAAACTGAGATCACTGCTGTTCAAAGGAGATTAGGATAATGAATTTCAAACTTAAAATCAGGAGTTTTGCTGACAAAATTCTGGATTTTTTTCTTTGAGCCATCTGTCTGTCTCTGAATCAGTGTGCATGCGCAAGTTATTAGGGTGGTTCTGTGAGTCATCCTACTCTTTAAGGAAATCTTTCTGGGATGAACATAGAGGATCCAATTATCTTTCGCCAGACATATATGTCTTTACATCCAGAAAAGAACAATGGTGATAAAAAGAAGTAGAAACTCTGCAGAGTCAAGTCACAATAGTTATGCAGTGCCAAGAACACAGCTTTTGGTTGAACCCGTGTTTGTTCCCATTCCATGTGTGCCATGTGACAGGGTTTTATGTTCACACACTGGCAATTCTGAACTGTCACAATGATCATGGGTCCTGGACCTCAGCTAGGAACACAGCACCATGACATAAATTACGTGTAACCACATTTGTGGTTTTCTTTTTTTTCCCCCCAGTCATTACAGAGGGCAGACAGCTTTTCTACACTACCCTTTCCCTTGCTGATAATTTCCTATTATTAATTTCCTATTATTAATTTCCTATTATTTCTTGAAAAGAATTTTAATGCTTAGGTCACTTATAACCTCCCCATACGGTTCTGTTCTAAATACTGTCTTCACCCTCTCTTCCTGTCCTGCCCATGTACTTTTTCCCCAGCTGTTTTTCTCTTTTATCCACCTGTACCCTTAGCTTTCACTCCTCACTGCCCTCCTTTCAGCAAGCAGGAAAAACCTTATAAACACAACTGGAACAGTCCACCTCATTTTGGTCCCAACATTGGTGCCAAAATGGTCTCCCAGTAGCCAGCAGAGGGAGTCGTATTTCCTTCTTTCCCTCTTTGTTACATACTCCTTGCACATGTTTGGTACAGAGAGAATCCTAATTGAAATTAGAATGTCAGAGTCCTATGACTCTCCTTTGATGCCTCGAGATTCAGGCAAGGGCATGTTTTCACAAGGGTGGTGAAAGACACCATATGTGATTCAAAACTTTTGGGTAATGGATATGGTGAACTTTCATGACAAAACAGTTCTCAGATTTCATTCCTCTGATATCTAGTCAAACCAGTATTTTCCTATGGTCCCTGGAAGCAAAAGATGAGTCATTTTGGCAAATGAGGATGGTCTGCGTGGACAATTTTCCACATAATTTCACCTTCATAGACTTTCATCTTCACCTTCTGAATGTTTCAGACCAAATGTGTGAGGTATTGAAGAAAAACAACCAACTGAAAACATATTCTTATAAGGGTATGTTAACAAGCAACCTTGCAAGTAATCAATAAATGCTTCCTCAGTCACCTTTGGTATCCCATATGTGCAGAGAATTTCCATGCAGAAGACGGTTTGGACCATCTGTCCTGAACTCCTTCTCTAATCCGTCGTCACTTTGCCACTTATGTAGAGTTTACAATATTCATTTCATACCAATAAAATCTGTAGACCACATCATAAAGCTTTATTCTCTATATATTGATAGAGAGACTGATAGCGATTGGCAGGCTTAAGCGTTTTCACTATAATAATCCTTATTTCAGTCATAAACCTTTAACGCATTTTTTCATCCACTTGTCCCTGTGTAAACCAATAATCCTGAACCATTCTCTCTACATTATACTGTTTGTGAGCATAAAAGAATCTGAAACAGTCAGTCCCTTCACCTCCAGTGAAAATGAATTGCCGTCAACACGCAGAAGCCCAGCAAAAAAGACTCCGTCTTGAAAGAAAACTACTGTTCTGCTGAGTTATAAACAACTACTTGTGTTAACAGAATAGTTGAAATAGAACTAATGTTTAATTTTCACCAGACAACTATTGACCTTCCACAATATTTGATCTTCAGAATAGAAAACTTCATGTCTGATTACATATGCCTTCAAGAGAAGAAAAATTAGCTAATAAAAAAGCATATATTGAAAACCGCTTGCCTGAACAATATTCTCAAATTCCTACTGATGGAATAAAAAGTTAACTTAATTACTATATTACTCACTTTTATCACTTGCTTCCACTTTTTGTTGTAGTCATTTTCACTTTCACAGATACTAGAACAATGCAAGAAGAAAAAACGAATTAAATTATAATTTTTTCTATTGATTAGAAGTCTGTTTCTATCCTTCTAACTCTCTCAGTATTTGTCCAATCATGAATCAACGAAATACCATGTAGTAGGGATTGTGATATTTATCGGTACATTGCACATAAATCATTGAACTGAGGTTTCACCGATTGTATTGGAAACAGTCCTGAGAAGTCAACAGCAAAACTTCTGTTGATTTTGATGGGAGCCGAACTGATCCCATGCTCAGCGACTCGCATCAGAAAATTATCAAGATTGTACCACAACACTGCTACCTTGTGGCATGACATAGAGCAAAATCATCGTTGCTTTGGTGACATGCCTCTCACTTCAGTAACGGGGAAGCCACATGTCACAAATGCTAACGCCTCATCTTACACTTAAGTGTACAATTCCCTTTCCATTGTAAGTCTTTACATGATAATTAGTGGAAAGCTATGCCCATTTTACTCACGTTAAGACTACAAGGTTTTAAAAGATGATGCCAAATTACTTTTCCATTACACTTCCACTTCATAATGTATTCATTCTTAAAGATGCTAATTATCTTGCAAAAATTTTGTAATGCGCTGATGTTAGGAAAATGGATATAGTTTTCCATTAATGACCTGAACAAGTTTGGAACTAGTTTGTATATCACAGATAAAAATACCCTTCTCTACTCCACTATATTTATGTCTCATTAGTTTATGGACCTCAAGCCCTCCAGGGATTGTCACTCACAAATCCACCTAATGTTTATGAGCTCTAGATTTTGCATTTGGATCTCTAATTTAGCCAACAGATATGGAAAATCATATAGATAGAAAACTCCCTAGTGACTACAAAGCTCTAGGTTTTAATAGAGAGGGCAGAAATAGTATAAGCATAATGTTTAATATAAGCATAATGTTTAGCACATTAGCGGCAAGCTAAGTGTATCACCTAGGAGGAAAGACATTCACTACGTTTCAGATAAGTGTAATACTGTTCCTTCCAGGAATGTTGGCTTCTAATGATACGAAGTTTAATATGGTTGTGTGTTAATGCCAGCCAGTGCCTATTGAAGAAGGTTTTTAATGGAACATTTTCAACACAAGCAAGTGAGGATCAGCTACTTCCTAAACTGGTAGGTCTACACTTTGGGGACCAATGGGCCACTGTCATTTCTCCAAATCCTCACAGGCCACCGCACATTCTTTATCAATACCCTTTTTTTCTGCAAACCCTATATGAACAGCCCTACCCTAAATGTACAATAACAGCAGGAGTTAAGCACATCACTCCAAAATTCAAAGCCCCATAGGAGAGTGAAAATGCTGTACAGCTATTACTATTCCATTCGCCGAAACTTCTATTAAACATACATAAATTTAACCATTCTTTCAGTTTTCCACAAGATAACACATGGTGCAGTTGATGGATCCGAACACACACAGAGCACTATCCTCTTTCTTGCTGGTACTATTGGGCGTATAGCCTCAAAACAACTATTGGGGTACCTATGAAGTAAAATATAAAATTGATTTTTTCATCCAAAAAGAGAGCTGTGTCGTAAAGGAATTCGTGTGACTAGAATATAAAGTTTGGGGAACTGAACTGGAAACGTGGGATTTTCCTAAGTGAAAGGATTTAAGAATGGATAGGAAGATATGGGACAGATATTTAGCAGGACTTTTTAAAAAGGTGGATTGTCAGCAGCAGTGTCCTAACAGTGAATGCTAAATAAAAATTCCCAGTAGACACTACAATTCTGGAATTGGGCTAAACTAGTAATGCAGTTTTATACTTAAATCAGCCTGTCCTGGCACGGGGGATTTAGTGAGATAGTACTGTCTCTACCTCATGATTACTTTGGCGTTGACTGTATATCTGATGTTTTTTCATATCAAATAAAAAATTCAAAATAAATGGGAGGACCTCATAGAAACTCTTTATTTTAACTGAGTGGTTTTTACTACAAATGTGATATGCATTATGTATGTATTCAGTAGTATTTAAAGACATTTTCCCAACTAAGGTCTCCTCTTTATGTTTAAGATCATAATGTTTTATTAGACTCCCTTTACCCCCAAAGATATAACTGAGTAGATATTTCCTGGATGATTAAAGTTCTTTTTTTTTTTTTCAGGGATTGAATTTTTACAGGGATTATTTTATTCACCTAGAAATTTTGAGGTGAAAATGATATGCCTGGTAAACTGCCATGTATCACTCGTACTTCCAGTTCAGCCCTGGGAACCAGAAGATAGATACTTACATTATTGTTCTGCCTGCTCTGTGTTAAGATGTATTCAAATATAATATTACTGCCCTGATAAATATATTCTGAGTTGCATAACGTGCATAATATACACATGTATACCATAATTCTTTGAACTAATACCGAAGCTAGTGGATTAGGTATTTTATAAAAGTAATATTTGTAATAAACCTTGCTGGCACTAGCAACCTAACAGCAGATGGGCTTTTACAGAGAGGACATAATGATGATTCATTGCAGTAAGTACACATGGATCCCTCAGATCTTCTTTCAGTTTAGTTCTTTCTTTGGTTTATACAGTGATTACCTGGCTACATAATTATTTAAAAAAGCAAGGAAAAGTGATGTCAGCCATCTGCTAAATTATTGGTAGATATAAGCAAGCTTTATCTTTCGGAAGCAGATTCTTTCCTGTAATGCCACTTACTGATGTGAAATTAAATACCCGTAGTTAAAATGTTTCACCTGATATGCTCGCTATTGTTAAGTCGGCAAGTGATCCTTGACTGATAAAATATATTTCAGAAATGTATCAGTGGGGAAGAAAGGAAGATGATTTCATGATTAAAATACTGAATTGATTTTGAAAATCTGGCGCTGGCATTCACAAACTCCCTGCATTTCCCTAAGCATGCATCTCTCCCTCTGTCTCGGTTGCTCTGCCATGGAAATAAGGCCCTTACCGCTCCATGTCACAGAAGGACTGGAAGAAAAAAACACAAAAATAGTTGATAGGTACTTTAATCTTCAATAAATTACACTTTACTGTGTTGATCCCACTCTATCTCCTGATACAAATAAGTAAATCTGTTCCCTGTAATTAACTGTGATTACTTAGCAGAGGGGAACAGTAGGAGGAGTATTTGAAAGTGTTACAGCGAGTAAGAGTTCACACGCGCCCTGCATCCAGACCCCCCCATTCTTCGGAATTGCTTTTAACCTCTGAAGCAATGGAAAGTTTCCTGTTGAGCCTCAGCTCCGTCAGTTCTGCTACACGTGCTCGTCCAGCCTGCTCCTCATCCCAGCCGGACCGCAGGAGAAAAATAAAAAAATAAAGGCAAACAGAAAGAAGGAGAGCCGAGGGAATGTATGGTACCAACAGTGCAGACTTGAGTTTCAGCTACCTGAGCGTTTATCCGTTTTCAGCTCAGTCACACTGGCAGTTTCCCAAAGCAGCTTATACACCCTCAAAATATCTAAAGAAGTCACCTATATACCACCTACGGCTGGACTCGATGATCTTAAAGCCCCCTGCCAACCTAGATGATTCTATGGTTCTACTCTATATAAGACAAACCGTAACTGAAAGGAACATCTGAAGCACACATTGGTTTTTTCTGACAGAAGTGGAAGACTCTAAATGTGGGGGTTTGCAGGTCCTTGTTTCACTTCGACACGTTTGTGCACTACCTCTTGCGAGGTAGTGTTCATGGCGCCTGTTTCTAGAGTGACAGTGTTCACAAACATTTTTTTTTCCAGATTAAACACCACTAAATTCTTTCCCTGCTTCCTTTTACAGGCAATTTTAACAACAGGTTTGAATTTATTAAAAAGATCTTCAAGACTGAGCTTGTTTTATGTGTGAAAATAAACAATGACAAGTATGAAAACCACTTAGCATTTTTCAGATTTTATACAGAAGGCATTAATCAAATTAAATGAAAAATATTAAACTCATTGCTAGCTTAATAACACTGAGGTCGCTGGATTTAGAGGAAAAAGGGGGTTGCTCCCGAATTACTATAGCAGTATGCTTTTCTCTTTCTGATTGATTCCCTGTCTCTCACTCTATTTATCTCGATGTAGGATCATCTCACTGAATGAAATGGTAAATCAATCACAGATGAGAGATTTTAGCTAAAGACACAAGGAATGTTCACGACTTTACTGTGAGAGTAACATTTAAGAGGAATACATCTATCCGAAGTCAAACGCAAGAGGTTTACGTAAATTTGCTCAAAATCATGACGGACATCATCCATACAAGATTATTTAAGTTACAAATTTATATCTGACTAGGAACAGATTTTTAAGAAAAAATATTTTATCAATTGTTTAAGAAGTATTATACATTTAAGAAATGTTTTATTAATGACCATCACCCCGCTCAGGTCAACAGGACCCTCCATCTGAGGCACATGAAGCAACAGGCAGGAGAACTGGAGCCAAAGCTGGGTCAGGTTTGAGGCTTTAAGATGCTAGTTTTAGTATTTGATTGTTTTAAATCTGCAGGAACTCAGACATAAAAATAATTAAATTAAATATCTTCGACTGTTATTGTCTTTGAAAAAACGTTTGAAATTCAGCTGAAAGCCCCCGAAAGGAAGGTTTTCACCAAGAAGCAAGTTTGAGAAAAGCAGCATATTAAAATTCTATCTATACCAACAGTTACTTTCCAAATATTCTAGCTGCAGCTGGTAGCATTTCGTATTTTGAAGCATATTTTTTCCTCCTGGCTGATAAACAAACATATTGTGATTACATGCTTCTGCTATCAAAGATTTTGCCACAAAAATTGTCCCAATATCCCTACTTCATTTAATCCTTGACCTCATAATATAGCCCCTTTTATTATAGCATAATGAGCTCACTTAAGCTGGAAGCATTGCCAGCTTTCCAAGGTGCAATAATAAAAGATCTGCACATAATATCTACACCCCTAAATTACTTGCAATTTGATATGCAGGATGCCCATAAAACGATGCGGTACAAATACCAAGTAAAAGACTGTTCCTGTTGCACAAGAAAACTTCACAGTCAAACCCACATATACAGAGCTGACATAAAAACAGAGCTCGCAAAGTGACTCCAGCATGGTGGCTAAATCATCATGCTAATACCATATTAAAATATTTATATGTTTATTTTTGCATGAGTCCATTTCAGGAGGAACAGGAAAAGGAGAAGTTGAGCTGAGGAGGGAGAAGAATAAACGATGAAGGCGGAGGAGGAAACTGAAGTACATTATCAGTGTGGAGGGGAACTGAAGGCGATGGATCTGAGAAAGCAGCATATGCTGGCACAGGGCACAGAAAATCTAGTTCAAGCTGTTGAGAACTCCAGAGTGAATCCTTCACTGGGTCCTCAGGGCTATTGCCTCCAGCTGACAGTCCAGTTTATCTTCAGAAGACTAAGTGTCGACTGGCTCGAAAGCTCTTAAAACCTCTCCTATATATTTCTGGATCTGTAAACAGTGTGGTCAAGTGGAGAAAACACAGCCCTGGAATACAAAGGTCAGCACCAAGTTGTTGGTTGCTGACTGAGTAAAGACTTGGACTCGGTTCTTCGTAATCACCTCTCACTTACCTACCTGTAAGGAGAAAATCTGGTACTATGACTTGGCTCACACAGGAAAAAGAGTTAAATGTTATTACTATATATAAATAAGCAAAAGACAAGACAAAACAACGCCAAAATTAAAAGGGCGAGACTAATGCAAAAAAGCTTTTTAGTGTTCCACATTAGAAAAAAAATTGTTGACCAAGGCTGATTAATTTGCACAGCAATCTTCCAGGCTCAGCTTCAGAACTCCTCTGCCTCAAGGACTGAATGTTAGGCCACATGAGACCGACAAATATACAGCTGTGCTGCCAGAACATCAAGCATTCCAGTCACTAAAATGCCGAGATTGACATAAAAATTATTGGAATTAAAAAAAAAATAACGTAAACGAGACATTTATGTGGAATGGGGTTTGTCTTATTTATTTCTTAAGCAAATATCTCATCTCTCTACAGAAATCCACATTACCTTCATTTGTTGATTGACTTCTTAAATACCTGGTAGCCGCAAGGTCACAGGGAACTCAGTTCGAGGATGGGTTTTCTATTCTTCTGGAATATAAGCCACCTCCAACATAGGGTTGAGAGTAGTTGTCTATAAAAACAGTGTTCCCTTTTTGTCATTGAAATGTGAATAAATGAATTCTTCTTCCATGGTAAAGAAATTTTTGGAATAGCAGTTCTATGGAGACAATCTACGTCCCAGAAACTTTTTGCATTATTCCCCTGTGCATGAAGCTTATGAAGTTCAACAAGGCCAAGTGCAAGGTGCTGCACATAGGCCAGGGTAATCCCAAGCACAAATCCAGGCTGGGTGGAGAATGGATTGAGAGCAGCCCATCCAAGCAGGACTTGGGAGTGTTGGTGGATGAAAAGCTGGACATGAGCCATCAATGTATGCTCACAGCCCAGAAAGCCAGCCCCATCCTGGGCTGCATCCCCAGCAGCGTGGCCAGCAGGG
>RSEF01000004.1:48855553-48874293 GCA_003993805.1 Himantopus leucocephalus | reverse complement strand
AAGGTCCCTTCCAACCCCTACCATTCTGTGATTCTGTGATTATGTGAGTAGGAACAACAGAGGGCAAGGGCAGGTGACCAAAATGACAGAGACAGGCAGCGCCAGCTGGCAGGGAGCTGCCAATGGACTGTACAGCACATGTGACAAAAGGCACTACAAATAACAAGGCCAAGGCAGTAAATTTTGGAAGTTACACTGAGCTAGGGTACAACTATAAGCACTGTGGCTGCCATCATGAAGATGCCACTCATTTGAGGTGCTGTGCCTGAAAGACCCTGACTATTAGAAATGCTTTGTGTTTTTGACTCCAAAGGTGTGGGCAAGATATACCCCAAATCAGAAGAAATTACTATTTTCCACCACTGATTGTAACTGGTTTGCATTTTATTGGAGTTCTATTTTTATTGGCTTTTTCAAGTGTTAGTACAGTAACTACACAAAAGATTATATGGAACTACTAAAGTTATTATTGCAAACCTTAGATATCCACCATTTCTACTGCACACAGCATTGCACCTTGATAGAGAGCAGTTGTATCTGACTGCATTTAATCAGCCATTCTTACACAGAATGTCTGATCAGAACAAAGTTCAACAAGTGCAAGCTCTGCCACTTATACATGCTACGAAGCTGTCTGGCTCTTTTTATCTCCTTAGTCTCAGAGGCAGAAAATCTTGTTTGATATGGTACCTAGAAATGTTCACATACACATAAATGTGACTTTATATGTTAAAAGTATGCTATTCCATGTATAGATAAAACTGAAAATTATTCAGCCAACAAAAATAGCCTTTATATGTTTAGAAAATAAAACATCTGTCCAGTTGAGTATGGAGACCAGCATCTCATATTGTTAATTTTCTTGACAAATAAAAAAGAGATCTAAAAGCTACAGCTTTAGGAAACCTGTAGTTTATGTTCTGTGAGTTCAAGAAAAGCTGAGGACACCTCAGTGCAGTAAGAGCACAGAAAAATAGAGTATGAGAATAATAGCACTGCAATAACTTATTTACTAGGAGGAAGAATTCTAGCAAAAAATAGCTGTCAAATCATCCTTGTCTGTAAAGAGTAAGGATTGCATTGCACTGATTAGCCCAAATACGTTTCACAAGACTGCCTTCTGAAGCTGCCAGCAATAAATAATCTGACTATAAATCAGATAATCTACCTCTACGGTGCTGTTGACGGGGTGTGGGAAAAATAAGGCACCCAATGTCCCTGATATCCACACTGCCTTTATATTCAATATTATTGTGGCTACTGTCTCATCCAACATGTGTCCTGGAGGTATCCTCCTTATATGCCAGTGTTCTTCTCCACAAGTAAAATCTGTGGGCTAAAATCATGAAGTCTTCGCTCATTATTACTGAGTCCTACTTGTGCGAGGCTCTCATGGAAGTTGACAGGATTTTCACCTGAGAGTGAAGTGACCTCTGCCCACAACAGTGTTACACCCACAATGTCAGGAATTTTAGCTCAATAGGACAATGAGGAATCCCACAATTCATGAAACATGCAAAGGTGCTCAACAGTGGTAAAGCTCTCGGTAACTCTGAACTAAAATGGCTCACACATAATATGCCACGTCAGTCACTGTAGATAGGAAGATGAGTTAAAACTGATTAGTGGTAAATATGAGTTTTGGAGCCTTTTTAGAGTTCTGAAGATATAAGTGAGGAAGTTATTCGGCCAATAAAAATCCAGAAACATCTTGCAGAAAGTGAAGCATCTTTACAAGAAATGTACTAAAAACATCTAGGAGAAGCAAAACAATTTAAACTTTTGAAAAAAAAATAGATGTGGTAAATACTCCAGCAAATGATGTAGTAGAGAACTTTGAACACACCCAACCACCACCACCTGCCTCATATCCCCCTTTTATAGGGAAACTGTATTGGTCTCTGCATAAAAAAAGTCCCTGGGCTCACCCCTCTGCCTCTGTATTTAAGGAATCGTTCGAATTCTCTGAAAACACATTTGGGAGCTTCTCTCTCTCTTTGCTCTTTTTATCCAAAGGGAAAACCTAAAACTGGCAGTAAGTCCAGCAAATCATGAGGCAGAGAGCTGAAGAAATACACCGTGCTGTTAATACATTTTTTTAGGTTAAGCGCTATCTCTGGTTTGTACTTAGCGTAGTGGTGAGCAGCATACTGGATCAACGGTTACAAGTAACTAGTGATCTTTATGAGCTATGGATTTTTTATTAATTGTCAGCATAATATCCTTGAAGCTCACTCACTGTACTGCCAGTGGGTAAAACATGCATCGCTAGTGTGTTTGTGTGTGTATATATATATATATATGTAAAGATCTACTAAAAAAAATTCACGAAAGATTAAAGTAAAGCACAGCTTAAAGTATACAAAAGTATATTACGTCTTTTCAGTTGCTGGAGATGTAATGTTTTGCATGCAAAATATTTTTGCATAATACAATCTAATTTTTGATTAAACATTGCATTTCCTTTCAGAAATCACACTTTGCCATTCTGACAAGACAAATTCACCACATTCCCTTACATCTTCTAACGTTTTCTACTTGAAGTGTTAATAATAATCTGTAATCACTAGAAATGTGTGCTTTTGGCTATCGTAAATTAGATACAAATGTAAAAAAGATGGTGAAATGGTAAATGCAGATGGAGGGTAATGGTGTCCCTAACAACTGGTGCAAATTATCAAAGGAAACAGAGATACTGTTTCAGCTCAGAAGCCAACACTCCTTTTCAAACATCATACAAGTGTGCAAAACATTTATTCTACAGAAAATGCCACAAATCATTACTGCAAACATACCTTTTTAAGGATGATGGATTAGAGGCATGTAGATTGTGACAGCACACAAAATGGCAGCTGCGGCGTAATACTCGGTAAATGAAATGTTACCAAGTTTCTCAAGAGCAAAAGCAGTTGTTTGCATGTAGAAGAAGCCACCTAGCCTCCCCAGGCTGAATAACCGCAAGGAACAAGTTAAAACACCACAGCACTTCAGATTAAGGAAGTGAGTAGTGGCGGGAGGCCCTGACACGCAGGAAGTAACTGCTTACATCTAGTGTTTTACATTTTTCACAATCGCTGGTGCACAAAGACTTTTCCTGCTTCTACTTACCCGGTCTCACAAAAATAAGAAAAAATTAAAAGGGTAGGAAAAAGGAAAGTATCAAAATCGCAGCCAGTTTTATTTATTGCCCAGTTATGTTTCCAGAATACCCATTCTCCCTGAAAGGACATTAAGAAGATCCGGCATTTTTTTCCCTTTGTCATAAGGGCAGTGTCATATGGTCTGACTTCTTTAGAGGGGGATTACACGTGGAAGGCTGAAGATGATTCGGAGACACATAACAGTTGACTCAATTATTTCTATGTCAGTCACAGCATACTTTGGCATTTCTCACTTAACATGCCTACTCTACAGCACTGAAAAACAGGTCAGTGTGCTGCCTCTGCTGCTATCTTTGGAAACTCTGTATTAAGCCAAGCTAGCTGATCCCCTACCTTTCTTTTTTTTCTCTTCATTCACTGACCTTTCGCAAATCATCTGTGATCATCACACAATGCATTTACTTGATGGAGTTGAATGGTTCCAGCAAGGAAAGGAGGTAACATACTCCAACACTTATTCATTAACTTTGATTTATAGTAGTAGGAAGAAAGACTGTCTTATCTCAGGTTCTAAGGACCATTCTCTTTTTTTTCAGATGTGTAATTTCCTCAGCTCTCCAGGGAGCATTTTTTAACAGCTTCAGGCAGAAGCCAGTGGAAAACAACACAACTTAAGAAGATCACTTAATTTACCCTAAAAACATTAAGCAATGTGAATGCCAACCTGTGTAAAGAAGATAAACCCAGAACTTACCAGATGAAGAGTAGAAAAGCCAGGGGTACTTAAGCTTCGTTGACAGCACTGTGCAAAGCCTGGTTGGAGAGTAAATTGCTTTCTTATTTCTGCAGAGGAGTGCCTTTAATTAAGCAGAGAAAAACCCTTATAATTACAATTGTCCCCATGCAAATTCCAAATGCCAGGCTTTAGCCAATTTAGTCTCCTGTCCCAGTGTTTAGAAATTTATTTTGATGAAGTTCTAGACTTTGTTTTGTTTGATGCAAACCTCAAAAAACATTTGCAGTCCTATTCCTATATAATTAAGATTTGGACACTCTTCCAACAGATTTCTATCATTATATTGCAGTCCTTGCAACTGGGAAAGGCTATGCAAGCAAGAATAACCTTGCCCTTAAGTGAAGTCTGACTGCAACCTGTACAGCAATACTTGCAGATTCATTTCTGTAAAGCAAAGATACAGGATTATAGAATAGAGAAATGAACATCACAGAGGAAAATACCTTAATGAACTAGTAATTGACCAACGGATAAAAACATGACAGGACCACGCACTGAACAGCGTAAGCTCAGACTTACGTTAATAACACAGTCTGCTGTGAAAAGCACAAGATGAACCAAAGCACAAATTTAAAAATCAGTCTATACTGTATTAGCTGAACATTTGAGGAGAAGACTTCTTAAGTACTAATTAATTGCTTTCAATGGGAGCAGAAAGAGGCCAGTACTGAGTTCTTCAGAAATCCCAGAGTGATAGTACAGTTGCATGTACGCAATCAGAAAATTCACTGATCAGAGTAGTTTCGTCATTTTTTATGGAAACAAATCAATTAATATTTAATACGATATAAGAATAATCAACTATGAAATGGTAACAAAATATCTACAATATATTTCATCATGAATGTTCAGGACAAGATTTTTAAAAGAACAAGATGCACTTAAGCAGATTCCAAATAAAAAAACCCTGCAGCCCACCAGGGCAGCCAACTGGGATACAGGAAAATAAAGAAATAAGAAGGTTTTCCCTTCCGTCTGAGAGTCTCTTCAAACTCTAGCAAGCTTTAATAGGCATCTTAGAATTACTAGATGCCACAGGATGGTTTGCCTGTTTAGTCTGCACCTTGTCTCCTCTGTGGCCTCTTAATTTCTATGACTACTATACCTATTCTGTGACATTTAATCTCTTAATATTGCTTTTTTTAACAAGCATGACAAAAATCTAAACACCGCTCAATGCAGTTCTGCTCATGTTAAGAGAAAGGCATCCCACAGAAGGTATTGAAGGTGTGAGAGGTATTAGGCCTGATTTCTAAAATAAAAGATGCATAAAGAAGAGTTGTTGCTCATAGGTCAAAAGGCCATGCCATGCGCGACTGGGACATTGTTCCAATCTGAAGGCAGCACCAATTGCAGACAGCAAAGCCAGAGTTATAGAGAAAGAAAAGAGATCCATTTGGAAGAGAAATTCCTACTTATCAGTGGTATTCCAAAAATCAGACAGGATAAAATGTGATTTTTTTTAAAGGTTATCCAATAATTACATAAGCAAGAAGCCACATAAGGAAAGTGAGGCAGTCTGTGTGTTCCTTAGATTATTTTTGCCCTATTTTAAACAGAAGAGCTGCTTGTATATCAAGGTTATTGTTACTCATCTTCCCACTGCAAATAATCTCTGATCACAAATGTATGTAGCAAGGTATAACACAAAACTCAAATTATTCAAAATTACTATTTTTCTTCAAACTATATCAGTTTCCAGTCTGTGTAGTTCCTGATGTAAATAATAGATGTAGCAGCAGATGTTGGCTTAACATGTGTAAAAAATTGTGTTACAGTGTACCGCAGAAGTTGCTGCTGCTAACAATGACATAAGACATCTCTGAATTACACCAGATATGGGGTCATCAGACTCTTTGAAGAGGAAATGGTATGAATTTTCATCTACAAAAGAGGAAGCGTGCATGTGGACGAAGGGCCAAATTTGCTGTCTGGTTAAAGCCTGTGCAAGCCCAGCTAACGGAGAGGAAACATGTTTCCCAAGAGCACCGACATTAGTTCCAGAGTATCCCCAATGTTCAAAGAAAGAACCTGCAAAATAAATCAGTCCAATGGAAGGAGAACCCTGCAATCTGTCAAGGTGAATTTAAAATAGTTAAGGAGTAGTTCAATTGATTGATTTCATGTTTTTAATATCACTGAAGGAAGAAACGGAGAAGAAATACCGTAAGAATAACAGAAGACAGTAAAGTCAGTTTGAACAAACTCAGAAATGATTGTCAGTATCTACTAGAAATAGGTAAATGAAAGACACAGCTGCTAAAAGATGCTAAACTAAAAGCACAAGTCAGCTACCGCAACAGGGAGAAAAGGTGGGTGTTACAGTCAGAGATCATCATGGAAAGTTTTGACAACCTGAGAACCAAGGTGGAAACAGTGGTCCTTCTAGATGGCTCTCTGATAATGCCAGAATGGCTGTGGCCTGTGAGATGCCTGTTCTCTGAGCAAAAAGCTACCTCAGACACTGTCTGGGTACCTGCAGGAAAATGATGGTCCACGTTAACCTAGTGCATGTGGTGCCCCTGCTTTTATGGACGCTGCAGTCCATCTATGCCATGGCCATACTTTTGCCCTCCCTGCCTGTACAGCAGCCCTGTCTGATTCTGAGGAAAGCTTTACAGTTAGCCTTAGCAGCAAGGACGGTTTAGCTATGTGCTAAAAAACAATATGGAAAGAAGGTGAGTAATTAGGGATGAACACAAAGCAGTCACTGAAAAATATGAGCAAAAAAGGCAACTATAGTAAAGTGGACTCAAATAACCATGGACCAGTCAGATGGTCTCTGACACTCAAAAATGCAGTAGAGCAACTTACTGGACAATCAAGCTATAAGTAGCAAGAACACAGGTCCCAAACTGTGGTCTCCAGTTGAAGCAAGGGGACCACGAAATCATACTTAACATTAAAATGTACATCACCTTAGTAATGCCTGTTTATTAATAGTCTGATGATGAAGTGTATGGTGGGTAACTAGAGACTGTGGACTGTAGTAAGCTATGGTCCAAAAAGTTTGGCAATTATTGGTATATTATTGGCAATTTTTAGGTAATGATGAACAGCCAATATGGATTTATCAAAGGGCAGTCAAGTAAAACCAATCTAATACTTTTCTGTCTTAGTTTAACTGGTTTCAGTGAGCCTTTTGATAGCTTCCCTCATGACGTTCCTATAAAAAAAGTAAAGAGAGAGTGACTAGATGGAATCATCACAGCTGGTTCCAAAGCTGATTAAAAAAACATATTCAAGGTGTAGTCATCAATAGTTCAAAAGAAGACTGTGAAGAGATTTTGAACAACATACTACTGTAAGTGAGAAGCAAGTTAATTTTTCCTCAGTCGACTTCCAGTCCATACTTTGTTTTACATTGATGATGGTATAGGTAATACAGTAATAAAACTAGTGGATCACAGCAGACTGGAAGGAGTTGTGAGTGCTCTAAAAGGCAGAACTAGCACTCAAAATGATCTTGTATTCTAGAAACAGTCTGAAATCAGCACAGTTAGATTCAGCAAAAATAAATGTAAATGCCTAAACTTAGGCAGAAAAAAAAAATCAAATGTGGAAATACAAAAAGGGAAATCAATGGCCTAAAGAAATAGCCATGCCACAGAAGAGGCTCTGAGAGAGTATACTGAGACACTTAGTAACAAAGTACCGTAAGTGAGGAAAAAGGGAAGTTATTTCTGTTTATTTAAGCCAATGAGACACTGCTTAGGCTGATGTACACACTTAGAACACCACAGAGTAAGATGCAATCAAATTTAAAAGGCTTCAAAAGAGAGCAGTCTGAATGCTAAAAATTTTGGGAAGGATGACACATGAGGAAAGACTGAAAAACATAGATGTGTTACAAGAGATGACCGAGGGGAGACAGGAGTTGCCCTCGACTATGTAAAATGTAGCAATCTGTAAAGAAAACACTGAGCAATTCATGTCCATAAGGGGAAGAAGAAGAAGTAATCTGCTTAAATTGAAGCAAGAAAGATTTAATAAGCTATTAGGAAAAGTGTCCCCACTGCAACGGCAGCAGGGCACTGGAAGTGGCCATCTGGTGATGCCACAGTGACAAGAGCACACTGGCAACATATATCATGTCTCCGAACTACCTGGAGAACAGCATCTGGGCAACTGCAAGCCTTTCAGAGACGAGAAATAGGACTCAGCAGTGTTAATAGCTCTACAGACCTCTCACATTGGTATCCATCCCTTTGTTTAGGATAAAGAGGAAACACTGCCTGAAAAGAAAAAGGTGTAGATTTGGGGGAGTTTTTTTCCACAGAAGTCACAGATGAATTCACAGTCAGTCAGCGTTCACATGGCGTGTTGCAAGATAGTGTAAAGCTGTGGAAAGATGGGAGATGATGGCAGCCTAAGGCTCTTCTGGACTTTTTAACTCCTGGGCTGCTCCATGGTGTTGGTGCAAAATAATGTCAATTGGAATTCACTGCTGCACTCTGTGTTGCCTTGGCCCTACCTGAATGACAATGCTGTATTCCTCTGGTGCAAACCTTGAAAAAGCTGGAACTCACCAGACTTCCTGATCCACCTAGATATGACTGGAGGGTAGCCAAAAAAACCCCAACCAACCAACAAAAAATGGTGCCACTTAATCAGAATTTCACCAGTGTCTGTCCCACTGGTAGATGCAATCCTCCAGCAATTCTCCTGAATGACTAACAAAAGTTGAGACATAGTCTATATTTCCCAAATGATCTCCAATGCAAAGTGTACAGTTTGCATAATATATTAAAATAATACTGTAACCGAAGTAACAGACTACACCTGGAGGTTCTTAACATTAGATTTAACTTGTGGGTCAAATTCTGAGATGTTTCTCAGGGCAGAGCTCATAGCAGGAATGGGAACTTGGAGATTTGGGTTATTGGCTGAGGTATCAGGAAAGGATGATAAAATAGCTGTTTATTTTCTCTCTATATATGCTAGATCTGTGGCTGAACATTGCTGGGTTCTATAATTAAAATTATATGAATGCTTATAATGTGTAATGCTGGTTCTGTAATTTCACTGTAAATTCTGCTCAACAATATACTTCTTTGAAATATGTAGTTCAAAAGTAGGCACAATGACTAGTTTACTGGTGTGTAGAGAATGTGAAAACTTAAACACAGAACAGCAATTTAGAAATAAAAGAAAACAAAAAGGGAACAGCTTTAAAGATCTGGAAATCAGAAACTTCATAAGAAAAAACCTGATTTTAAAAGTATGCTTCACACACTTACTGGATCAAGTTATCGAAAGTTACCTACTATTAGAAGTTGCCTAGTGGAGGGAGGCAGGAAGAGTGATCCTTAACACCCTTCCAATCCCTCCCAGCTGACTCTGAGGAACAGTGAGTTGTCCTCTGCAAGAGCTGCATACACGATTAGACAGCAAGGAAGGATGAAAAAATTAAATAAAAAGAGACTAGAAGAACTGTCCCCAAGGATGGAGAAACATTCACATTTAAATGTATACAGATGGTGGAGTCATAAAGTAAAATAGTGAAAATTTTTGCTTAACAGGTAAAATATTCAGTCTTGGCTGCCCTGAGGAGTAATCCTTTTCATCTGATGCTGATGCAGAAAATTCTCAACTAGCTTTTGTTCTTCTCCTGAGCCTAACATGAAACTTTTCTAGTTACAACTAAAAACAAGCAACAAAAAACTCTGGAAGAGAAAAACAGAGCAATTACCTACCCCTCTCCTCCACTCCCATACACAAACAGACACAAAGTTTTGGGCAACAATCCAGATCTTTAACTAGCAAATATGGGAATCTTGCTTAGAAGTCCTTTTTTTTTTACCGCCAGTGGAACTGCCTGTTTTTCTTCTAAGTTTCTAATTAGTCCTTGAGGCACCAGAGCTCTGCTTTGTTAGTCACTGTTTACAGTAGTGGTCGATCTGAACTAGCTGCTATTTCCGTGATGGCTCAGGTAGGTGTATATCCTACCCCTGGCACACGCCTGCTTTGGGGTCTACCACATTAAGAGTCTATATCAGCTAAGGCAATAAAGGTCCTATTCAAGACGGTTGAAATTCAACCACGAACTTCTCAAAGGACATGGTGCAGGAACAAACGAAGTCTAGGAGGAGAAATCATCAACTTCATTATGTTGGCAGCCTGTTACAAAGTAAAACAGGCAAGAAGTCATTTTTTATTTTTGTCCCAGGTCATGTACGCCATTCATTTAGTGAAGATTTTTCACTGCCACTCAGTTTTGCCGTTTCTCCCTCAGAAAGAGACATAAGCACACATAAAAGTTAATTTTCTAATCCTGGCAGTGGAGGAAAAGGACAACCATACTTGCCACACAAAGAAACTGAAGATTTAGGATTTGGTCTTGATGAACCATGCTTGTATGTCCTTTTTAATCACTGTGCTCTATGGATAATATGCAAAAGCTATTATATTACATTTGAGAAAACACTATGCATGCATTGTTCACTGGCTGGCTCTCGCAACGAAAGTGCTTTTAGGTGTAATGTTTCATATGATAGTTTAGTGGTACCTCCTGGGAAAGAAAAGAGTATAAATTAATCTTATCTGTCATCCTATTCCAGACTTAAACTAATCATGATAGTTTATACACGCAATACAAAGTTTCTAAAGAGTATTTTACATGATGCTAATTAACGATGCTAACAGAAGATAAATTTGTGTGAAAACAACAGAATTGTTTTGTTGTCCCCATTACCTTAAAATCTATCAGCATACACAAATTATTACTTATATACACAAATCCTTCATACTGAAGGGTTTAACTTCAATTTATCTAAGGATAATTGTCTGTGGTTGGCTCTGTGCACTCTCTGCTTGTAATACTAAAGCTCACATTGGTGCCTCATTAAATGTTCATTTCAGCTGAGATGGCTGAAGAAAAGCTTTTTAACAAATGTGCCCTGAACTCTCTAGAAAACTCTACAGGTTCAGGGCCTACCTCTCTTTTGGTTGGGTTTTTTTTTTTTTCCTTTCCTTGTTCCTTGCTAAACTGTTTAAATGACTTCCAAAATCTTAGATCGTCTACAACAACAATGACAAGGGCAATTTTAAAAGCATTAGTGATCATACATGCCACCTTCCTGTGACTTGAAATGTAACAGAAGTATATCAGTTTGTGCTTTTAGATTTTTCGTTTTGTCTGCACTATCCTACCAATTCAAAACAGGGTGAGTGTGAAACAAATGTAAGGATTTATTTTCTAGCTCACACGTATCATCTGAGCTTCACAAGGACTTGACTAAGAAAATGCTACCATAATGCTGATAATTTTGTAAAACTCATACCAAGTTTATTGGCTTATGTGCTTTATTTTTACTTTCTTCCTAATACACACTTATTAACAATAAGTGACACCCCCCCAGACACTAAGAATAAAGACCACATAAATGTTATTCTAAGGATTTTTTTTCATTTTGCTCCTACAGGGTTGTTTTTATTTTTATCAAGGTCACAATTGGCATTTTTATCCACAAGGAAAAAAACATGTATTCCGTCCTTTTCATCACTGACAACTTCAAAGAAATTCACAATATATTCACAGATGTGTCTTTAATACTCTTGCTACTTCAAAAGGCACAGGTGGAGATAACGCAAATGGCACAGATCTGGAAAAATAATGTGTTAATATTTTGGCCCCTCGTTTCCTAAGAACACAGATTCATGGAGCTTCACTATGACCTTTTTTGTGACAGAAAAGCCATGAGTTGGTCTTTTACAGTTACTTCTTAGAATAACATTTTTTTCTTTAGAGCTATAAGTTTAACCAGAAAAAGTAGGATCTTTTATTAGGGCAGTATACCTGAAAAAAATTGGCCCAATTTCAAGTACATGAAGAGGTACTGCTATTTTTAGAACAGGGGATTTTGATTTAACTTCCGTGGGAGCCAGAGCAGTAACACTTGAAAGCTGGATCTTCCAGTCACACTTTTAAAAATAAGAATGTCCACAGTTTGGCATATGTTAACAACTATGTTGTTAAAAAGAATATATTTTTGTATCTTCTGGCTACCACTACAGGTAAAAATTACATAGAAATTATATTACACACACTCACAAACACATTTGGATGATGCAACGCATTTTACATCATAAGTTGCAAACTGAATTTCACATCATGATTCATCTGGAAAATTCCGAGCTTGGGGAAAGGTTAAGTTTTGGTCTAACAATGTTCTAAACATGAGGTTTTGTTATAATGATTGTAAAGCTCAACTCATGTGACAACTGAAACAAAATATACTCTTACCTAATCCAGTTTGCTTGACTTTAGGGAAAAATATTAATACTGAGTCCAGGTGTGCTGACTCCTTTATAAAAATCTCTAGGTCAGTATTACTGAAGCTCAGGAAACTGTGATTCAACACGTGCAAGTATTATTCTACAAAGGTCGCAAGAAAAAATATTGTGGACTTTTTATATGAACTTGGCCCAAAAGCTGATCTAGGCCTGGACCTATACTTCTGTAACTGCATTCACGATGGCAAGCATTCAGCATGAGTATGTTATCAGGTAAGCACCTTTCACAAGCTATCCTTTTTTCCTTACGCTACAAACTACAGTATAGTCTGGTGTGTGTTTTTCAAATCAAATTAAAAGAAAAAATCAAGCCAGAATAGAAAAAAGGACAAATATACTGAACTATGCTCATGAACTGTAATTTTTAATGACTATAAAAACTAAAAGTGGCAGAGGATATAAAATACAACAATAAATATGTCTTTCTTTCTGGTTTTCACTTCATGTCTGGAAATGAAAACTCTTTGGAAAGATAAATAAGGAATGTTCATACACGGGACGTGGTGGACGTAAAGATGTTTCTCATTTGCAACTTTGTTTTTCTTGGGTAAGCTTAGGATTTCCTGTAGTACAAAAAAAGAACCTCATCATAAATTGCAGCCTAGACTTCACAATACACATAGATGTCTGAAGTCTAAAAAGGACACAAGATCTTAAACAAGCATTTTAAAATGCAGCTTTTCTGCTCAGACCCTAAAGTCCATTTCTGGCTCACCAGCCATCTTCCAGAGACAAAGCAAGAACCTCAGTATTCTAATCTTGTATCAGGGATTATTATGTCTGATTCCAGTGATTGCACAGATATGTAGGTACAGTATAATATTAGTCTTCCACAACTGTAATAGAAAATGTATGTGTGGGGTGGGGTTAGCTCAATTTGAGTAAGCAGTCAGATGAAAAGTTTATCTTCCTGCTAACAACAGCTGTCAATAACATCTGTCTCAACAGTGACAACAGTACTCTACTTGCCTGGCCAACTGTTCTCTAAAGGCTTTGTTTCTAAGGCAGTCTGCTTGCTGATAAAGAGTACACTTGTTTTATGGAGCCTAACTTTCCTGCACTTGTAGCTTTTCACAGAGGTTTGACTGGATGGGCCTGTGTTTGTTATCAGCCCCCTTCTGAAGTGGTTACTGTCACCTTGATTCTATAGCAGACAGACCACTCCAGAAAAGGTAATCATAAAGTTCAGGGTAAACAATACAAAGCAAAAGTAAGTCACTGTGATTAACCAAAGGCATTTGTATCCTCTTAAAAATAGTGAGAGGGCATTTTCTTACTCTTTCTTTTCCACTTCCTAAAAGTTAGATGTGTTTTAGGCAGGAAATGTTGTAATCTTTTGCACAGTGTACCAGAGGAAAGGTCTGCGCACTTAGCCTTTGGGATGGACAATAGGATGTCAAATCTAGTAAGAGCATCCTGAATCATGTTAACTTGCAAAATGAGCAGATACTTACAGCGATTTATATTAGCACTATGGATTAATAACATATGGCATAATCTTGATACATAATATTACTTTCTTCCTCAACTTACTCCTGTAACTGATTTACAATCCACCTCTGTAGAGGAGGAAGCAAAGTTCCTACACTTCCCCATCAGAATTAGAAACATCTTAAGGACACACACACAGTTTCACACAGACAAACATGACTTTGTGCATTGTTTGCTTTTCTTTTTATTAATTTTGTGCATGTATAAAACATGACAGCTTGCAATCTAGGCCTAGCCCATAACAAATATTATAGCAGCGTTCCTCCTTTCATGCAGTTGTCTCTCTTACAGCCACCAGCTATGTTCTAGCTCATATGGTCTACAGCACAGCTTAATCCCAGGTATAATTTAACAGGCTGTGTGGATGCAGACAGGCTTTGATATAGTTGGGCTGAAATACAACAATTATCAATGCCAGAATGTAAGATGCAAATCAGCTAATATTGGTTTGAATTATACATCATGACCAGCCAAGCTGTATACCACTTAAATTTGTCATTTGCTCAAGTGCAGTTGTAAAACGTGTTTAGAAGCACTGCGCTGATCTAGATTTAGTCTAATTTGATTGCTCACTGGAAACACCCTAGCCAAGGCAAATGAATTATCTTTAGGGCTGATGAAAAGATAACCTCACAGGCACTAGGAAGTTCCCTCTATTATCTTTAGAGCTATTCACAATAGATAGAATCCATCCCTAGCCTGCTTTAATATTCTTGACTTTGTGGTAGATTTACAAGGTCATTATTCCTGCAGGTTACATCTCTCCCTTGGAGTGGAGTAGTACCTGTAAAAATGTCCCAAAAGAAGAGAGAGAGAGGTGGTTACACCTAAGGAAACAGCCACCTGAGGCATTCGATGGCTGTTTAGTCCTTCACATGCAATCATAACTAGTAACAAGAGGGATGAAACCATGGTCTCAACTCTTCCCTGTCTTTTCTGCTCACTCAGATTGCCTTGAATCCAAACAGTGGTGGGATGGGAGGTAAAACATCTATGTGCAGAGGCGGCAGGGAGGACTGCCCTTTATGAGTAGCATATGAAGCAGAGCTTCCTGCTTTTTCTCCCTCCTCTGCACCTGCTTTAGAGCCATGTCCAATCTGTTCCTTGTGCTGAATACAAATCCAGAAGACACCAAGACAGTGATGCCATAAAAAGCTAGGAGAAATCAGCTTGCAGCATGTCAGGAAGAAAGGAATGACTTTTCCTGGGAAAAAGTAACACTTAGGAGATTATGTTCTTCCTATGTTTAAAGCAAACTTAGGTCTAAAGCTGGTGAAGTACAGGCTGGATGAGCAGACACTGAAGTGGACTGAAAACCGGCTGAACAGCCAGGCCCAGTGTGTGGTGATCAGTGGCACGAAGTCTAGTTGGACGCCATTAACTGGCAGTGTACCCCAGGAGTCAATATTGGGTCCAATCCTGTGTAACATCTTCATTAATGGTCTGGATTATGGGGCACAGCGTACCCTCAGCAAGTTTACTGATGACACAGAACTGTGAGGAGTGGCTGATGCACTAGAGGCCGTGCTGCCCTTCAGGTGGACTTCAACAGGCTGGAGAAATGGGCTAAAAGGAACCTCATGAAGTTCAACAGGAGTTCAAAGTCCTGCACCTGGAATATCCCCATGCACTAATACATGCTCGGGCCAACCAGCTGGAAAGCAGCTATGCAGAAAAGGATCCGGACATCCTAGAGGACGATGACCATGTTGGTCCTAAAAGACCATGACTTCAAGCAAGTTGACCATGAGCCACCAATGTGCCCTGGTGGCAGAGAAGGCTAATGTTATCCTGGGGTGCAGTAGGCAGAGTATTGCCAGCAGGTGGAAGGAGATGATCCTTCCCATCTGCTCAGTGCTGGTGAGACATACCTGGGTTCTGTCTTTTATCTTTGTATGTAATATGTTGAACCATATGGAATGCAGGGAGGTGATTAAAGACAGCCAACATGGCTTCACCTAAGGCAAATCACGCCTGACTAATCTAGTGGCCTTCTACAATTGAGTGACCGCATCAGTGGACAAGGGAAGAACAACTGATGTCATCTACCTGGATTTCTGTATTGTCCCCTACATCTTTCTTGCCTCTAAATTGGAGAGATATGGATTTGATGGATGGACTGTTAGTTGGATAAGGAACTAGCTGGATGGCCACATCCGAAGAGTTACAGTGAATAGCTCAATATCCAAATGAAAACAAGTAATGAGTGGTGTTCCTCAAGGAACAGGGTACAGGGACTAATACTATCTAATATCTTCATTAATGACATAGATAGTAGGACTGAGTGCACCCTCACTAGTTTGCAGACAACATCGAGCTGAGTAGTACAGTTGATTTACTTAAGGGAAGGGATGCCATCCAGAGGGCCCCTGACAGACTTGAGGGGTGGACACATGTGAACCTCATGAAGTTCAACAAGGCCAAGTGCAAGGTCCTGCACCTGGGTCAAGGCAACCCACAAGATCAGTAGAGACTTAGGGATGAACAGATTGAGAGCAGCCCTGATGACGAGGTACTGGAAGATGAAAAATTGGACACAAGCCGACAACGTGTGCTTGCAGCTCAGAAAGCCAACCGTATCCTGGGCTGCATCAAAAGAAGCGTGGCCAGTAGGTTGAGGGCGGTGGTTCTGCCCCGCTACTCCGCTCTGGTGAGACCTCACCTGGAGTACTGCATCCAGCTCTGGAGACCCCAGTACAAGAAAGACACGGACCTGTTAGACCAGGTCCAAGGAAGGCCACAAAAATGATCAGAGGGATGGAACACCTCTCCGATGAGGGCAGGCTGAAAGAGTTGGGAGTTGTTCAGCGTGGAGAAGAAAAGGCTCCAGGGAGACCTTACTGCAGCCTTTCAATACTCAAAGGGGGATTATAAAAAAGTTGGAGAGAGACTTTTTAGTAGGGCCTGTAGCAATACACAAGGGGTAGCAGTTTCAAGCTAGAACAGGGTGGATTCAAACTAGATATGAGGAAGAAATTTTTTATGATGGGGGTGGTGAGACACTGGAACAGGTTGCCCAGGGAAGCTGTGGAGGCCCCATCACTGGAAGTGTTCAAGGTCAGGTTGGACGGGGCTCTGAGCAACCTGATCTAGTGAAAGAAGTCCCTGCCTATGGCAGGGGGGTTGGACTATGTGATCTTTGAAGGTTCCTTCCAATCCAAACCTTTCTATGGTTCTAAGACGCAAACCTGATCTTTATACTCCCTGCACATGCAACTCCAAGTAATTTTCTCTGAAGGATTTAAAAAAGCAGCTTCTCATTTATGTTTATGGAAGTCTAAGAAAACTGGCCATTTACTATAAACTGTTGTTAACAGCTTGTTATACATAACGTATGAAACTTATATACATCCTACTTTTTATCTTTAATCTGTTATTAGTGATTAATAGTCTCTGTACCAAATACAAAACCACTACTATTTCACACATGTAGTATGTAAGAAGTAGTCTTTTCCCATAGCAATTACAAATTGGAATTTTTTAACCTCTCTTAAAAACCACAGTGCATATTTATGGTATGGATTTTAGATGAATTCAAATGGGTTATTATTTGATCGTTTGAAAAAACTGTTTTGAATATAAATCTGTAAAGGCTTATTAACTTGAGTTTTGAATATAAATCTGCAAAGGCTTATTAACTTGAGTTACCCTCACTTAGATAGATTCCCAGGGTGCAACTCATTAGAGTAAAGCAGGATTCAACCCTTTCATCAAATGTGCTCTCCTTTGTGACACTCTTTCCTGAATTAGATTGACTCAGTAAAAACAAACACAGAATTTTTAATACTGCCACTGTCCTGACATCACGTATTATAAGGCTATGGTTAAATGGTCATACTTGATAAGAAGGATATATCTACAAGCAGCTTTTAAAAGTTGATAAAGTATGAATGTGCGTTTTAGGTATGCAGCAAACACACAGAAAATGCTTTCGGTATTAGCAGAAACCTTTCATTAAGGTTTTTATAATGCATTACGTTATGTAAGAAACCAACTATGAGAATCTACCACATCTTTTTAAAAATGCACTTTCTACTTACTACATAAATCTATGGTACATACGAAGGACTGAGGTTCTGCCTGCAGCTTATTTAATATATTTAAAGTTTAAAAAGAAAAATTAATGGAAAGAAATAGCTTGGCCTACACAATGGAGTCTGGACAACGCTTTTAAGTAATTAGCATTTTATTACATCCATATAACAAGGGTTTTATTGAAATTCAATCAAAAAATGCTGGCCTCAGCCCCATAAGGGGGTAGCACTGAACAGAAATCTGCTATCAGAATACATAGGAAATGGCCTGTTCTGCCACTGAAACCATTTTCCACTGTACCTGACCCCTCTGCAACAGCCTTTGCCATTTACAGTAATTTCTTATGAACCTTCAGAACCGAGACTTTGTCCAACCTAGGCTTGAAGGTGACCTTTTCATTTCAGGTAGAAATAATTTACATGTATTGTCATCATTAATGTAAAGTAGAATTCATGATACAATTTGAGAATTAGGTAGGAGTTTGACTTTTATCATTGGCTTTTTAAAATTTGAAATCTTTAGCTAAATGTTTGCTTTAATATTGGTAGTGTGAGTTGGTTGTTTTTTCTCATATAAATCTATGCGTGTAAACATCCTCAAGTACACGTCTTAAAACCAGAACAGGAAAAGAAAACTTTGTTAGGCAACCGGACAATTTCAGGGACAAGGAAATGAAATGATAGAAGTAAGTGCTAAACATTTGTTTTGTAGGACTTGAAAAATGCAGACATTGGTTGTCTGTAGAGACAGCTGAGGAGTATGACTATTGGGAGGTGTTGTGGTTTGAGAAACCCATAACAATTTATTGTCATTCAGACAAACATTCTATCATCCGATGACTGACGCGCGCCGGGAAGGGGAATTGGGAAAAAACAAGGAAACCTGGGGGTTGAAATATAAACAGATTTAATAGAGTAAGACTAGATAGCACTAAAGAACCAATATCAATCCCAACACCAATACAGAATATGCAAAGATCATACTCAGCCAATTCTATCCGTAGGAAGCTGTGCACTCCCAGC
>RSEF01000004.1:48832364-48848814 GCA_003993805.1 Himantopus leucocephalus | reverse complement strand
GGGGTTGGACTGGATGATCTCCAGAGGTCCCTTCGAACCCTGACCAGTCTGGGATTCTGTGAAACCTTACATAACTGGAAATACAAATAAAAAATTTAATATAGCTAACTGTATTAGAATATATAGATCTGCGTATCTATAGATCAGTATTTAAGGTGTAGTGTAGATGACAATATAAGGAAAACAACTTGCAATTTTTACCTGCTTAAAATCAAAGGATTCAAATTCTATACATAGTTCTTTCAGTCACTTACACCATAACTGTTCTGTGCAAGTGGGCCACATCAAGCAGAAGATAATTTTTCAATTACTAAGAAAACTTAATAGGATAAAAGAAACTTTCATAATTATTCTGATAGCAGTCTACCATTAAATTGTTGCATTCAGTCAAAGAAAAAAAATGCAGATTTTATTTGATAGTCAATAACTGTTGAGTAAATCCTGCAACAAAACTGTTGAGTTCTACAGTGACATATTTTCACTCAAAACTACAAGTCATGATGAAATATGACAAAATAAGAAGATATAAGAAAAAATAAAATGAAATATGACAATGTGCTGAAGTACACCAAACACATACATGCTAGCTACACAGCTCAGAACTTCTTACAGTTTTGAATTCCCTTTTCTCTTGGAAGCAGATTCTATTCCTTTGAAGTTAAGCGTGTTAGTGTGATTGGAAGGGTATTTTTTCAAGGTACCTGGAAGAGTGTTATATTTTTACATTTTTATCTTTTTTTTTAAAATCTTTCCATACTTGCAGTACTGATAGTTACTGAAAGATGAAAAATGAAATTTGTATTTAACACATCAGTGTCCATGACTGTTGTGTGAGCAGGATGCAGAAATAACCCTAGAAGCAAGCACTGAGACGCACCAGATATTTTCTGTAGCTAATATGATCCTTGTACCTCTCATGTAAGGGCTGATGGCCAACAACAGGATTTTTACTTCTCACTCCTTAAGCCTCCACATTACAACAATTATTATTCCAGTTGGAGTAACATGTGGTTCTATCTTAGCCAGATGTGCTACTGATTCAATAGCATAATGATGCAGCATTAGGTTACATTAACTTATATTTACTTATATTTTATTTTAAATTACAAAATCATAGGGGTGGAAGAAACAAAGCTGCGTTATCCCAGTAAAACACACACGTAAAACTGTATTTACACTAAAACTTACAGTTGTAAGAAAAAGTAGTAGCATATATACATATATATAACTTCTTTAGAGACAAGATGAGAGTTAGGCCCCTTTGACCAAGCAAGAGAGGTAAAGCGAAGATGGATGTAGGCCCACCACCATCGGAAAGATCTTTCACCAGCTAATCTCCTAATTAGTTGCATACAGTCACGTCAACTACGGTTCTGCTTTTTAAGGAGCAGTGTCTAGCCTTTAAAATTGTATTTCTAATCCTGCCTGTGAAAAACGGGCGGGCACATCCAATTGCATACGCACATTCAAATCATATGAAAGGATAATGTGCTTTCCATGATGAAAACGGCATACACAGAACAGTAGGACCAGTTTTAAGGTGTTAAGACTCTGCTCTTTTGCCTCTCATTTAATTAACCCCAAATACTATAAATATAGTTATAAATATCTCACATTCTATGTCTTCTCTCAGAACTATCAGCTTGTAAAGAAGCATAACCAATGTTTACTTAAGATATTAGATAAATACATAATACGTTCAAAACAAGAATCCATTTTTTCACCTTAAAGACCAAAAGAATGACGTATTTTGATCTAACATAGTATCGAAGACTGGGTCATCTCACATGAAAATCACACAATCTCTTAGAAAAAAGGTGCTGCAGTATATTTCTTTGATTATTCCAATATCAAACACGCTCTCCAAGAAACTCCTTCAGAAACAGAATAACAGCACTGCACCCGAACTGTCAGCATTTAATATGAAGTGACAGATAACGAAGAACAGCCCGAAGATGCCATTGCTTGTTATTAAGCCTGCACCTCCTCCTCAGGCACGCTTTGAGAAGACCAAAAGACTCCATCGTGCTGGAAGAAGTTCCCCAATGAGCCCGTGACCTAATCCTATACACACCCACGGAGATAGGTGATGTATTTCAACTAGAAAACGCAGCCTGAGCAATCAGGCAACAGGAGCTCCCTTTAGAAGATGGGCAGGGGTTAAAGAGGTCTGTTGAATTTCTCAGGGAGGGTAACGCACTTTATTTTGTTGTCTGTTATTTGCTGTATTGGGGGCGGATCCTAGATAGGCCCCTGAACTTGACTCATACATAACATGCCATAAAATAAAATATCAGTTGCAGGGAAGTCTACAAATACTATCACCGTTCACAACTTTTCCTGCAGGTGGTAGGTAATGCCAACTTCAGTATCATCATCATACAGGTCCAAAATAATTATGATGATCCTAATTTCGAGATTAGAAATACGCGGATTATTTGTAATGAAATGGCAGTAGTTAAGACTGATTTTAACTACTCGCTTTTCCAACTACCGCTGGTTCTACCAAACTAACTTGCATCATCACTGCAATGACTAATATCCTAAACATAAATATTTTAACGCATGTTGCTTGAAAAATATGAAAATTCAAAATTTTCAATATAGACGCTTGCCAGGGAAGTGCTTGAAAAGGACACACTTTTTGGTTTATACCAAACATTTGGGTTTTTTTCCTGCTTAATTCTTGAGATACTTCTAATTCTCTCCAAAAAGCAGACTCCATGGTTTAATCCTGACAGGTTAGAAAGCACAACATATTGCCACCCACTAGGTCACCAAGGTTAATGCTACAGAAGGATACAGAAAAAATCTGTTTTACAGAATTGTGTTCATACTGCTAATCTGATTCATTTAGTCTCTCTCTCCCAAAATACCTAATATCTTATTTCTAGTAACAAAATAATTGTTTGGACAATTTAAAGCAAGATGTTCAGAATTTTTTTTTTTAAATTCTTCTTTCAAAGAAAATTCAATTTTAGGAAGAAAATAGAAAAGAAATATTTGAAGAGCTCAAAACTGAAAACAAACTTCAACTTTTAGCTCATGAAGAAGTAAAAATGTACATCTGGTCAACACAATTTGATTTTACTCTTATGATCTGCAAGTAAACAAAAAACAGTAGGTCAACAACCACCATTATCACACTTACGGTTTTGTATACTAAAATACCCTGCCTGGTGATTAATTTTTAAAACCTTGATTCCACACACACTGTGGGGGGTTTTTTTGATGGATCTGAATCCTTAAGATGTCATGAACATGAATTATACAATCATTGTATTATATGAACGCATTTTGGAACAGAGTTAATTTATAAATATGTCAAAAAGGAATCACTGTACGTGGCTGATAACCACCTTTTGCCCTGAAATTTTTTAAGCCTTACAACTACAGAGACTGGATTTTAAGATTTGTCCTGCTAACATTCTGAATAGAGTAGGTCTGAGTGTGAATAAGATTGTGTTTGACTTATTTCGTCAAAATGTGACGAATAAAAAAATGAAATCTCTCACATGCATTAAAAGAGTAGAAATACGTTATGTGTAAATTAAAATTATATACAGCCCTTCCAATCCCCTACTATCAAAAGCTGCACCTATGTGTTACCAGATGAATAATGAATGCTGACAATTGAATAAATAACACTTGTTATTATAAAAAACAAATCCCAAAGAGAAAGAAACAATTGAAAGTTTCAAATTTTTGAGTAAGTGGTGTTTGAATACAATTGCTAAACCACCAAAATAATTGCTGCCAGTAGCATCTTACAACCTGCTTATCCCTTCTAAACATTCTAATGCTATTACCTTTCAGTTTACTGACATTTCCGAATCATTGATTAGGACAAAAATTCCTATCCTGTTCCTAAGAGGTCTAATAGGACCTAAAATACTTGTTATTTTTGATTTGGCTAATATAATATGTATAATAATATGTATCGTAGAAAGTAAATTTCACTATAGCAGCATTTATTCCCTAATAAAATGCAAATGCTTGATCCATCTATATTAAATTCAACCATTCTTCTAGTCAGAAAGTACCACTTAGTTGCAAAAATCTAAAACTTAATGGTTATATTCTTGCCTGAAAAGACCGTGAAAATGAACCGTAGAAAATAGGTCTGGAGGGAATCTTAGTAATTAATCTGGTCCATTCTCCTGCCCAGACAATCATCAGGCAGAAAAGAAAGCTATGTACTACATCCCAGTAGGGCAGCTTTAGCAGAAGAATTTTGCAGTGCCAACTGCAGTGAATTTTTTATATTTAAATAAATTTGGTAACTGTTCAAAAATTCTGCATTTGTTGAAATTTTTCTGTTACAATTTGAAATATGTAAAATTTAGAGGCATTTTAACAATTTAGTGCTTAAGAAATTTGAATTTTTCAAAACTATTGAAAATATCACAAATTCAAAATGCCAGAGAAGGAGAGGAGAAAATGAGTAGTTTTGAAGAACTAAGAACGCACTGTCTGTGAATAGTTAATTTTGACAGGGACTTCACCAAGACCAGTTTTTCAAGCGTAACGATCAAGGGAAAGCAATAAGAGTGACACCGATCTGACTCTTAAGACGCATCACTGTAAATTAACAGAATTAATAAAACCTTTATGGGTGTGCTAAAGCAAGTGTAGCAAGAAGTTGTAGTAGCATCTCTCATAATGAGCCAATATGTGATATATGTTGTATATCTCTTATTTGATTATTGTTCAAAAGAACAGTCTTATGAATTCTAAGAAACTGTATTCTATATACTTCATTATGTAAACACGTACACATAAATCACTGTGATTTACACTCTCAAGCGAACAGGTCCTAATGAAATCAGAATTAGAATTTAAGCAGATGTGATAAAAACTGCAGTAAAATACAAACTAAACAAAATGAATACAAGAAAAAAATCTGATTTATCACGAATTTTGGCATTATTAGCTGGAGGTGTAATATTTTTTTTGCATTCATGTCCTGTTTACCTTCTAAACGAAAACCATAACCGAAATAGTGTCTGTAGGTACGCGTGTTCATATACATACTGTCATGTCTCAGTGTGTGTGTATATATATTGTGTGTGTGCATGTGTTTATCCTTACTGACATCACCAGAAAGTAATATGAGAACAATAATTAACCTTCTAATGTGACCTACAGGACTATGCAAAAAAACTCCTTAGTCTGTTTATTAAACACCTTAGCATTAACCTAAGATGAGAGCTCCTACCTTGCTGCTAACAACTGAAAAAAATTGCTTGAGAAGAGGTACAGTGTCAGAGATGTCAGAGTAGTTTATACAAAACAAAATCACAAATATTCATAGTTTCTATATCCTTACATGATTGACGGACTAAAGCTAATCTTTCATGAAGATGACAGGCACATATGCAGTAAAAAAAACCTATTTTTTTTCTTTAATGTGAGTTTCTGAATAATTAACTTTCAAAATTTTGAATTTTGTCTTCAAGAAATGGACACAAACACAGATGCTTAGGGGGTTAAATTATTTCTGGTTTTGTTTGTTGTGTTAGCAGTAACTTAACTCACTACCTCAATATTTTGTTGCAAGATTGTGTTACTTCCTACTCACGAAACAAGTCTCAACATGGAGAATTTAATTTTAAATCCATACGGACACACATACATGCATATATACAGTATGAAATTCATATTTATATTAGTGTTTAACCTAGAGCGTGTTAAAAACCACAGCCTTCTCAACCTTAATACCCACAAAATTCCATTGCCCTAACAGCTTTTGTATGCTTGTATACTCTATAAACTTCAAGTTATTCCTTATTATGATCTTGCCTCTTTTACACAAAATGTTTCCCACTCAGCTAAAAAAATCAGTTCGCTCTTAAAATCAGTTATGAAAATGTCAGTCATATTAACTGCCTTTTCCCTCCTCTCTTGCAGATTTTTAATGGTGTAAACTCTTTAGTGGAACCCAGGTGACAGATAATCCTTTCAGCCGTCATACACTTTTATTATACTGAATTCTTCATTAGAATCTTTATATGGTGGAGTGTCAATAGCAGCAATTTCTGACAGATACTTCTACCAACCATTTAATCCAAGATTTCTTTCACCACAAGGTAGTAATCTCTATTTTCTACTAGTTTTCTTATAAGCAAGTATATTTAGAAGGAAAACAAAGTTTAAGAAAGCAAGCTCTACAAATGAACTCCTGAAATTGAAAAAGCAGTAACGCATTATAACCTGTCTGTAAGGAAATCAGAGAAGAGACTAAGGAACCTTTGTCATAGCTAGAAATATTCAGTTCAGAGTTTCTAGTCAGCAGGTATGAGCAGCCTGTTTAAACACTTACACATTATCGGCTCAGCAATAAAATCTGACATAACAGTGATCTGATAGAGAATTGCATTGACAAAGAGAAATTTTATCTAGGATTACTGTCATCCTTGGAAGACCATCACCACACTGGTAAGTTATTTTTAAAGAACTTAAAAGAATGAGGCAGAGTTCAGGAGATTAAAAGGAAATTAGGTTCTTTCTTTTTTTTCTTTTTTTGTTACTTATGATGCTGATTGCGTTTTTCATTCTGTTTTGTTTTGCTTTTCACAGCAGAGGGAAAAGAATCTATCAATTCTTATGTCCCCAGTAGGATACAATCCAGAAAGAGTCAGAAATGAATCTTCAATTTTAATGCAATGGCAATCCCAGGAAAGTTACGTCAAAGATTTTTCATTCCCAGGTTTTTGTCTTCACTTTCAAAAATGATAGACACAGAAATTAGAGATATATATTACATGGACACTAACTAATAGTAGAATTAGTATTTAATTAGTGTTTACGCTCCATTAAAAAAATGCTTTATACATACGTAGAAAAATAAAGAATTTAGGAAAACTTTAACTACCCTCTCCTTTGCAGAAAAAAGTGCAGCCTCACAGTTACTCTTACGGAAAACGTAGAATTGAATCTTCTCAGATATGAGAGAGAAGTGGAGCCTGTTTTCTTCAGTCAATTACTATAGAAATAAATCTACTAAAATAAAAATGGCTATCGGGGAGATCAGGTGAAATACCCACTCCAGAATGTTGTGAAACTCAAACTACATTTCTTAAAAGATTTTGTGCAAACTCTTTCCTGTTGCAACAAGTAGAAAAATGGATTATTTTATATTTTTCATGTTAATCTAAGCTATTTTTTCTGTTCTTGTCTACCTCTCAAATTAATTTCATAAAACTAAAAGACTAGGTATTTACTCAACCTAGCTTTGTCTGGTGCAGTAGATAAGAGGGCAAAAATGTGAGGTATTCCAGGCTACTACGCAAGCACTAACGCTGCAAGGGGACTATTACAGTTTTATCACTCAAACATAATGATAAAATGCAACTGTGAAGAGAAAAACTATATTAAAGTTTTGGCAGTGAAAGTTCACCAGAAAATGAATGTAGGTAATGAAACTCAGTTGCCAATGATGTGTACATACCAATCTATAAAAACGGATGTATATACCGATATATATAAAAGGACTATACATATATATTTAATTATATTGGAAGACATTTTTAGGAAAATAATATTTATGTTAGCTTTGCTACTACTGCTACCAAATGATGCATCTCATCCGGATNAGGACTATACATATATATTTAATTATATTGGAAGACATTTTTAGAAAAATAATATTTATGTTAGCTTTGCCACTACTGCTACCAAATGATGCATCTCATCTGGACTTACTAGACCTTAAATACATACTCTCTCGTACAGTATTCCTACACCAGTGTTTTCATCTTTTAACTTTCTAATTTCCATCTCTTTCTGGTGGAAATCCCCTCAGTAAAACAGATAATTGCTTCTGCTTAGCAATGTCAAACAGTTTGCCTCAGGTTAGGGCAGTCTCCAAAATTAAGATGGAAAAAAAAGTTCTCTCTCATTATCCTTCTCCCTTGCAAGTAGCCTTTCATCTCATCCTCTTCAATGGTGTCCAAAGTCGTATTTTCCCCATTGTTTATCCTCTTCTACTATTTTCTTGCATTTAGTTACAATTTTACTTCTTGCTTCCTCACAATCCTTCACCTTCAGCCTCAGTTTTGAATGTCAAAATTTTTCAATGGCTGAAGAGGAAACCTAGAATATGTTGCGATCCAATTGCTCAGTCTACAGCACTTTCAATACCAGTCATAAATCTTTTTGGCTTTCTATTTTCTCTTCACAAAAAGCCACTATGGTAAAAATTCTTCTATATCTCAAAACAGAAAAACACAGGACTGTTTGGAGACTACTAAACGTATACTGTATTCCTGAAATCTCAAAAGGTCTTCAGATAAAACTATCACTCATTTTCATATCCATATTTTCCATAGTCTTGCCTTAACTTTCATCTCTTGGCAATGAGGTTCTAAAACTGTCTCTTGCTTATTAAAAAGATAAAGCACAGACTGACAAATGAGAAAGAATGACAACTTACAGCGTCTCCTGCTGCTGGGCTATCAAATTTTGCAAGCATCAGTGAAGCAACCAATCCTTCTGAGTCTCCTTTCATTGTTACCGTAAAATCACACCTGTACGTTGGAAGGACTGAAGAACAGTTTTCAGCTTTTCTGTTCAAGGAGAACTCTCTTCTAGACTAATGTGTAAATTTTAGGCCCCCTTCAGCTGCATAGCACTGCCTGACTGGGATCTTTTGATGAATACGCATGATTTATTTTTTTGCCGCAGTTTGAAAACCTTAATTGTAAAAGCCAAACACAGACACTTTGTATGAGCAGTTCCATACATAGATCGTTATTTGTGGATTGTAGTCATATTTAATACAAACAATTAAATAAACAAAAGTTATCTAATACAACTATTTAACAGATTGCCTAAACACACGCTTCCCCTCCTCTCATCCTTTTTCCCAGATAAGCACTATTATTCTTTGTCTGGACACCGCTTGTGAAGATGGAGGTTTTGGTTCAGTCAGAATGCCCTTATACAGGCAAAATTCTAAATGTTTTCTGTAAAAGCTGAAGAGAGGCCAAGCCTCCTGGAAATGGGCTAATAAAACTTTTTTTTTTTCATTTTGAAGTTTAAAAAATCCGCAAGCTTTTAGTTTGTAGCAGTTCGGTTAACCCAAAATACTACTTGTGTAAAAATGTCGCCATCAGATTAAAACACAATTTTAAACTGTATTAACTATTTGATTACTTGAAATAGGCATTAATGAAACATCATACCTCATAGTTTTATGTTTTAATTTTGTGCTCTCCTGGCACATTTACACAGCAGAACTCAGCTCAATACAACTGTCATTCAATATCGTTTAAACATATTATCCAGCTCTTAAAAAAAAACATAAATAGTTAACATAGTCGGATGAGCATCATGGCACTTCTTTATTACATTCTGCAAAGGGATTTCTTTAAGTGAAAGAGAAACAATATCCAAGAGATTTCAATTTTTTTGCAATTAATAAAGTCATAAACTCAGATAAATATAACTGACAACGGCATTAGACTTGAAATTCCAGTTCTAACTATTAGTGGACTAGCAGTCAGATTTAACTGATATATAAAGAAACAATGCTGATGGTATCTAATGTTAAGCTTAGTTAACAATTACTCAGGTACTCTTCTACAACTAAAAAGTAAATTGATTTTAAAATGCAATGACAGTGCAGTAAAACTCTCAACCTACCATATACATATATTTTAATTTTAATTTTCTTTAGTATGGTTTTTCCTTGGTGATTTTACTCATAATATTTGAAAAAAATGCATCGTTCTTCAGCAGTTTGCGTAGATGTCATTATATTCAGTTTATTATTTACACTAAACAGAGGTAATGAGGCAATGAAACATTTATGTTTCAGTATGCTTTCTGATTAGCCAAAAAAGTTCGGTAAGTCATTTCAAAGCAATTTTTTCAAAGTACTGGAAGCAATTACATTATATTGTAAATTATTAACCTGCAGTTGTTTTCCTAAAAATAAAAATGTATTAAATATTTAGTTATCTAGTGTATATTTAGTCTCTATTTACAGGCATGCACATACTGTGTATACTTAAGTGTGTATTTGGGCACTATATTTATATAGTCTATAAAGTCTGTAATTATAGTGTATACTTAGAACTGGTGAATAACTTATAACCATCGACTCATCAAATAAATGTAGTCACTAAAACACCACTAAAAGACCTGTTTCTAGGGTTTCACACAGCATCGTATAGGAGCATATGGGATCATATAGGACCATCGTCAGAGAGACAGATGGAATTTAATTTCGGATGCAGTCATCTGTGATCTCAGTTCCCGTGTTTGGCATCATAGAAGCTCTACACGGTTGAATGAAAAAGGCTGGTTTGGTTCCTCCATTTTGGGATATAAGAATGTTCAAAACAGACATAATTTTAGGAGNTTTTTTTTTTTAAAGATTATATCACATGGCACAATTTTGTTGATCAGTCATGGAAAGGTGGATGTTTGATGTTTTCACTTTCTTCAAAACATTTCAGAGGTCTGATCAAGCAGATAAGCAAGACAGTTTTTAAAAAAGAAACTTGTGGCATCTAACGTAAGTGAGATCTAACACAGGACAGCTGAGAACAGAAGAGGAAGCAAAGGAAAGTGGGCAAATGTTGAGCCAGTACATGCATAGGAAGCTCTTCTATCTAACGTAAATGAACACCGCTTGGTTGCAACTCTACCGTGTTGCAAAGAGAAGGAGATAAAATTCAGTGACAGTTTTAAGCCCTGTCATCATTTAAGGAGGCCGGGTTAATATGATCAAAATACATTGCCTGGATTTACAAACTCCTCCTTACTTCCAAACAAAGTCTGGCTATATATGAGAAGTCCGTTACAGTCACAGATTATTGCTTAAATTCTCTCATACAATCTGTCTTTACTCTCCTTTCCCCACTGAGATGATGTTCACATTCTATGTTCTTGAACCTCAGCTGTTCTACAGGAACATAGATCGGGATGCACGTGAGGAAAATCATCTAGATTTGAATTGTCACAGCGACAACCGATAGCAAAAAAGTACATAGGAATGAACTTTAGCTATTCTTTGAATAATTCAGGGGACAGAGGGTGAGTATTCCCTAACTCAAGGAAAAGCAATAAAGAAACAAATTAGCGAGCACAGTAGCCAGGGGAACAATAAATACATCCAGTAAGTCAGACACGGTGCATATGTGGCTGATAATTTAACACCATGAAAAGGGATTACAAATCTGCAGTGGTGCAGTGAAACACTAAGTTGGGAAGAGATTTAATGCAAGCAACACAAGGTAGCTTTAACAGCTGACAAAAGATAACAAAGAAAAAGCACAAATAGTGTCACAGGTTTCATAATACCAAAAGACATAAGGCCATACGGAATCTAAACATGTAGACATTGCATCACTCTTAGCGTTGGCTTAATCTCTGCCCTTTCAAGCAGCAGTCTATCCGGCAGGTAGGAAAAAAAAAATATTAAGGACAGGTTATCTCAAAAAAAGAAAAAGCTTTAAGGTAAGCTTTGACGATTTGAAAAATCAATTCATGCGCCTAGATTCATACTTTAAAGAAATACAAATCCCTAACCTAATGTATTTCAAAGTAGGATAAGAAATAAATCAAGTGGTTTTGATAGTCTCCTGAACTACTTTAATGCTGATCTCTGTTGAACACTTGGATTATTATCAAAATGTGAATCTCACCTAGATTAATATTTTATACTTCTAGGGGTAGCGTCTCAGGCTAGGACTGAGACAAATGGCCTAGAAATAAAATCATAAGATGTCCTAAAAAGTATTCACTATTGCTAACCTGGTTTCATTAACTACTTCTCCCTTTTTCCATTAAAATTACAGATCTGAAAGACCACAGTTTTCTATTCTATCACGGTAAAAAAAGAAAAAAAAAAAGGAAACGACAATTAACACTAATTTGGTAAATCAAGTAATAGCAGCAAACACACACAGTACTGACCTTTATCATAGATAATAATGATTTGATAAATATTTACCAAATAACATTTCAAAAAACTGTTGTTGATGAACGGGCGCATTCATTTAACTTCCATCAACTGTCCCCATAATATTGAGTGAATTTTCTTAAATGCTTCAAATTATAATTTTCTGAATTCCAAAGCGTTTTCTTACCTACCTAATCTTGTCAAGGAAAACAAACAAACAAGAAAACCAACCTCCCAGACTTTAACACGTTGGCAATAAAGCTTTGTAAGAACAAAGTTATTTAAATGGCATTATCTGCTATTTGTCTTATTCTATATTGCCATTTTTTCCCCACTGAGTGCTAATAAGTGCTTGCTGTTGAAGAGGTTTACATTTAACATCTGTCACTTGTATCCAGAAGTAGCACCTACAGGGAACTGTCAAATAGATTGTTATTCTCCTCTGTAGCACCAGCAAATCTGTCTCACATCATTTACATACAGATAGTTATAGGCATTCATCATTTCATTATGCTGACTGCCTCACTATTCTAATGTATAATGTCTCTTTAATGAGCCTCAAAAAATACAATATTCCTTGATTTATGACTGCTTAACTGAAAAATTATACAGATTGACAAAAACTCATCATAAAGCATTTTTTGTGTTCCCACTACCTTGCACTTTAAATTTAACAAGGACTCTTGAGTTAATCTCATGATTTGTTTCTTTGACAAAAGAAATTATCAAATTTTAACACACTAGGCTTCACAGTCACTGCTGTTTTAATAAGTATACTTTCCCTTCAATGAGAGAGCAGTACCGAATTTGACAAATTAAAATCGATCAGTTTTTGTCAAAGAAATAAATGTATTGGACAATCTGTTTCAATATTATTATATGTCAATTACTGTATACTTCCCAGCTTATCATGTGGAATACCGCTGTACCAGTCATGCACAAGTGACTCATAAATGAGCCAATTTACATGTTCAAGTAAATTGAACTATGCTTGATTGTACGAACTTCAATTATTTCATACACAAATGGTTACCACTGAAAAACAGCTCTGCCATTAAAAGCGCGTTGAAGTATTACAAACATACCTAAAACACCAAACGGAAAGCTGAGAACGAGGCAAACGCTTCGCTCACTCGGCTGCACTCAGGCGTTAATACGGAGTTCAGTTCCTCCAGCTACATCTCCATGTGTTTATGAATAACACCAGCGTTCCGCTGGGGGCACCGGGTTTTGACTATCCAAGCTGAAAAGGACTGCGAACGGTCCTTAACATAGCCATTGGAAACAAGAATTTTCAGGAAGCATGGAAAAGCACATGATACTTTGTTCCTGACAAATTTACAACTTGTAGTTGAATGCTTTTAGGAGGTAAGAAAGCGTTAAGCTCCAGCTGAAGTTTCTCCCGTAACAGAGCTGACTATAACTTTTTACTCCCCTGTCCAATATAGTCAGGACATGACTCCCTCTCCTCTGAATCTCCACTCATTTCCACGTATGTTTTAGAGCCATNTCTCCCGTAACAGAGCTGACTATAACTTTTTACTCCCCTGTCCAGTATAGTTTGAACTTAACAGTCAGTCAGGACATGACTCCCTCTCCTCTGCTCAGCCGCTCATTTCCACGTATGTTTTAGAGCCACNTGTTTTAGAGCCATAGTATTGAGACCTTTCCCTTTCTTTTTTTTCAAAACGCCACCCCTTCCAGAAGGTTCAAATGTAATGAGTGCAGACATAAACAAATGAGCGCTAACATCACCTTGCACTGCCTGATCACAGAAGCATCACTTCCTATTTCCCAATCATGAAGCCAGGCTGAAACGACTATCCGTTCAATGCAGTAGAAATTAGGGAGATTTAAGCAACAGATGGCAAGCTACAATCTCTAGATCCCCGCAAAAAGTCAACTTTAGGCAAAAAAAATCATACAAAACAACTTATGATACTACTGGTTATTTAAGAGCCTTTTCAGTAGATGCAGATATATTATGATACGACAGAAAATAAAGTGCAGAAATTACACTATGTTTGACCCTGAGAGTGTCAAATGCTCAATACAATAAAAATTCTCATTTCATAATTCTGGACCCATATTTTAGTTCCTTTGCACTGAATATTCCAGTTAACGTGAATGTCTGGATTTCAATGATTTCAAGGAGTCAAAATTCTAAAGACTATAGGTATATTACCTGCTAATCAGCACACTCTATTTTTATCATCTAGGAGAATTTGCATGTCTACACATTTCAACCATATATATAATGACAGCCTATCAAAGAAACCAGTACAACATTCTCTCGTTTGGTTTCTTTTTTCACCTAATAAATCAAAAAACCTCCCTGGTGTTATTTTGTCTGTAAAATTTATAACTGAAAACTAGTATGCCAACCCAAATACCTGTTACAAATAACTGAAGACCTAAATTAATACAGCTGGATACTTTGTGAATTCAAAATATCCATTCATTCCCATAACAATAAGGAGGTTTGTATCTCAGCTTCTGGTAGTGTGATAGAATCCAATTTAAAAAAATATTCAATATTTGCTAATCACAACAGATTCTTAGACTGCCACTCTGACCATCTCAGAATTATCTTTCTGTGCCCCTTGACATGAACTGTGAGGCACGTAAGCAGAAGTAACCACGGACAATAAGTGTATGCTATGGCTCTTAGTGCTGATGTTGTAAAACTGTGCTATCAAATAATACTAATTTAAAAGCAGGAAGAGATTATGATTGGTTGTGACATAGAGCGAAGACGATAGGAACAAAATAAATACAGCTACTCCTATAGCCCCTTCATGTTGCAACTCTATTTCTTGCTTTTCTTGCCTTATAACTTCATCTTTACATCTCCCGTACTGTACAGAGTTAACACGTCTGAAAACTGGCTAAGAGCATCTGTGTCTCTTGATTTTCCTTTCTCAATCTGCATTTCAGAAAAGACAGTGGGGGAACAAACATCTGTCAGACGATGCTTTAAGCTCTCGCATTTTTCTTTCTCACGTGGTGTGCACGTAAATATATGGCAGTGTTTCTCTGGTAGAATAGTAAATTAGCTATTTTCCTTGTAGAGTACTGAGTTACCCAAGAACCCAACAAAATTTTACACAATATGTTTCACGCTGATTGAGCCTACTTACAGGAAGGTGGTGCCGTAACTGGATTCAGTACTTCAATCAGCGTAGTCTGCACATCGGAAGAAAATCCAGAGTGTCCCTGTGATTAATTTTCTGTCTTTCTGTAGATACACCTAGGAAATAATGAGTAGACAGTAAGTACAAATAAATATAGCAATTAACATAAACCAAATGATTAGAAATAAGAAAAATAAGAATACGTTGAGCAATAATTTACTGCAAAGTCCATACCGTTATTCATCAATATGCAATTATCACATTATAGAATACAAAAGTTTAAACTTTGTCTTCCTTTAATCCTGTAGTACCCAAGTGATTCCAGAGTTCTTCAATCTCAAAGCTGGCAAATAGAATCAAATAGCTGTTATCGTTACACCTAAAATAGCCAACTGGTAGCCCAAGAGGAGAAACATAATGACCACAGAGGGAACTGGTCCGGCCTTCCAAAACAGCACAACCAGATTTCCATTCAGCACGTAGAACAACTTTAGTATACAAGATACATGAAATAAATAGTCATGTTTATTTTAACAGTAGAGTTAATTCATAATTTTTGTTTGGCCTTTCAGTAGAAACAGAAGCAGCAGCTTCTATTCCTTCTCCTGGTTCCTATTTACATACTTGGCAGAATTCTACCGAAAGTTACTTAAAAAGCGATAGGAATAAGGCACAGAGAGGGCCTGTTTACACGTCTTGCCATTTCTTATAGGAAGCAGGGTTCAGCTGTATCTCGCTTCACATCGAAACCAGTACTGACAAATGCCAGTTCAATCTCTCTTTAAATAGCTGAAGTCAAAGCTGGACTATCCTCCAAATAAAAAAATCCACTCCAGGGATTAACCATTCTTACTTTTCAAAAACCTTCTTATCTCTTGCATCTAGGCTTTGCTGCAAGTTAAACCCCGCTACTTCTTGTCGTACCTAAACTGGAGATAGCAAACAGTTTATGCTGATCTCCTTTCACAACAATTTTATATGTACCCGTCCTCATTCTTCTCATTTCCTAGGTTAAATGCACCTGGTTCCAAGTCTTCTTTCGATGCCTTTAACAATTTCATGAACTAGGTTACAACGCCCTTTTTGAAAACTTCGACAACTTGAGCCTACAAGTTGTTTCACCGGATGCTTACACATTACACTCCTAAAGAGCACTAGTGGATCTTGTTTTAGCAGTCTCAGATGCTCTATCCCTTGCGTCTCTGCCACAGTCTAGCAATCCAGTAAGCGGGTAGGTAGAAATTAGTATGCTATGCCTCAAATTCATAAAGGGTGATAGAGGCATGGAATGTTTTCAGATTTGCCAAAGGACGTCTGCCAGGCATTTTAACACTTCTGGAGCCCTGAGACAGCTGATATGACGGGAGGGCAAACACTTGTGGAAGAAAGCAAAAAGTCTGGAAGC
>RSEF01000004.1:48811877-48832264 GCA_003993805.1 Himantopus leucocephalus | reverse complement strand
GGACATGGACCTGTTGGAGCGGGTCCAGAGGAGGCCATGAAGACAACCAGAGGGCTGGAGCACTTCTGCTGTGAGGACTGGCTGGGAGAGCTGGGCGTTTTCATCATAAAGAAGAGAAGGCTCCGGGGAGACTTTATAGCGGCCTTTCAGTACTTAGATGGGGCCTACAGAAAAGATGGGGACAGACTTTTTAGCAGGACCTGTTGCGACAGGACAAGGGGTAATGGTTTTAAACTGAAAGAGGGAAGATTTACACTAAATACAAGGCAGAAATTCTTTACAATGAGGGTGGTGAAACACTGGAACAGGTTGCCCAGTGAAGTGGTAGATGCCCCATCCCTGGAAATGTTGAAGGTCAGGTTGGATGGGAAACCTGAGCAACGTGATCTAGTTGAAGATGTCCCTGCTCATTGTAGGGGGGTTGGACCTTCAAAGGTCCCTTCTGACCCAAACTATTCTATGATTCTAAGAGTTGCTTTCCATAACCATCTTTCTCACGCGTAGACATCCAGACGCGCATACACAGGATAGACGGGACAGCAGTGGCAATGTCCAGCAGTCATACAGAGCAACAGAGTCATCACAGGGCAGCAGAGATTGCCACTGTTGGAAACAGCGGGACACTGCTGACAGAATTACAGGTACTGCTGCTGAGTTTGGAAGCAGGTATGAAGTCTGAGCCAGCAGCACCAGAAGTTAGGTAGGAGCAGTCCACAGGTAGGCAAATGTCATTGGAAGATATGTCAAGGATATTCTGTTAGAACCTTGTTTAAAGACAGTTTTTTTCTCTCCAGGCTAAACTGAGAATTAGCCAAGCAGTAAACGCACCGAGAGTATTCATTCTTCAGGCTGCCCAGAAACAGGATCCCAGAATGGAGTGCAAACTGGGAGGCAGGTTGGTTGGTATCTGGATCATCAAGTGTGCCAAGACCACAGGAAGAAGGCGGAATTGTAACTTAAGTTCTACACGCATTTGCTTTCAGCAGTCCTTCAAGAGAAGCCATACAGTAGGATTTTCTCCTGGGCCTCTGAACTCATCGCTCAGCTATACTTCACAGACAGCTCATCCTGGCTGACTGCATATCCCTGTTTGAAACTTATTGATAATAAGATTCAGACAGATGTTGGCTTTATAAAACGACAACGTTGATTTTGTTGGACTTGATTACGAGAGGTGTGGTTAGCCACAATTCTACCTACACAAAAACCACGTTTTTAGAAAAAGAGCTGTTGTAAGCGACGCAGTAGCATTTTAGTAAAGGTGCTGTTATGGCGTGCACAGATAGCTGGTAAATAAGGATTTTAAGGATTATGTGCTAAAATCATGTAGTTCTTTACAATTCGTTAAATACGGCAGGAATGTGACCTCTGCAATGGGATATATATACACACACGCGCGCACACATAGACGTACACACCAAAGACAGGGGTCTGAGTCTGACCGTGATAACTGCCGCCGCAATAAGGGAAATCCAGCAGGTACAAAAATCAACGCCCAGCAAAACAAATGGGGTTAATCATTCACTGGTGAACTGTATCCATACAGAATGGAAATAACTGCCTTTACAAAAACAACAACAAAATATTCCTACACACGATAAAAAGGGATTGGATCAAAAATTGAAGTTAGGCCTGAAATTCCTAAGTGGTTGAACCCAGATGAGGCAGGGACTGTGCGTGTATTATAACGTATGTATTAACACCATTAGTAATCTATGAATGAGTGTAACTTGAGAATCTAAATTTGCTATATTATGAAAGGGAGAGATGGTGGCTTTAAAAGACATTTAAGTTTACGACACTTAAAATAGGGGCTTCAAGAGTGGACAGCGTGGCTAAACCTCATTGTACCTTTCCACGTGCTGCTCATTTACTAACATATTCTGATCAAACTATTTTAACAGTGGAGAAAGTCTTGCATCAGAGCAAATACAACTCAGTAACTAATGAATTAACAAAAAAGTAGTTCAAAAAGTAACTAGAAAGAATTAGAATGAGATTCAGAAAATCAGAGGTAAAAAAGGGTTGGTTTGTTTATTCTGTTTTAGTAGGTACTAGATCTGTGTTAGTTAGGGAAGCAGAAATCTAGACAAACCAGAATAAATCGGAGGTCAGTGTTCAGAAAAAAAAATAACCAAAATAAACACACTGAGCAAACTTTTGGAATTCATGCATTTGAAAAAAATCCAAACGAAAGAGCAAAGATCGCATAGCAGAGTTGTACACGCAGGAAAAAGCTTAAGTCAATTTTGCAGTACTATAAGGAAATAACCTTCCATAAATAACAAAGTTTCCACAGAGTTTCTGTCTTTATTCCCATTTTCCTGGGCTGTTTTACTCCACACAAGACTGCCCCACTTTCTTCCTCTATCTCCAGCATCACTCCACTGATATTTAATTATTAGCTGATGTTCAAACTTAAATCAAGCTTTTCTACATTTGTAAAAGATACCCAGATACCACTGTGTTTAGGTAAATAGAAGGACGTTACGTCAGCTCTTTTGCTACTTCAGCCTTAATCAATTGAACAGTCTGAAGTATCTTTAGTTCTTTTATATCAGTTTAGAATTGGGTGACCAGGAATGCACATGTTATTTCATACTTGGAATACGTAGTTGATTATATTTTCCATGAGTCAGAACTTTTTATTTGCCTAACTACCTTAAATATTAAAATTACTATTGTCAGAACTCTATTCACAGACTCGAAGATACCTTCCTAAGAGTCAATACCTTTAAAGCCTCTTCTTAAACACCTGAAATTATACTTGTTTTCCCCTCAATTGTATTATTGTCTTTGATTTTTTTCTTTTTAATTTCAACTGCCATTTTATCACACATTCACTTGGAATCATTAGATCTTTCTGAAATTGATTTTTCAGTTTTTCTGTATCAACACAAGCTCAATACCAAGTAAATGACAACTACTAAATTGATTTCTAATTCTAATGAAGGTAATGTGCAATATCTTAANCAGATCTTTCTGAAATTGATTTTTCAGTTTTTCCTGTATCAACACAAGCTCAATACCAAGTAAATGACAAAATTGATTTCTAATTCTAATGAAGGTAATGTGCAATATCTTAATTACATGCTAATTCATAATAACAATTGTTTTCCTAAGCTTTCCTAAACTTTGGTGTAATTTCATTCCCACACTATGCCAAAGTTGTGAATTAAGAAAAAAATAAATTATTTCCTTGAGGAAAGTAGTCTCATGAAGGCTGCGAAAATGCCTACTCTCAACTTCTTTTTGGCAGCAATGGCTAGTTTCTGAATCCAGCTCATGAAGATATTCTATTCTTTTAAACAAGGAGAACAGGAGAAAAAAACAACCTCCTCCTCATGCTGTGGAAAGACTGCAGAAGTCTTAACATGTCCCTCTGCCCATTATGGTGGTATCAGCCTGGGAAGAGATTAGTGAATCCCTGTTCAGTTTCTAGTTTTTACCATATTTATATTCATATTTTTTTTAATAGGGGTAGGAGGACAGTTCTTCTTCTCACCTTTCCATCTTTGAGAGTCACTGTAAGGAAGCTGATGATGGCCGTTCCCTCGATGGACAAATAAGTCCCGCTACTAAAGGGGATTTTCCTGAACATTGTCTGACTTAGAATGTAATCAAGTCAAGGTTGCTGTAAATGCCAGCTGACATTTCACAGAGCTTAATTAAAATATGTGTGATTTTACGGACCACTACATTAAAACAAGGTAGAACGGTTCAATACTACTGCAGCTGTCAGAGAGCAAAACCCAGGCACATTTTCTTTAAACTTATAAGCGGTAGTAAGACTAGAGGGGAGGATAGGAAGTAATTGAGTTAGCAGCCTTCTACCATTCGACTAACATATAAATAGGTGTGTCTATAGCCACCTGAATATAAAATCCTTTGTCCCAACCTTATTTAAAATGCAGCATTGATTCATTCAATCACACTTGATCATTCACAACATGAACTTTACGTGAACTGTTTCCCACTGATTTGTCTATTCTGCTTCAAAGAATCCATCAATAATAATCTAACAGTTTTTCTTCTAATTATTGTTACATTTCTCCATCGATACCGCTTCTTTTTACTGGTACAGGGAAGAAAGTTTTTATTAAAACACAAAAGACACAGTTTGGCCAAGTGCCACAAGAGATACACTGCTGAGTTTGTATTGACATAACCTCCTCGAGCTGCCTTGCATAAACTGCATCTATAGAATGAAGCAGAGAGAGAATATATCTGATGTTCCCGAGTGATAAATAACATTACTTCAAATGCACATACTACCAAGTTTTATCTGTCTTAAAAATTATCAACATAGGTAATTTGGGGGAACCAGAGCAGTGTTTTGGTGGGTTTTAGATGACCGTTCATTCTAGATATTTATCTCAATGTTAGTAGCTCAGTGTACACATACAAAGCTTTGGCAATAAAGCTTTGGCAAAACGTGACTGAAACACGCCAAACTCAAGTATGTCATTGTGACAAATAAGAAAGGTAACATTGTATCAGTGAGAATGGGAAGGAGACAGCTATTATTTATTCCCAAAACCTAGAATTCAGTTGCTGGGAGAAAAACCCCCAAAAAATCCAAACAAAAACACCCCCACAGATTCATTGTGCTCAGAGTTGAAACTGTGCTGTGGTGAGAGAAAAAGATCAGATGATGAAAATGCAAAAGATTCTGATTAGGAGATATTATGGTGAGAAGAGGAAAACTCAAGAAGGGCTGGTTAATGGAAGGTGGGTGTCACCTGTACATGCTCTGAACACCCACGTTAGCGCCACAATTGGAAGAAAAATACTCATGTTTAAGTTTACTTATGTTTTAATACTCAAAGTAATCTGCTTAAGCTACTAAAACCTGTTGAGGTTAAATTGCATTATGTAGCCAACCTGATGTATCTGTGCAACACTCCATCTTACGAGTTCTTGTATCACGTAGGGCATTACTAACTCACAGACATTGGACTATTATTCTGTTTTGTGATTTACACATTTTCAGACTCCAGAGTCATATATACCACAGTATGCGGGTGAGGAAATCCATTTTAGCCACTCTTATAACTCCTTTACCATTCTTTTTCAAAATGCCATTAAGATATAGTCTGCTGATGGCTATAAAAATGAGAAATCTGAAAATGACTGTATGTGTTATGTCTTGAAGCTATACTAAAATTCATTAAAATTATCCAATAAAGTATGGAGTTAATCATTAGTTTCAGGTGTGATATATTAGTGCAATGATCTGTCATCACAAGAATCTTTGTTCTTTTTATAATCTATCCCTATGAAGTTTTTACATTAGCTGCAAAATTCGTTGTCTCAATGACAGGTAGAGTCTTCTTTAAGGACAGGCAATTTTTGCCCTTAAAATATACTTCCCTAGTCAGGATTCTGCAGGGAACGTATGTACACTGGGCTATATATAGCCACAAGGAAAGTTTGAATAAGGACAATCAATCTAAAATTAAAAATAAATATATTTTGGCAATTAGCGTTTAGACGATGAGAAAATCCCTATCTTTACTCAAGGAGTATTACACTCCTAGCCTAAAATGTTATCATTTGTTGAGTCATAAGCTCACGTTTTTTGTATTAATATCTTGACTTTACATAAATCTGAGGAAGAATACATGTGTGTAAACACTGGAAAGAAAATAGAAATCACAATAAAACTGAATTCATCTGCAAGTAACGCTCTGAAATAACTGAGTCTTATATGTAATTTTTTTCTTTTCATGTTTTCACTGTCTAAGACGTAGATGTATCCAAATTCAATTAATTCTACATTAGAGAATCAATTGGCTTGTGTGCAGGAAGCCTGCAAGAACTTGATTGTGGAAATACTTCAGCAGAAACTGTTCTCAAAGTATTCCCTTTTTTGAAGGCCAGCTAACTCTGACTACTTTGGGGGAAAAAAAAAACAAAAACAGAGAAAGACTTAGTACCAGAAAACTGAACCTTCATTGCTGGAGGAAAAAGAAATAACCCAATAGAAGTGAATGTAACAATCCGTATTTATTAATGTGAATCCCAGGTGTCCTAGCATTAACAGCTTAAAGCATGGCGTATATTGGTCCACAGAAGTCAGACAGTTGTGATTATTTCCAAATGATCAAAAAGCTATGTATGTTTTAGGTGTTTTAAGTAGGTAATCTACATGAAAAGCAATACTGAACGTTTAGTACCATATTATTTTACCAACAGTGACCTCAAAATGGGAGCATTATGCAGGGAAAGAATATCAATACTTTTTAAATAGGGATGCTATTTATTATAAAATTTAAAGAACTAAACGGACTTTATCATAGGACATGAAAAGCAATCACCTACTTGGCAGCACCCACGGAGTACTTTCGAAAAAAAAAAAACCCAAAAAACAAACTTCTTCACCTTATCCTTTTCTACTGGGATATTGCTTTCAAGTTATCTAAAATGCTTGTAGTGTGACATACTGTAGTGTGACATACTGTAGTGCGACATACAGCTTCACAGCACGCACAGGTGAGAGAAACCAACATACTGATTTGGGGATTCCCCCCAAGCTGATCGTGTCAGTTCAGTATTATTTTGTGATGAAATCACAGACGCTGATGCAAAGCCTATTGAAAATTAACGGAGGAAAAATTGGGGCTCCTAACACGCCTCAAAGCCACCTAAATGAACTGACTAGAAAGCTGACTAGAAATTAACTGTTCTGTTAATTTCCCTGTATTTGGGTATGATTAAGCAAGCAATGAGCACATTATAAAGCAGAAGAAGACGATGCGGACTAACCTTGCGACGCAGCGGCCACGTCCCACACAAACTGTGTGGAAGGGGCACTGCCCGCAGGGCCGCACCACGTTCTGTGAGGGCGGGGGCCTTCTCCCCCACCAACTTCCAGAAGGTTCGAGAAGCCAAAACTGTCTGTACCTGCNGCCTGCGCTACCGGCGGGGCTGCCCCCCGCCCCGGGCAGGCGGCGCGAGGGGGCCGGGCAGGGCTCATGTATTTTAATCGGGAGTCAAATCATACAATCGTTTCGTTTGGAAGAGACCTTTAAGATCATCGAGTCCCAACTGTCAAGCTAGCACTGCCAAGTTACCACGAAACCACGTCCCCTCGGCACCATGTCTACACGTCTTACAAATACCCGCAGGGGTGGTGACTCAACCACTTCCCTGGGCAGACTGTTCCAATGCTCGACAACCCTTTCGGTGAAGAATTTTTTTCTAACATAACACCCTTTCTTGTCACATACTCTAGATTTTAATCCCTTAGTCCTTAGTACTATAGGTAGTGCAGGGCATGCGACACAAATCTCTGCCCACAACTAACAACCATAGTCACGCTCCTCTATGACAATGCCATCAATAGTACCCACGTGAAAATAAGAAAAGCTGATCTGCAAGAGCTATAGAGAAGGCATTGCAATTAAATCTTACTTTAACCAACGTAAACACTGATTGCCTAACTACCTTTTAAAAATACTTCCCCGCTGTATTTTCGCCAATTAAAAAGAAAGCAGTGAGACAGAAATAAAGATTCCAAGAAGCTGAATGAAGAACGAAGCGCTATAAAGTCCCACAGAGTGAGATAATTTACTTTTTCAGTCCTTAATACTACAAAGATGAGCACTGAAGGAAATACAAAATAGATCTGTTTAAAAATCCCGTAAGTATTTTTTGTACCAAGGCAAACAGCACTACTCCAAACTATTTTCTTGAACAGTACAGCGCCCTGAGTTCTCCTCTTCCTCATGACAGCAACCCAGTGTTCAAATTAGTTTCTACAGGACAGAAACCTTCAAAACATTGGTCCAAGAAAAACACTACTTCAGGACCCTACTTCTGAGTGAAAACAGAGTAGGATGTTGGTAGAAGCTGTGGAAAACAGATTCGTAAACCAACTCCTTCATATGAAAAGATAAGCCTAAGTCTTCTTGTCAGTGTAGAGCACGAGCATTAAAAGTGTGAGCATTAAAAGCCGTACAGTAAATCAGTCCATGTAAAGGAAATGGTATAGTAATAGCACGATGCAGATTTCAGACTGAAATTTTTTTCGTTGATTTAAAACCAAATTGAGCCCTCAATGAAATTATATTCTTATTTCATTGTATTTCCAAAATCAGTCACTTTTAATAATAAATTCTCATTTAACATTTACTTAAGAAGCACTTGAAGACATTTAATAAGAAGGTGAGCCATGTTTCCTGTATATTACTTTTTCATCTGTATGCAATAATTTTCTATTCAGGACCATTTTAACCATCAGCTACAACTATGAGCTGACTATAACTGCATGAACATACGGATAAGCAACTTACATATGCGCTCATGGCTTTCTTTTTAGCAATGTGCAACTAAGAGGCCAGACTAATAAGCCAGTAATGTGCTTCGTATTTTTTTAAAAAAATACTAGTTCTGAGAGAGTACACACATTCATACCTGTGTTTTGGGTTTTTTGATTTATTCAAGAACTTCATTTACGTTAAATATAAAACATTAACATCATGCCAAAGTGTTTAAAAAAAAAAAATCCAACGTGTCCACTACAAATGTTTCATGTCAAATTCTAAAAATTCTTAGTTACAGTCATAAGTGGCTGAAGAGATATAGATGCCTGGCACGTATATTTTTTCATTTGATTCTAAAGTGCTGAACGACACCTGTGTTAATTTTATTTCTATGCTGAGAAACAAAAGACCCACACATAGTAAAAACTACAACTTTTGGTAACAAAGCTGAACTTTCCATAGCAATCATAACCTTTAAAATTATAAATTAGGAAAATTTACTGTGATTTTTCAAAAGCGTTTTAATGACTTCTTAGTCCACGTTTTTGCTGTATTTAGTTTTGTTCCATCATATTTAATTCTCCTTGACTAAACTACAAAAACTAGAAATTTAAATATTCAAACGTAAATATTACTTTGTGTTATTTTTTTATGTTGCTAAATCTAAATATGAAATTAACAAGTCATGTTTCCCTGTGTTTCCTATTTACTTGCTGAAGGTAGAACAAATTAGAAAAGATACCCACATTTAATTGTTTACTCATCAAATATTAGTTAATTGTATACAGTTGCAGTATATAATGCACCTAAAATAAAACTACTTCAATCTCTAGGGAAAACATTAAATCCCTAATTGATATTTGAAAGAAGAGAACTGGCTGTACTTAATATATATTTCATCTATTCTGAAGTCATTTCCTGGGCTTCTACCTTTGAACCTACAATAAATCTGTCTGCCCTCAGTCCCTCTTTCAGCACCTAAAATAGCCCACGTACTTTTGGTCAGACCGACGTTGAGCTAAGAACGGCACCGTAAATATCCTGGGAGGAGATCTGATTTGCATTAACAGAGAAAATGAGTTACTACAAGATTTCATATTTCTAGTATTAGCAAATCTTTTTCAGAGAGGCAAATTTTTTTTAGAGTTGGCAGGAGATCTTGCAAAATGAAAAAGGAGATCATAAATTGGATGTTCTTTACATCAAAGCGCTTCTGCTTTGACATCATAATCAAGTAGTTTCTACAGTATGTGCCACTGTTGGCAGGTTAAGTAGGAAAGAACATTTTGCACACCAGCTGTCTAACTTTTCTGATGGAACTGTAATGTATGGCTTTGGGAAAAAAAGGTACTACCCCGTTCTGAGGGACTTTTATATTCTCCAGAGTAAAGAAACAACTCAAGAGTTTTTTCAGGATTATTTTTTTTCTGAAATCCTTACAGATAGGCAGATGGAAATCAGTTTTAGAGTGTGGAATAACCCAGGGTTATCTACAACATTCACGTTCCTTACGATGGTCTAATATCCTTAATTCCTCTCCAGCTTCTTCCCCCCCTCCCCCACTACCGCCTCTTTGGTTTGAGAAGGATGTGTTTGTTATCACTGGTTTTGATAATCTAAATTCTAGTAATTTCTAGAGTGATTTTCTTTTTCTTTCTTGTCATTGCTTTTTGTATAACAAATAATGCTTAAGCCACGAACAATGGAACTGCTTTTAATGTCACCCAGAAAACAGTTCATTATATTAACATTCTGTGTTTAGAAAGAAGTGGTCCCCAAATAAAAAGTTTGTCCAAGTTAAGCTACAAGATCAAGTCAGTTTTACACACTCAGTGTGCAATATTTTGTTGCATGGACATAGTCCTGGTGCTAGTACAGCTCTCTCCACGTTATTACTGAGACAGCATTCCTGCAAAAATGCAGTTTGGCTGCTTTTAATAAATTACTTCGGCAAATTCAGTAAATGGCTTTCCTTTATTAAATAATCAGGGATATTGGAAGAGAAGCGGTTATGCTCAAGGATGTAGGAAATACATTCCACTATGAATTTGTAATTTTTATTAGTTACTGTGGATAGACAATTATTATTTTAGGGGCTGGTCACTAACGTGACATTGTGAAATCAATATGAATATGTTTCTGTATTGTAGGATGTAATATCAATAGACGAGGCAAAGCTACTGGTCATTTATCAATCATGACACTTAATTACTACTTTAAGTATTTAACCAGGTTTCCCGTATCAGAAAGATCTTGTAAAGCTTCATGTTCTGCAGGCAAGTTCTTTTCACAAGTGGCCAAAATAAAGTGTGCTGTCCGTATGAGAACTTGTTTCAAAAGAAGCAAATCAGCATCTATCAAATCCCTTCTGATGAATGGCTCAGAATGAAAGAGAAAATGTAGCACAATTCTGTTTCTACGGCGTTTGCCATGAACTTGAAAGGTAATAGGATTCCAGCACAAACAGGGAAGCATCATCTTCTGTAGCTTCCCTCTTTGCTGAGTGCGATTGCAACACAAAGCAATTAATTCCTAGCACTCTCCTTGCTATATTGTGACCGCAAAGATATGTAGTGCACACAGTTAATCTATAACTGGAAGGATACTTTAAACGTGCATACATAATAAAAAGGTTTCAGGATTAAAGCTATACAGGGAATTTGATCAATTTGTGAACAGTGTCAGAGGACACGGCTGCTCATTACAATGAAGCTTTAGATTAGATGACTTACAACTCCCTTTCAATAGTAGGTCTTGAAAATTAAGGTAAGAACTTCCATGTTTCTAAAACACTATTTTCAGTTGAAGTTAACATGGCAGGAGCAAACAGACTCGCACTGTGTTTTTCAGCACATTTATCCTCACTTCCTACTGTGATTCATCACAGTCTGGGTGCAGTGATTTGAAAGTCCTGTAACGCACTAATGCATTACTGATAGCTATTTTCATTTATTAAAAGCAGTACCAGAATTCTTAGAGCGTTTCAAAGCCTTGTTCCTCTATAGCAACTTTGGCAGAGACCCTCACATAGCTGAAACACTTTAAAAAAAAAAAAAAAAAAGGCATTGACATGAAATGGACTCTTTCTGTTCTCAAGTTACAGTATATAGAAAGTATTGTCTGTTCTTGCTAATTAGCAGGAACAGGCCTCCTCCTCCCTTAGCTAAATATACAATAGAAAAGAAAGTATCCTGCTACACAGCGCCCTCATAAGGAAAGATAACCATACTAGACATCCATCCTTTATCCAGCGGTGTAAGAGAGAACAATTGGATCGAAGGAAAAAAAAAAAAGATATTAAGGATAAAAGGATTAAGGATGCTGGCTTTCCATGGCTACATAAAGAAGTTGTATGGCAATGCTTAAGTTCCAGAAACCACATTACAATTTATTCGGTCTTTTAAGAACCTGAAAAATACTGGTGAACTTGAACTAGAGATCTGTATATTGCAAATTCCGGGGGGGGAGGGGGTTGACACTAACCTCAACACTAGCTTTTTTTTTTTTAAAAGAAAAGTGTTACAGTGCATAATCCTGAAACTTTGTAATAAAGATAGGGGGCCAGATTAAATTAGAATAGAAACCAGCTATTTTCATATCCATTAATCAGGAATGGAATTGTAGATAAGATATTAATCAAATAGATCCTTGTATATCATGATCCTAAATTGCAAAGATTCCGGGTGCAAATCACAGCGCTGTGATCACTAGACAAGTCCATAGTGGTACGGCACATCCAACATCAAGTCAGCGAGGTGAGGTCAGGCTCAGCAAAGTAAAGGCTTAGGCACAGTCCTACCTACACAAGAGCTCCGGCGAGGACGACGGGCAAGGGGCCAAGCTTAAACCCAGCTTATCAGCAAAGGTGGGCAACCCCCAACAAAGCTGCTCACAGCTCGCACACCGCAACTGTTTCGTACTGCCCAACCCACGCCCGCCGTGCGCTGCGCCAGCTCCTGGGCAGCTCTAACCGCGTCCAAGCTGGCCACAGCCTGCCCACTGGACCTCAGGGCACACGGGCAGGAGGGTGTAGACCCTGGGGGAGAACTCGGGGTCCTGACAACTGCTCCTACAGCAAATGGTAAGCGGCTTTGGAATTCCTTCATGTGTTTCTCAAGGTGAGGAAAATAGGCTTTTCAGAACCGTCCACCTCTCTCTACTGAAGAACTTAGGTTTGGTATGGAAGCTTCAGATGACTGAAGGCAGCTGAGATGACTCTTAACCTTGGTAGCACCATACTGATGCATCAGTACATTTTTAATGTTACTTTTCAGAAAAGTGTTTTGTATTACCCAAGTACTACAGTATTTCTAATGCTTCCTATTTTTTTTTAATATTTTCTGGACTTTAGATCACTGCGAAATCATAGAATAGTTTGGGTTAGAAGGGACCTTTAAAGGTCATCTTGTCCAACCCGCCTGCACTGAGCAGGGACATCTTCTAGGCAAAAGTTAAAACAAAAAGATGCAACAAAACAGAAGGAAAAGTGATCACATTTCCTGTATCAGTCTGTAGTTTCTTTAGGTTCTTAAAATTGTTAAGTAATTAATCTTTTTAAAACAACTTCAAAATAGTAGTATTGCTGGTAAATAACTTCCCTTATGTTTAGACTCAACTGCACTAAAAATGGTACAGTAAATCAAGGATTTATTTACACTTTAAGACAGTGTTCTCATTTTGATTTAGAATATACATTTAATTCCAAAATTCAGAAGCAGTACTAAATTGAGCAAGATACAAGTCACTAAAAAATTCTGCCTAAACCCCAACTGTATTATCAACCTTGAAGTCTGTTGGGGTTTTTTTTCTTAATTTTAGGCATGGTCCTGGTTTCTAAAACTGATTATCGATTTTGGTGTTTCAAGCTGAAATAACACAGACCAAATTTTCCAGGAAGCCGACTGTAAGAGTTCTGCACTGCAAATCAGTTTAGAATGCTCTAATTTTTTATTAGTAGCATTTTTTTTTTTAGACTCTTGGTGATGATACTCAGAAATACGGCAAACCCCTTACTTGAGTTCTTTCAACTGTACTGTTACATTCAGTGTCCAACAAATCAGGAAATATCTTCTGAAATCTGTTCTGTTTGTTCAGACAATCCCCCAGAATAAGACGGGTTATTTAGGAATAAAGCATATAGTTTAAAGCAACTTAATGCTACTTCGTTAATAAAATTCTACGCTTTCTTTTCAATTGTAGGGCACAGCTTTATGCAGATTTTATTCATTTAAAAAATAAGTTTTTAGTTCTTTTAAGAAGTTGAATAAGCTCCACAAAGCATGCCAGTTGGCAGGCACGGATGCCCACCATTCACTTGCTGATATTTATAAAGCACTTTACAATTAGTCACCAAAAAAAAACCCCCCAAAAAAACCAAAACAAAACGAAAGAAATCAAGCAAGCTGAAAAAAATACATTTAATTTTCACTTTCATGAGTGATATTTTCTAAATAGATAATACCATAAAAGGAACACTTATTTTACCTGCAGAACAGGTGTAAGGAAGGAGAGTGTACTCTTGCAATGTAGATACAGGAGAAAAAACAAGTATAAGAAACTTCACATTTTATATTATACTGTGTATTATTATTATTTCTAACTACCCTGAATATTTAATTTCAGCAACAGTATATTTGTTCGTGATAACGCGGTTTCCACATTCACCAACGCAACATGGAAGTCTCAGAATGGCTGAAGCTGTTTTAATCCACCGCGAAAGACAAATGTTCTTCCCCAGGCTGCAACATTTGTATCCAAGTTCCTAATTGCTTTCCATGCCCTAACAGTTTTTCTTTTTACACTGATGTACTTTCCTGGACTCCTGATCACTCCCCTAGGCCCCAAAATCATTATGGAGTTTTATATATTCTGTCCAAAATACTACTTTTCCCACTAATTATTTCCCTACCTCATTCTTTGAGATGTTTCTACAACTACAACTGAAATGAAATAGATGAACTGGTAATTTTATCAGTAGATGATAGGCATATTACATAGGTTTGGGTTGGGTTTGGTTTGGGTTTTTTTTCCAAGATGGTACATAGCAGAAAGTATATTGCAATATCATGTTTCATTTAATGCATGGCAATGTATGGGCACGTATCACACACATTGGATAAACCGGGGGGGTTTTTTAGGCAAGAAGCAATAATAACGTAAGTTGTTGTCAATGTTATAGTTTGGCTCTTATAAAATTCAGGGAACACCATTTAATGGTAATTATACTGAAGGTAGAGGCATTCTATAATGAATAAACTTTCATGTCTTTCTATACTAAAATCAACAGTCACTCGATGAAATGCAACAGAAAGCTTACATTTGAAGGAACCAAAGGGGTCAGAAAATAACAAAATGCAGCTGTTTGCTCTCACTTATAATTATGTACATCTGTTTGAATAAACATTTAGGTTGAATGCAAAACAAAGGGAATTTCATTAAAGATGGGCAAGCAACCTATAAAAATACTGAGAAGAAAATAAAGAGGATAAAAATATAAATTCTCAGAAGTATTAAGCAAAAGCCAAGGAGATAAGTACTCTATGTAGAATATTAGCACAATTTCCTGGCATATATATATATGACATATAAAACCACAGCAGTTGTTTATCAAATAGTACAATTTGGAAAACTGTTTAACCCAAATAATAAAAACCTACTGGGATCAATAGTAGTCTTTCCATTGACATTTATAAATTTTATTAGAGGTCTTGGATGATCAAAGTTTCCTAGATACTGTTATTTTATTAGTTCATATGGACTTTTGTGGTTTCTGTTTGGCTTATAGTATTTTTAAGTAGCAAACATATTCAACATAGGTACGTAGCAGTGTAGTACTCAAAGTAAAACAACTCTCCACCACCACCACTGATCCTAAAAAACCCAAAACATAGGTTTACACTTTCTTGGTAGCGTATTACGCCCTTCCAACAATGTTAAATTCTCTAAAAGTTTAGTTAACTTCAAAAAAAAAAAAAAAATTCGATCTGGATTCAAATCTATGAAAACCAGAACTAGGAAGAACGAGGACATTTCAAGCTCAAATTCCGGGAATTCAAGCTTATAAAATACCATGGGAACTATTTAAAACCAGAAAACATAATGTGCAGAGTAGAAGACTTGCTCGAGCAACTTTTGAAGATTGTATTAGAAAGCCTGGACAGACCAGACTGTTTAAGTTGGGTAAGGTCCTTCACCAAATTCCTACGAGCCTGATCACGGGCTAGATCCAGCTGTGCTTCAAGAATACCAAAGTATTCCCACCTCCTTCCAACATCACATTGCATGTGTCATTAGCGAGACACAGCTTGCCCTGAGGATTATCACCAGTCAAATAATAATAAAATAAATAATTTTGGATGATGCTAAATGTATAGAAGTGAAAGACACTACACAGTACGCAACATAATAGTTACGAAATTTAGCAGCCTATAATTTGACAATACATCATTTATATGTTGCTTTTATTCTGCACAGGCTAAAGACAAATAGAGATGTGTTTTGTGTGCAGTAAGTCTCCTTCATAGACAGCACAACGAGTGTTGTGGGCTTATTCACTGAATTTTGTATTACCTGAAGTGCCAGTTTTGCTCAAGATTGATGTCTTGGTAGAGTTCAAGATCTCACTGGTAAATCTTAATTCTGTTGGATTTTTTTGTTTGTGTTGAACAAGAGTAAGAAGTGTACTTTTGCTATCGAAGACTAGATTTCCGAGCTGTGTGAAATTTCAGCTAGATTTCCGAGACATATGAAACATTAACTTGTGTAGCAGGTATTCTGCCACATTAATATCTTTAATAAGGCTACTGGAAGAGTCTGACTCTTAAGTGTTCCTCTCTCCTATAGATTTTATTACATAGGAGTGGCGATAAAGGCTGCAAATTAAACAGTTTTGGAGTCCGCAGTTTGATACAATTATCAGTGTTACAGAACTATACCAAAACCTTGGCAATTCCAGTATTATTAAGCATGTGAAGGAAGACCTTTGTGTTTCATCCCCTAGCGCAGTGTGCGTCCCCTTGCCTCGTTCCCAGGTCACTATCTCTGGCCTGTCGTGATCATTATGTTTAGCTATTATGAAACCTTAACGTGCAAAAGGTTAGGGAGGTTTCAGTGCAATTACACAGCCTCTGGGATCATTCCACCTCCTAAAATACACAGATCAGAAAGGCTTTAAGTTCTTTGCAGGCGTACTTTTAGCCAAGTCTAATTTTCATAGAATCATAGAATTGATTTGGTTGGAAGAGACCTTTAAGATCATCAAGTCCAACCGTTAAAAAACTCTGAATATTAAGTACAGACTTGCCTAGACAGCTTTCCCCCTCCTTTTCCACTCCCCCCGCCCTTTCACTTCTATAGAGTATTACATATAATGCATTATATGAGATTTGTTGAGTACTTAAGAAAACTTCTGGAATGAGAGCAATCAAAGCTGTATTTTCAGGAACTCTTGTTTCAATAGCTTCTGTTTGAAAAACTTCCCTTACTGTGCACAAACACAACAGAGACAGCATTTCAAGGAATCGGGAAAAGCGTGAAGATTTCTAGAAAATTCGGAATCCCCCATTCAACAGAAATAGACTGTTAAATACAGCACAGCGGGGTCTTCACTAAACTATTTTATTGCCTTAACGTTCATATGCAGTACTAATTTCATAAATTATTTTTGAAATGTAAGGGAACCCAGAGGCTTTCAGGAACTCCCAAAATTTATTTTTATTGGTTGCATCATTCCATGATGGCCTTATATATTGCTGGATGCATATTTCCCTACGTAAGTATACCAAGGATGTGTACTATGAACAATAAGTGTCACGCCTGAAATACAGTTGAAATTTCTTTTATGAAAGAAGCAAATTACCTTGACAAATTTTGATCACTATCACAGAGTCAATAATTGGCACTACATTGTTCTGTGACTGATACAACAGTGTCTGCAACTGGTGTCATCTTCTCTGCCCTATGGCATTTAAAGATTACAAATGTTTAAAAAGATAATCAATACAATCTACAGAATCAGTAAGATTTGGAGTCTGCAGGCACGTCACCATGTGACAAAAGAATCATTAGTCTTTTAAAAGCTTCTTTCCTCTCTCTCTCCCTCTCCGCCAAAAAAAAAAAACCCTTAAGTGACATGGGAAGATATTCTTACTTATATATAAATATATATATAATATATATATAAAAATATACCTATATATAAACATATATAAATATATTATATATATAAATATATAAAATATATTTTATATATATAAAAATATATCTAAAACATAGTATACACGTGACTATAAAATATCACTTGTTTAACTCAGTCCTCATAACTTAATTGAGAAAAAATTCAAGTCACTACACTTTCAAGAAATTATCATTCTTGAGGAATATACAGTTTTACACTGTTCAGAGGTTCTGGTTTAAAAATCACTCTACATCCTACTGTGTCCCAATATATCATATATCAATATATGTCATTGGGTCAGCCTTTTTTTTTTTTTTTTAAGGATATTTACATGCTCAAAAATAATACCAGTTTTCATTTTCATTACTTCTTCAGCACAGTGGGAGAGGAGGGCAGGCAGAGATAGAGACCAAATACGACTCACCCCATACAGGCAACACGTAAGAGAAAGCAACTCACCTGGAAGCAACAGAGCACAGCCAGACTTCCTTTTCTGTACCTTGGAACAGAAAGTCATGGCAGGACAGAACCTTACTCGCTCTTCCTCAGTCACGATCTTAAATTCTTACGGCTCTCCTCGAAAGGAACCTTAAACCGGTATCTACCCTAGATTTGTATAAAGGCTGACATTCACTTACGGAGTCAGCAAACGAGCAAAAAGTGGTTGTTCTTGTATTTTAATCCCTAGAGCCTTACAGGTGGGTAAGAGACTCCCTAAAAACAGATAGGTTAGATGTTCCCCGATTTTCACGAGACCTGTGTTATATAAGCTGAACCAGTACAAGCCTGTTCCTTTTCTAGGAAGTTACGTGCAAGTGTTTCAATCCAGTATGTACTGCTAAAGTTGGTAACAATGCTCTAATAGTGTAAACACTATTACATTGATTACTATTACATCGATTCTGTGCCGAATGGGTTGGATTCTGCCATCTCTAAAATGCCACAGTGAGAAAAGATCATAAAATATAAATTGCTAAACACTGTAGCTTTATTATAAAGGGTCATAAAGGATTAATAGGGGTCTCTCATTATTTATCCAGTATTTGGATTTGTCACATTAATACCTCTAGAGATACTTTTATTATTCCCTATCACGTTACGGGAATGGACCCAGTAAGACAGTGGCTACTTGCCAGGGAGAGAGCATACAGCAATGAAAATACTGGCGTGACAATGTTACTTGGTATATTTATTTATTCATTAGCTCCGATTCTGCAGGTTCCATTTGCCCCAGTGTTACAAACTCCCTGGCTCAGATGCATCTTTTTACTTGCCAAAGCCAAAAGAGCCAGGGAGAGGAGGTGCGGATACTGGCTAAAAGTGCCATCGTGTTTATATGTAACTGCCAGTGAAAAAAGGGAGTTTTACAGAAGCATGCAGAGAAAATGAGCATTCCCTCAAGCATTTAATCAAGAATCTTGCAGCTCAGTTTGTGCATGTCAGGCTGTTTATATTGTTTATAGCGCACCTTTTCTCTTGCTTTGTGTAATACCATATACTATTTAAAACATGAGAAGTATTAATGCAAATATACTGTGTAAATGATATTCCTATACTTCCTGTACATCAGTTGTCTTAAGAAAAGATGTTCAATTTCTAAACACATAACGGAAGTAACTAGTAATAAAACTGGTTTCTGGACTTCAGCAAAGAAGGACTCACTTCAAGTCTTAAGAAACCGTTATCTACTTGATATCAGCCTTGCAAATGTGATAATTTGAGATTCATTCAGACTTGACTATTCCAGGCTTCTGGAATTTACCTCATCCTTGCAAGTCCAGGATCCAAAAATAGAAAAAAGAAAAAAAAAAAGACATCTAACACAGGCTTCCCAGGGAACAAAAATTAGCGTCTTGAACTTCAGCCACAGTTGAAGTGCCTTCAAAGTCCCTTACACTCTATTTACTTATTTTCCAAAAGCATAAAGAGACAGTGCTCATGTACACCAACACCAGCAGAGAGTCACTGTCAATTTTAAAGATGAAGCACTACAGTGTTACTTACTTTCACAGTGAACTTGAGTTGTGGATATCAGATTTCCCCCGTTAATGCCAACGGTTGGCAAATACCCAATAATAAATTACAGCATTCATTTGAATTTTCTCCAAGTTTCGTCTGTTATTAAAAACTTAACTCTGTATCACATCACTTGACTCATCTTACAAAGTCTCCATGAGGACGCTTGAGGAGGGTACTCCTCCCATCAACACCCTTCACATGGTGACTGGTCATCCTGAGCTTTTTGATTGAGGCATACCCCCTTTGAAAGGTCCCAGTAAAAATTAGAAACACGCTGTTACAGTGTGACAAACCTTGTCTTTGTCTTCCTTAATTAGCTGTCACTTTTGTTCTTCTCCTCACCATTCACATAAAGTTTAAATCTCCTTTTTTAAGAAAATAAGAGTAATCCTAATCCCAGTTATTTCCCATATTAATAATAAATCTAACCTCTCATAGCTAGAATTATTAACATTTTAAAGTTACTGCAGAGAGAACTACTTTATTCTGATCCTCAGCTCCTTCTGATTAGTATTCTGTCCCATGCACTTTACTGAAAATATTCTATTCACCATCTTCAGCAATCTATTTATTATGAACTCTAAAAAAATCCACTAGCCAATCTCCATGTTTCTTTACTATTAGGTTCCTTCAAACATACTGACAAAATTTTGTTGGAAATTTTGCCCTCTTTCAGATCTCCTAAAGCTCTCTAATCTGCTCTGTATTGGTCTCCTTTTGATTACGGTTATCCCCTTCAATGTTCCGGCCAGGTTCTCCAGCGCATCTAACAGAAACTTCATTTNGTGTATTGAAAAGGCAGAACACACCTTGCATTGGCTAGTTATCATAGAATCGTTACGGTTAGAAGAGACCTTTAAGATCACCAAGTCCAACCGTTAACCCAACACTGCCAAGTTACCACCAAACCATGTCCCTCAGCACCA
>RSEF01000004.1:48790146-48811777 GCA_003993805.1 Himantopus leucocephalus | reverse complement strand
AAAAAAAAAAAGTAAGATGATTTAATAATCACTGGCAGAACGCAAAGATATTTTTACTTTATCATCCTAATTACTGTCAAGTTATGCAACAAGCAGTGCATATTGACTTGATAGATTACTCTTTCATGGAATGATAAAAAAAAATTTTAACTGATCCCTCATTTACCTGTATGAAGACAAAACTTTTCCCCAGATATGGCAGTCCATTAATACATTGTGACTGTAGTTCATGTCCTGAAGGCTGCCTCTATGTTCCATCCACCTTGGCAGGTGGAGATTCAGCAAACGTACAAGTTTTCAAATCAAGAAAACACAATCGCTGTAAACTTTACAGATAACTTTCCTACTTTTTATTATTTCCCATATCCTCTCCAGTATAGGTTTCTGTTTCCTAGTTCTACCATTAAAAATGTTAAGCTTTTGATTCTGTTTTGGATGTCAGTTCTCCTTCCTTCAGAAATTCTGAAGTGCATGATTGCAGTTCAGTAATGATTTTTTTCTTTTTAGTTTCAGGCACTGTTTCAGTTTTTCCCCTCCTTCTGAAAAACAAGTTAAATATACTGAGAGCGAAAACAGTTCTGAACATAGTAACTGAAGGAAAAAAACACCATGTTCAACAAATTAGATGAAGATGATTGTACTTTCAGATATTTATTATGCTGCAGTACAAATCTCCTGGAAATGACTAGTGCTGACACGGTCTATATAAACTTTCAGAGATAAACGATTGCAGGTCAGTGAAATAAATGAAAACTGAAACAGAAGAAGGACCTCTGCATCTCTGAAAATCCAAGCACACGGGATATTGTTCAGGGGGCATATATAAGTCGAGGATGGCTATATATCAACATGGATGCCTAGAGAAAACACATCTTTGCGAACGGAAGAAAAACTATTGCAGCTTCTTCAACACTGCGGAAGAGGAGCACGCATGAAGAATTACGACATGCAAAAGGCAAGTTGCTTGCTAGTACACACTGATACAGATTATAGAAATCATTTATTATAAATATTGTTGCACAGAAATATCAGTGAGTGCCTTTTCTTTTATGTGTCATGATTTCTACACTACTGAAACTTTTGCCTTTAAGTCATTTCTTAGAGTTACAAAGCAAAACAGAAGGACACTTGATTGGGACAGAAGATGCAGATAATCTTGCCAGAGTATAGTGTATCTCCACTGATGGAAAAACGCACGCTCTTACGGCTTCCAGGACGGTTTGACTGGCTCTTCCCTCTAAAGAAATGCCAGTTAACTCCAGTAGTGTAACCACTCCCACCTGAAGAGCAGCCCAGTCAGAACTCCAGACTGTTTTTAATGCCTTCTGCATAATTTCTGGAGGAAGAGTGGCATTTTGATTGAAAACAGACAGTTTTAAGGGATGGACTGCAAATCAGTCAAAGAAGCTACAATCAATCAACTTGAAGATTAGAGCCCTAAGTAGGATCGTCTATTCTTATAATGGAGTAGTAAACTTAAGTGACAAGTGACAGGAACAAAAAAGTATCCACCTTACTTTAAGAATAAGTAATTAACAATTATGTTGGTGACTGGTAAGCTTCAGACTTTTCCTGGCACATCGAAGCAATTTGTACTGTGAAAATCAGTCAACCTAAATGTCTTGAACATACTCTTTTTTTTTTCCTGTGTTTTCATATTTAAATGAAGACTGCTGCTTTCTTCTTGCAGAAGAGATAGTGTACATTGCTGTTCAGCTGAATGTCAAGAAAAACCATCTTTTAAGACAAAAAGGGACAACACGTTAAACCTAGAGAGTGAAGAGATCTTTGGATTCCTTCTCTGGTTCTAGAAATATCCCTAGCTTAAAATGAGATTAAACATCTTACATAGAGAGAGCACTACTGCCCCTATAAGCTCTATTTAAGATTTTCACATACAGAGCAACAGAGAAGCTCAATAGAATTGTAACAAGGAATTTTTCATTTCCAGATAGCAAAAAGAAAAATAACACTAATTGACTAGCTGGTTCTGGAAGATTAGAACAAATGTTTAAAATATCAGAAAATAGATTTCTCATCCTCAGATTTGAATATATTAAATTCTAGCTGTTTACGTTGCAACCAGTATTTAGAAGTCTTCGTTCACTGATTTCTTCTAATGAATGCTTATTTAATAAATGTTTAATTTATTCACTACATCTGCTTTCTTCTTATGCTTAGCTGTTCATTTTTTGAGCAGTTGTCATGCAGAAATTAACAGTAAATATTATAAACATTAGTGTATGACCAAGCTTTGGACAAATCAATCCAGAACACACTGTTTCTCTTCATTTTAATTAAAAGTTGGGGGGGGGGGGNNAGAAAAAAGCCGGGGGGATACATAGGTCTGACATAGGTTATTCTTCTCTATGAAGATGAAAATATCACCAGGATGCATAGAAGCTTTGTCTTCAGCTTGATGCTGAATGTCAAAAAAATAGTTGAGAAAGGTTATAGAGAATCAAGATTAATGCATTCCAGGAGATATCCATTCCTCTATGAAGCTAAAACACTTTAAAATTGAGATGGAAATGAAAGACTTTGAAGCAAAAAGAACATGCAGGTATTTTCTTGTGGAAGAAAAGTAGCTTTCTGAAACATCTTAACAAATATTGGCTTAAAATCAAGCAGGGTCTAGCTAAAGTTGCTCAAGACCTGGTATAAAGCTTTATGCTACTGAAACAAACCCACTAGCAATGCTGTCACATTACTCAACAAGTACGATGAAAAATTAAGTGCCAAATAAGAATATAATTTAAGGAAAAGTGATAATGAAATCCAGGTGTTGGGTTTGGGGTTTTTTTTTTCCCCTGAAAACAAACACTCTGTAAACAGAGAATGCTCTTGTAATGAGCTAACGTGAACTGTGTCACTAAAGGTCAAATAAATACTTGGANAGTGATAATGAAATCCAGGTGTTGGGTTTGGGGTTTTTTTTTTCCCCCTGAAAACAAACACTCTGTAAACAGGGGATGCTATTGTAATGAGCTAACGTGAACCGTGTCACTAAAGGTCAAATAAATACTTGGAAAGTTTTTGTAAAAATGATTTCTCTTTTGCTTTGTCTCAGCTACAGTAAAAAAAGGTAAACAAGTGCTTTGGTTCCTCATATACTGAGATTTGATCGTGTCGTTTCTATGGGTCAATCATGTATCAGTCACTAGATTTTTTTAACTTGCAAATAAAAGTATTTATGAAATAGATTACGTAGTTATTAACGAATGTGTTTCATAACAAATGAGATCAGTATTTGTGACTAAAAAAAGTGTTTCCTTGTTAAGACACCTTACATTTAGAGAACAATTAAGATAACAATAAAATCTTAACTGAATTTTTCACTTGGCATTCAATTCTTAATAAAGGCTGCCTATAGGATAGTTTAGGCACATAAAGAATCCCAACAAAGAATGAATCNATGTGTTTCATAACAAATGAGATCAGTATTTGTGACTAAAAAAAATGTTTCCTTGTTAAGACACCTTACATTTAGAAAACAATTAAGATAATAAAATATTAACTGAATTTTTCACTTGTCATTCAATTCTTAATAAAGGCTGCCTATAGGATAGCTTAGGCACATAAAGAATCCCAATAAATAAAGAATATTTTAACTCAAAATTTTATTATTTTACTGTCAGTTCATATAAGTAGAAAGTGAGCAGCCTATTCTATTTACAAAACCCCAATTTGATTGTGTAGTTATTAGGTTGAAATCAAGACGGGCTTAACTACATTCATATGATAAATCTTTCACAAAAGAGCTGTAATTTTATTTACCGTTAGTATGCAGTCCTAACTTTGCATTAGAAAAGTCAAAAACTCTTTCATCTTTAAAGNAAAAAAAAAAAAAAAAAAAAAAAAGCCCTTTGAAATCAAACACACCTTCCAAAGACATCAGTCGCTTGGCTGAGAAAGCTTCACAGCTTTGGCACTCGCACCCAAGAGATTGCTGTCACTCTGCAGCCTGATGGCACTACAGAATTACAGTTTACGGTATATTATCAATGCCTCTTCTCTCCTCTGAGAAAGTCCGCTCGGCTGCCTCAACTTTCCAATTTACTCCCAAAGGCAGAAGAACAAAGCTTCCGAAATAGCACATATTTTGTAAAAGTTCTACAGAGAGAAGATTGCATTTATTAGCAATGTTATCTTGTATTATAGATTAGAGTGCAGACTAAGCAAAGTTCCTTTGTGTACAATTAATAGACAAAAAAAAAAAAATCCACTGAGAAATATATCAAAATTATGGGCAATACATTGAAGACAAAAGAGGTATAAAAACAAAGCTGCCCAAAAGTAATTCAGACTTTGGAGTTAAAAAAAAGAAATAAATAATGATCCTCCTAGCAGGACTAAATATGTTATCAACCGTGTTTCATCTAGACAACACGAAAGGGTTTCATTATTGCCAACCTCATTTACCACCAAAAAAACCCCACACTTTACCCATCTCTGATCCTGTAAAAAAACTAGATATATCTGTATTTATGAGTTTGAAGTTACTTGTTCAACTCTGAAAAGATCCTATCTTTGCTGTTCAAAAGATGAATATGAGTAACTTTTCTTCTCTGCTGTTTTGTTTAAAGCCTTTATCACACAAAGATTTGCACAAGGGTAAACCAAAAAAAATAAAAATGTATCTGTGCATCACTTGCTGGCGTTTTGCGAAAAAAGGGTATTTGATACGTCTGTCTGGATGAATGACTGTAGTGATGAGAATCTGTAAATACATTCATAATTAAGTTCTATCTTCCTCTTTCCCAAATCTAGAAACAGAATGGAGGTGGGTGGGAAGGAGAGGTGCAGGAAAGGTGAACAAAGATCCGGAGAACATAGGAAAAAAGAGCGGGAGTATTACTGGTAGATGATGATGAGGATTCCATGCGCTCAGCAAGTCTGGCTTTGCCTACAAGCAACGGTACAGACTTTGAGACAGACCTTACTCTCAGTCCATTGAGGCTTAAGTATTTTGCTCTCTAGAGTAGCTTTTTGCAAAACGTTTCATTTTTCTCGTCATTTCTTCTACTATACGTTTTTGCACCCTTCGTTCTTTCTTTGGATAGCACTGGCCTTTCATAGGATTTGAATCTTGGTTTTGCATCAGACATTTCTAGGATGAACACTTGCAAGAGTGATGTCAATTCACATCTCAAACATCTCTCTTTGGATCAAAAACTGAAAACATTAGGCATCTCCCTTTCTTTTCTACAGAACAAAAAGCTACAAAAGACTGATCAAATTTGTCACCTGTCTTTCTCCTTCAATGAGAAAATTTTTACTCCTATAAGGTATATAAAAAAAAAACCCTCCAGTACGCTTCCTAAACTCTTTTATTAGACAAAAATATCCATCATTTGTCATAAGTGTCATCTCTTCTCCTTTAATGGATAAACCGATAAGACTTCTTCCTACTCAGTTAACTTGTAAAAAAAAAAAAAAAATAGGAAAAAAGATCTTCTGTTAAAAAAAAAAAAAATAAAATTTCCAAGTTCCCAGGAAACTTACAATGGCATTCCAGATGCTTTATTTTTTTTCCTATAAGCAAAAGAAAGAAAACAACAATACTCATTTGTGTTATTAGCAGAGCAGAATCTGGAGAGGAAATGGAACACTATGGCAGCAAAAACTGGCAACTGTTGATTGATCTTTCTGCCTGAATGCATGAAAAATAATCCCAGCTGTCCGGATTGACATTATCTAATGAACAGACAATATTATTTCCTTTGATTTGTCCTAACTTTATTGTCATTTGTTTGAGCGAGCCAACCCTCTGGTAAAGAAAGAGGAAGGAAGGAAAGGAGGAACTGGAGAGGATGAAGGAAAATAGAGAAGTTGGAAGATAGAGGCATATTATTCACTGTAACTGCCACTTAGCTTACCACAATCAAACATCCTACAATTTAGCAGTCTGCTGTAACTTTAATATGAATAGATCCAACTAGTCCAGCTGTGCTCCGTATTAAGTCTATTATGTAACTGTACAGCATTTTCTGTCTTCGTATTTCGATAATTCTTTGTGAGAGCACAATAGGTATGAGAAAAACAGTTAGTACGTGAGTCCAACTTCAAAGAAGTTATTATGAATTTTGCTGTGGACCTCAGTGGGGCTAGAATTACGCTCGTACACTTGCTCATTTTTCCTGAAATCTGGCACATGACACTAGGAGCAGGAATAACAAAAGCGGTATTAGCTGCTGCTAACGACTAAACTGATACACGGGGTCAGCACAGGCACATCCTTGGCAAGTTCTGAGTTAGTGAAGCATAAGCACGTTTAGCATCTGCCGAATTTCAACTGGTGTGCAAGTTTTAGAGTTCTCGGAGAACTTCCTCGTGTAAGAGTACGCTAATAATCAACAGCTTTTGTACAAGTGTCTGATTATTCTAAAATTATTCATATCCTGCTTTTGTCTCCGATGCTAGAAGCCACCACCGTAGTCAGTAGGACAAACTGCGGGAGCTAAGTGCTAACTAGAGTTCTAGGTGGTTAATTCATCAAGCAGCAATTCCAGACAGTTATCTGGAAACGTCAAGTTAAGAGTTCTCAAGAATTATCATATTCACTGACTTACTGAGTATTCTCCTCAGTACTGTTGCAAACCTTTTTTTTTATTTTAAGTTATACAAATAACTTCCGTATATTTAAATACAGATTTATGCAAAAGCGTCACTAGCTTTTCATTTCAAGCCCTCAGATGTTATAGATAGATAACTGTTACTCTTCAGAGAATGTAGTGTTTCAATCAACTTTTAAGTAGCCCTTCAGATCTTCCTGCCAGCCTAGCTTGCTACTCGTGTATTTATAGAATTTCTCCTGTTGGCTTAAAAAAAAAAATAAAAACAGCAGCAACCACCCGCAAAAAGAACACCACCTTTTTGCTACTTTCTACCTTTAAAAGGAAAAGATAACCAAGCAGGTAAGCCTTTCAGAATTCCAACTAAAAATCAATAAAATTACCGAGGCAAGTCACATGTACCTTTGCCAAGCTGTGTTCTTACTTTGCATTCCAAACAGTATTGTTTAAACAAAATTTTCAATTATTTTCCATCTCTAAATAAATCAATGCATGTCCATATTTAATCGGGTCAAATTCCTTTCCCTTTTCATGTGATACTCACTTCTTCAGAAATAGAAAATGTGTACCTTCAGAAGGATATTTTCAATCTGTTCTGTGGGGTTGCAGGGTTATTTTAAAAAAAAAAAAATACTTTTCATGCATAATTAACTTCTTTGGTTTTCTATTTTACCCCAAATAAGCAACCTTCCTATAAACTGACTTCCTCTACAAGTCGTAACAGTATCAACCACTAAACAGCAGAAGTTTTACAACTGCCTTCCTTGTCATAACTAGCTGAGATATTACTATTAATTTGGATCCCATCACAGCTGAGCCTTTACCTCAGTTGTTCAATAACCTTTTTTTCTTTTTAATTGCTAGGTCTATCAGGACTGGATGAGCAGGCTATCTTCTTCAGGCTTTCCTCCAACGCCCGTAATACACAGCTCTGTCAAAAATCTGACATCTGGGTTCCTGAAGACACAGAAAAGGAGGAACTGAGGGACATTAATGCAGTCCGTACTGATTACGATCTCTCAGGAAACAGTTACTCCAGTTTCTCACTGCAATGGATTAAGTGTGCACCCTCAGGATGTTTCTGTCAGAAAGAAATTATAGTATCTTCCTCCTGAACTTGGCCAGCAAAGCTGCATGGTATCAGACAAAAGACATTGGATCACTCCACTCCGCTCTACAGACTTACGATAATAAATTGTAGGAGGCAGCAGAAGAAAACTGACTTCTGATGGAGGCGCAGAGAGCGGTACTTTGTCATAGGAATCACTGGAGTTGACTTTATGCAAGGACCACTCAGTGCCCATCGATTATGCGCTCATGAAGTACAGAACTTGTTACTGACTAAAGGGTCTCAGTGGCAGAAATTATGAACGGGCTGGTGAAAGCATATGGCATGATTTTACTAGTTTTGACTGCTTGCAGAAACTGTTGACATCTTTTAGGAATAATTACAAATTATATAAAACTGTATATAGCAGTTTTAGTTTACGTATATATATACACAGACACACACAAGCGTGCATCTATAATAGCACAAATATACAAGCATAAGAGTAATGCATTACAGGAAGTTTGTATAGTCAGAATGACATTATATAGTGTAGTCATAACTAATTTTTTTTGTTACTAGACCACCTGAAACTGCTGTACTAGGCAGCAAGATTAACACGGCTAGCAAATATTTAAGCCTTTCCTAATATTTACAATATTTACTTAAGAAATAACCAGCAGATGCATGAATAACTTCAGTCAACCACTCAGTAATAATTTCAGAGGGAAAAAAATTAAAGGAGCATACCTTCTCTTACAATGCATCTGAACGCTATCATGTGTAATTACATCCTAAGTTAACCCATTCAAGAAACGGGATAAATCAGATTTTCACCAGTTCTCCAGAGTCTGAAAACAAAAAAAAAAAACGCAAGTGCCCCAGTTCGGAAGAACCATTCATCAAAAGAAATAAAGACCAGATAAAAGGAAATGGAATTGCTGATCATCTGAACCCCCAAAAGATAAACATGCTCATCTTTAGAAGAGCTTTGATTAATTCTGGCGGGAATTTTGAAGCCATCTTTTGCTTGTTTCATCAGTGCGTTCATTTTGAACTGCTTGTGAAGACACATACTGTTTCTTTTTGAAAAAACAAAATCACAGACCAGGCCTACTCTGATTCTTCAGATGTTCACACATAGCTGCACACCAGGTGGACCTCAACAGTTAGTCCAGGTTTACTTCCTGAAGTATGTAATGTGCACCTCTAACATTTTTAGTACATTTGAAGTTTAGGATGCCAAAGGAAAAGCCTGCTCTGATGATATGTTGTGGTAGAACAACCTTCATATTCATACAGAGTTTTAGGGTAATCTAGTCATTCTAGCCACTTCTAAGAGGAAATCCAGGCACCATGACCAAGATTCCTCCAAAGTCTGCTGTAGACACAGCATCGATACACACCAAGCGTAGCGTGCACCACTCTAGACAGCCAACACCACATGGAATCCTGGCGCTCTCTGCAGTCCTTACACCTTCAAATGCCTTCACTCACTTTTTCACAAAAGCAAACAAACAAAAAAAACAAACAGAACTCCCCCAAAACCCACAACCCACTCACAAAACTGCACCTCAGAGCTACTCAAGACAAACCAACCCACCCCCCACCAAACCCCATGTTTTTCCTGTGTCACAGGAACGTGGGTACACACCAGTCCGCTTGGGGACCTTGTTCTTTCCTTAAGAGCACCAGTGTAAACAGTAGTCTTCACTTCACTACAAACAGTAGTCTTACATTCCTTGTAAACTGAGAGTTACCAATCAGTCCTGAACCAAAAGTTAATAGATAGTGACTCTGGGACACTATATGCAGTTCCTCAATTCTTCCATATATAGAATAAAATAAATATATACCATTTTCTCTATGGATAAGAAAATACATGATTACAAGCCTATTGCTGTCTCTGCTTCCTGCAACAGGTACTTGACACGATTAAGGTTGTCTCCTTTCCCCCCACCCCTCAATATACTCATAGAAAGAGTGCTCTTGCCAAGAAAGGTTGGACCAGATGATCCTTGAGGTCCCTTCCAACTTGGTATGCTATGATTCTATGATAACGATAAAGTATATATGATAGGATTCTGACATACACTGCATAATTATCGACTATATACAACCTCTATTTTTGAGTTCACCATGATCAAACACTGTGTCACATCTAGACTTACTGAAGATGAGGGTAAATACTGAACAGCAAACAAAAGAATATTCTAAACTCAGTTACTGTTCAGCATTTTCTCTGTTTTAGAGAAAGGAGGTGATTTCATCATTTCCTTGAAGCAGAAATACAGAAGGAACACATAAGGATCTTACTACAGTCTTGAATCCCAGAAAAGCTTGTGTTGGAAGGGACCTCTGGAGATCATCTGGTCCAATCTTCTGTTGAAAGCAGGACTAGGTCTTCCAGGGTCCTGTCAAGCTCAGAGCCAAGTCTTAAATTTCATTTCCGGTAAAGGGATCCCACCAATTTTCTGGGCAACCTAGTCCCAAGTTTTGCATTCAAACAGAATTTTCTCTGAAGCAGTGGGTTCCTGTTACCTTGTCCTGTCACTGTGCGTCACCATGAGGAGAGCACCTCCATTTTCTTCATAATTACCCTTCAGGTATTGGAAGACAGGTCTAGCTGCCCTTTATTGGGATCTGAGCCTCTTCTCTAGGCTGGAGAAGAAAAGAATCCAGCAACGCATTCTTCAAATGTTGAGTTTTCAGCTCTGTTGAAACAATGGCATGTTCCAGCCTTGTTTCATTCTATACGCTTGAGTCAGAACCACTACACTTTCAGCCAATTGCCCCCACCCAAAAAACTTTGAGAGTCAGTGGAACCAAAGGCATCCAGCAAGGTTTTCCTTCTCTTCTTTAGTTTTCTTGATCTTTTAACATCACCAGCTCCATAAGGACAGGGTGCTCCTCTAGGACACCTGTATTAGCAAGTTAGCGCACATTCTTAGTACGCTTTTGTCTTGTGTTGAAGTCCTGCAGTATACACTCAAGCTCACCACTGATGCACAAAGTGGAATGTAGATACACTGTCCTAGAACTGTAAAGGATAACAAGTTAAACTGCAGTCTTGTCTTCTTTTGCCCCCAAACGGTAATTTCCTTGAGATCTGCTGAGCTGAGTAGCATTCCAAAATGATACGTATGATGCTAGATGAAACAAGAGTTTGCAATATACCCGTTTACAGAGGTAGTTTGAGTGGCGTGCGTTCAAACTGTAAAATTACATGCACATACCAAAATCATTGTGGATTGTGCTAATAACTTCGAAATCCACAATAAATGCTGTTAGGATACTTGCACCAAGTGACAAAACATGTTGAAGCTTAAGTGCCATGTTGTAATCCTCACCTAACATCTACTACCTTTTCAGAAAAAAAAAAAATTGCCCATGTTTAGGAGAGGATGATTTCCAATAACCTAACTTCACGTATTTTAAGCGCAAAATGCCAATTACATATTACACAGTAATACTATGTGTTATTAATGATAACTATTAATATTATATTGTATTTTGGTACTTGAACAACGGGCACAGAACAGATACTGCAAAATAATTTTTACATGCAATTGAGTATAGATCCTCATGTCCGCAGTGTTATTTACTACAAATACTGTCATACAACGTAAAAATGTTATGTCAAAGATGAACCTAATAGCATAATGGTGGATTTTCCACACGCGCACGCTCTGGCAATTCCAAAGTAGGTGCCTACGAATACATCAGAGTTTCCCGTAATTGTCGGTCTGTTATTTGGATTCAGCCCTGCGACAGACCGGATGTTTTCCTCACACGATGTAACAGAATTTCACTTACATTCTCCGTTTACGAAATCTCACAACTAACCTGTGACAGAGGCACCTTGGGACCACTTTGGAAACGCTCCTGAAAAAGCCACCCTTCAGACTAAGCGAAGCAGGGAGCTTTGGGTAGTAACCAGCCTCATTAATATTCAGGACACTTCGTAGTTGATCCTTTTATTGATTATAAGCAATAATCGCTATATCTTCAGTTCTCACTCATCATTTGTGAAACGTACATTAGCTTCTAGTAAACTGTCTGGCATACTTCCCGGGGTAACATTTTAAGGCTCTCTGCATTTCAGGATATTTCCCCACACGCTTAACTAAACCCTTCTGCAAAGAATAATGTTCATGCAAGAAAAGTGCACAATCTGAAACACTAAGAAGAAACCCTTTTCTAGACTTCCAAATCTGATTCTTTAAATTCTTTTCCACTGTCCTTATGAATGCTTGTAATTCTGGTTGTAGCATTGTGATGCCTCAAAAGCCTTCTTTAATACCCGCTCCCTACACAAATGCAAGTCATCATTTTACTTTACACACATTCAGCTGTAGTAGGACAGATGAATTTCATGAAGACTACACTCATTCATCTTAAAAGCACAGTTCAGCCCGTTATTGTTACAAAGAGAATAAACAGTACTTAGCATTTTTCTTATGGCTTATGAGCTGAACCTCTTTCTTGTTTTGGTAATTAGACAAAATCATTTTGCTTTATATTTGAAGCTTAAGCAGATACAAATGTCTAGATTTTTATACCACGAAGAAATGCAACGCAATTAGCGTTCCAATCTTTTGCCATACCGCCACTCTCTTCAAATAACAAACACAAATAAGACTTTTGTGAACTAAAAAATTCTGTAGTTTCAGGTTAAACAGCGGGATAAAGAATGAATCTAGGAGTTCTGTGAATATTCATAAGAATATTAAATACGGAAGAACGTACAGAAAAAGACAGCTGGCCATTTAATTTACTCCGTTCATCACTGGGATAATATTGACAACAACTACGCTGGCACCATGAGAAAAATCGGTAAACACACAGATGCAGAAAGCCAAGGAGCTTTTAAGACTTAAAGATTTAAGACTGATAAAAACACATTAGTGGTAACAGAGCAAATGATCATCCGAAATCGGGCAAGATACTCTACTGTATGTGCCATGACTGAGAACTGACTGGAGATATATTCCCCCCACACACACATATACCATTTCAAAACCCAGAAGGCATTCATTACTCACTGTATTTTAGTAAGGGGGACACACATTAGCACCATGGAGTTTAGATTTACACTTCTTTTCAATTTTTTAAGGTAATTGTGTTGATTACTTAGGGGCCTTTGATAGGACTGCCACCATACAGGCTCCCAAACAGTCTTAGTTTTCTTCTTCTTAGCAGATTGCTAAACTTTACCATTTGACAATAAAACAGCACAGAAGTCTTTCCCTGATGTTTTTTTCCTCGTAAGATACAGTTGTTTGATCTACGTGGTTGGTTGAACCCCGGAATTCCATTCAAGTCCTCTGCCAAAGTTCTCTGCTAGCCAAAATTATAACTGTGACGCTCTCTAACACATGAAATAAAAAGAGACATTCTGGTTTTGTAAAGCATATAAGAATATTGCGGTAATAGAAGGGTGGCTTATATACTTCAGTAAACTTATTTCTAAAGCTATTCACTCTTCGTGTACAATAGTTGACATTCACTAACAATGCCTAAATGCCAGATCTTTTATACCCAGTTCTGACATTGAATGCCTGTGTGTCTACGACCTCAGCGATCAACAGCTTCAAAACTTAACTGAGTTGAGACCCGGATTCTAGTTCCTGCTCATAGGATTTAATCTGTTTACCCGATAACTATGTAATGGGAAAAAAAGGCCAAAGCAATCTCATGGCACACCCAAGACCTCCTCTCATATTCACTGCATCCCAGAGTAATGCTCTTTGCTTATTTCTACTTCTCTCTCAAAATGACTTGTTGCACAGTAATAAACTAACCTGCTGTTCCTGTAGGACACAGGAATTATTAATTGAAGTGCCTTCAAAAAATGGCAGATGGAAAGATTGCCGTTTCCACTGCCTGTGCAACTGCCCTAAGCGCTAAGAGGCGCCTGCGATCACCATCACTCTCCTTTTAAAGAGAATAAGCTCCTCTCGCTTAGGTGTTTGCTCCTATAAAAAGAACGCCAGATTTCTGGCTCGTGAATGAAGAGATACTTCTAATGTACAGCCCTGAGCCAGTCTTTCAAGCCCTGAAGAGATGTGAGATTTCAGACAAAACACTGTACACCTGGCTTTTGCTATGGACCAGCTCCATGCAGCCTCTCAATGAGCATGTAGTTCTCCGACCATACCTCAAAAGATAAGACAGTTTCTCCATGAAGTGCTCTAACTAGGCAGACTAGAGCGTTCTGCTTAACTTCCCTGAATTAAAAATGTATGCCTGACCATACTTGGTATATCCAGAAAAGTCTAGACCGTATACGGCAAAGGCAGCCAGGGACAATTATATACTTATTAGGAAAGGGCATCTTCAGCTCGTTCACCCACGGGCTTCAGATAAGGAGAGCAAAGACAGACAGGAATAAAAATACCTTGTGAATCAGTATTAAAAGTGACACTATAAAGGGATAAAGGGTACCTAGTAAACGAGAAAAAGCCACTCAGATTGCAAAGCAGATTAAATTAGTTTCCCAAACCAACACAGTAACATTTTGAGCATAAATCCATGGAGTACGTATCAACGACGGGCTGAGAGCACTCTAGAGCTGCTCCCTACCCGACCACAGTCTACGAGCTTTTTACACGGACATCAAGAAACTGATTCACCACATTGCTGGATTTCAACCAGACAACTGGCCTACCGAAGAAAATCCCTCACAATAAAGTACCTTTGTATGCTAATTGAGCTACGAGATAAGATATATGTCTATTACATAAAGTCATTATTGACTACGAGAAGCTTTCAATTTAGTAGAAAATTACTTTGTCTAAGAGCTCTCCAGAGCCAGAGACAAAGGTTACAGGTAGCTCTTTTAACACAGAGTAAAAGAGAACGAGGCTTCCACTGGCCTCCTGTATATCACATCATCAAACAACCGAAAGAAAACTAAGTAATGATGAAAATCAGTATTTTCACATTCTGTCCAAAAAGATAATTTCCCCCCCCAAAAAGTGCACTGGAAATAGAATTAGCTGAATCTGAAATTCACCGACACGTGAATTTAAGCGCGAAGATTTAACATTAGTGAAGACGCAAAAGTCACTGAAGTAATAAGAAATTAATACAGTAATTTCTGCTAAGTTAACTGTAAAAATAAATCAGAAATAAAGTTATTTCAAATAAAGGTACAAAAAGAAGAGCTCCTTCACCGATTTAAAGAGATCCTTCACCAATTTAAAGACCATTATGAATTATTTACTTGACTTTTTTACCAACTTTATTAGAGGAAATTAAAATATGAACAATAAAAGGGACAGTAACACAATCAGATAATTGAATCTAAAAAACAGGTTTCAAGGTACTTATCACCTTGAAACTGCCCAAAGGTTTTGAATTTAGATCCAAATTGGACCAAGCAGCAGGAAACTATAGATACGCTTCATGAAAACCAGACAAGGCTAAGCTGTCAAAGTCCTCTTAGAAGAATAGTGAATTCTTCAGCATTTAAGAATGCACACGCCAACAAACGAGGAAATTCAGTTAAGTTGAGCAACGTTCACATTTTATCAGCTATTCTTTCATTTTAAGTTCTCACATAAATTTTAGAATTCTTTATAGTTGCAAAGAATGGATATATAAGCCTTCAGTACTCAGCGGGTTATATTCCGTACTCAGTAGCACACACCCTAGAGCCACTTCTCAATGGAAAACCGGAGTGTCCCTATTTTCCAAGTTGCTCGTTTTATAAAGGGTCTTCAAGTAGAGAGTGATTTTCACTTTTTCGGATTTGCCAGTTGGTATTTTCAAAATGTTTGCATCATTCATTTGCACATACAGAGCAGGTTATAATTTCTGCATGGACAAGATAACACTCAAAGCCAGAACATATTTAGTTCATATTTAGTTTTATATTTTAAATATGAAGGATCTTAAATTAAATTGATTCAGATGTGTAGTGGAAAGGAACCCCGTGATAATGTTGGTTTTAACAGCAAAACCACGGGTACTATCAAAAGAGGTGAGAATGAACTGATGTAAAAGAAAACAAGCGTTAGCATCACACCATTTTTTTCCAAACACATGATTTTTTTCAGACCTCTGGAAGTGATGTATTCTTGGATTGATATTGGAGCTACAGCATTGAAAGTTATTCTATGCATGCTCTCATTTACATGTTTTTAATTCTAGCTTGAATATGCATGAATATTAGCAAGACTGAGGATTTTTATTATTTTTTTTAAACCAGCTCGATGCTGACAAGTGATACAAAATAAACAAGTGGGACTGAAGAATGTCCATTTTGTAAACCACAACATAAAATTAGGAATAGCAGATTTTTGTTTCAAAAGCATAGAGCGCTTTTTATGCAGAAGAAACTCACGTATGGCGCAGTTGCTAATCTTTAATACAGTTCTTTCAACTGGGAGTTGAGTTTACAAAAAGACTGTGGTTTACAAAAATTCACAGAAAAGTTTTATGCAAATTTTCACAAGAGAGCATTCAATCTCTAGCAATCTTGCACTTAAAGAACATCTTTAAGCCTTATTTATTTACATTTGAATACCTTCAGAGAAAAAAGGAAAAAGTAAAAGTTCACAAGATTAAAACAACCCAGAAAAATTACTGGTCCAGCAGAAAACTAAAACTTTAGCTTCCAGGCCGAAGCAGTTTAGCATTCAGCATTTTCAGAGTGGATTTCAGGTCCAATAAGCTAATAAAACATGTACGTATAGACAACAACTATTTTTTTTTTTTTAAAGAGGCCTTTTTTGTTTTCTGGGTTTGTTTTGGTTTAATTGTGAGATACTATTAGAAGCGAAGGATTACATATCTGGAGTAAATGTGGCGCTTCTTTTAAGTAGAGATGGTTTCATGCAGAAAAGTCCCAAGAAAGAAACTGAAAAGAGCAAGGCAGGTGGTAACGATGTCAAATGTGAAGAAAAGGGCGTTTTCAACACAGCTTTTCACCAGCAGGCATAGCCCGAGTACAAAGTACGTGTGTCGTACACACTGACAACCCCCAAATCATGTAAACCCTTAAGTTATCATTGAGTTCAAATTAATTTCGCATGAAAAGCTGTTTGCGTTTAGCCATTTTCACAGCGGTGACAACAATAAAACATTAAATGTAGAGGACCCATCACTGTAATATTTACAATACGCAGTATATTCGGTGGTGTTTGTCAGAGTTCTAAGGAACGGAGAGCAAGCTGCAGGAGCAAAAATCACAGAAAGCAAAGTATGTACGATTTTTACTTCGCAGAGTGTCACACACTGTCCTCGTATTTCCTTGCAAAAACGATTATATTGGATAACAGACTGATTCTGGATTTGGAGGAACTGCAGGTATAATACAGTACACTATTTCTGCGCGTTACATAGCGTAACACCTTTGAACGTGTAAAGATAATTAATGCTGAATTTAGCCAGACAGGATTGGTATTGTTCTCTGAAGATGGCACAGAGTCCTGTCTCCACTGAATGATGAAAGCTTTTGTTTTGTAAAACCGAAGTTCGCGCTAGCGGTTTGAATGCGTAATTCTTCAAATATCTTGCTTACGACAAGCATTCTTCTCCCCATGAAGCAATATTTCTACTGTGGTTATTGAGGGCACTTAAACAAAAGATTTCCTACTGACATTTAAACTTCTGTCGTGGGTCCCCTCAGAGTCCAGACTCGGGAGGCTTTAAACACCTAAAGACACTCATTCATCATCTGGGAGCACTGAAGGAGCGTTAGGGAAGAAGCGTGGGATAACTTCAGGAGCGGCTCCTGTTTTACTGGAGCCAAAATTACCGGCAGTTCAGTATGCACTATTATTTTCCACAGCTTAAGTTTTCCCGTGTCTGTTTTGTCAGGGTAGATATTTTACAAACGCGATAGGCATTTCAAAAACGCTGTCATCTAGTAAGTGAGGATCTCTTCGCTGCAGCGAAGAAACAGAAACAAGGTATTCACCGCAATGTAAATTGACATTAAACATAGAAGTGGCCTCCCAAAAGCAAGATTGAGATGGATTACCACGACAGTGATGAAATCGAGCCGTATGCCTGTGTACCCAGTGTGCGTCTTTTCCCTGGGCGAGTTGACAAGCTTTTCATGCAGCTAACGCTTCTCCCTCCCTGGCTCCAAACTGGCTTCCAGAAAAACCCCGAGCAATATGCTTCTTGTGTCGTTCTGAAAGCGTGACCGCTGAGCACAACTCTTAAGCGGATCAGAATTTGTGCACTAATGAAGAAACAATTTGGGGCAGTAGATTGTATTTTTAACCTTAAAAATACTGTCTAGTTACTGCATCTTTTCCTCATGCTTTCCTCCTTCTATGAGGAACAGGAGAAAGAAGGGCCGATACACAGATTTCACAATAGGTCTCTTCCCAGGCTTACAGGTTATTCACAAAAAGGATTGTCCGAGACTCAAGTTTGGCTCCCAAAATACCAACTTCGGAGCATTTCTGCGAGGGGGCGAAGGGCAAAGAGCCAGAGCCGGGCAGAGACTCAGAGAAAAGGACAGCCACGCACAAAGCTCGGGATGGAGCAGGCGGGGCTGCCCACGCTGAACGCAACGACAAGTTGCAAGTGCAGATAACTACAATCGTAGCAGAAGGACGGTCGCACCTGAGAAGCGGATGAGACCAAACTAGAAAAGCAAGAGGGAGGACTTGCTGGGTGGGTGGAGAAAGTCATTGTAGTTGAGTAAACAAAAGCAGCAATAGAAAGTTTCCTTAGCAAAGAATTATTTACAGTAGATAGCTGCACACTACTTATGTACCGGTAACTCTTAGTATAGCATCAATCGCAAATAGGATATTCAGCGTCTGATCTGAAAACCGCGAAACTCCCCGTGAGGAATAGATGGTAGAATGGCGCATGGGTGAGTGGGGAAAAAAAAAAAGCAATAGAAAAATGAATAAGCTTAAAGTTTAACTACATTGTCCAAAGTTCTTAATAGGAACAAATATTCTTACATGTTTTATTGGATGTGCTGTATACGCAAGTGGGTACATCTTAACAAGGCGGTGGAATCTGATGTCCATCACAAGGATAAACCGGAATCTGTGCTCGTTAAATGCACGTGCCATCTAGCACACGGGAGTCCTGTCCTGCTCCCTAACTAGCTCTCTAGCTGGTACTGCAGAGCATAGAAGATTAAAGATAATAACAACACCATCACAAAGCCTTCTGATTACAGAGTATAGGTGATACCAAGCATGAAGCATAAGTTCTATCAATCTTTCTTCTGGTGGCCAGGCTGGCTGAAGCAGATCCCACCTCCTCTTCCCTCCCAGGAGGGAATCCCGTCCTTACTCTGCCCCCTCCTTTGCACCAGCAAAGGTATTTGGAGGCACTGAGGTGAATCAGTACGGTTAAAAATCTGGCTTTTTTATTTGGTTGGTTGGTTTCTCATTGTGGGGGTTTTTTTTGCGCCACAGAATGACTCAGTTTAGATTGGTTGTGTGTATATTCCTCGAAGTAATTCAAGTGAGAGGGTTGTTAGAGAGTAGAAATGAATAGCCAAAGAGTTGGAACAATTGAACTTTTCCATCAAGAAAAATACGTATGGAACCAAGGCTTCAAATGTCATGTACAGTTTTTGAAAATCAGCTGCAGATATTCAGTCAGGAAATGAAAAGATTCTACGTGAAAGCTTTATAATGAGGAAAAAAAAGAAAGCTTCAGAGAAAATACCAGTTTTCCTTTCTCTAATAAAGTTTCTCATTTACTGACTGAAGATAGTGACTCTCCCCGTGATTCTTTACCATTATGACAACTAGCAGCTGAACCAAAAATTGACAGAATCCTTCACAATATTACTCTACATGACACTAGCAGCGGTGTGAAATTGAGTGTGATCACAGCCCCAGTCAATTCTACTGGTTCAGGGAGTTTTCACTTTAGGTCAATTTTATCTTCAGAGCCTCATGCTCTTGAATCACAGAAGTAAAGAAAACAAAGATAGAGGAAAAAAAGAAAAAAACAGTAGGATGAAAGTCTATAAAAAGGAAATAAGGGCAGAAAATTTTAGAAATGGCTAAAAGCTCTTCCTGTCCTCCGAGAACACGAGTCCGCACAGCACAAAGTAAACTCTGCACGTACAAAGAGTAGTTCTCCCCGACCTGGCTGAAACCCGAAGAACCCGTGTTCCGTTTGAGACTCAGACACTCACTCCACGTCCTCTACAGCACATCACTCGCTCTTCCAGAGGCAAACTTCGTGCCCAACTTAATCCTTCTTACTCAAAAAAAGTAGAGCTTTTTTTCCCATTTAAAAAAAAATAAAAAATAATCATTTCCCCCCCTTGTTGACTAACCTCTTTGTCCCAAGAGCTTCTGACAAAGTAGTATTTTAAAGCCTTCTTTAGCTGTTCTCTCATCACTCCTCCTTTTTCTTCTTTATGTTAAATCCGATCCTCACTCCTTCGGTTCCTACTGAAGAATGACTACTTGTCATCCCCTTTGATTGCCGTAGCAGCTGTCGCTAGTTTGCCAATCAGTCCCATGCAATCTCCTCTCATTCTCTTTGTGTCGTTTCTTCCCCGATTTTTGCATGAGAAATCAAAGAGACTACTCGCCGAGTTACAAGTATTTACTAGTGACTATAAGGAAGGGTGGTGAAACCTAACCCTCGTCCTACCCGTGCCTCAGTGCTGCCAATCGTACCTAGCGCTGAAGTGAGCCCGAACTGGGAATCTTGACTTAAAAATAAATAAATAAGTAATTACAAAATCTTCATGCCACAGCACTTTACAACAACCTGAAATTCCTTTTCCCGGGGACGCCTAAGCCACAATAAATCTTTTGCAAAGTGAGGTAAAATTAATTAGTCTTGCAGCTGCAAATGAACATATTTTACTTCCCGCTGCAAGGGACTAGGAATACGCGTGCAGTTTAGTCTGGAAGGCAGCTAAAAATCCAATTAAATTAACACTGGCTTTTAAGTGAATGGACAGTATCTTCCCACCCACAGTACCTAATTCACAGGCTGTCTTCTGCCCGCGCCCTAACTTCGNAAAAAAAAAAAAAAAAAAAAGGACAAAACTCTTATTAACTATCACCTCTCCTCTCCAAAGCTTGATTTCCCCCTGGACCATGAGCTAGTCCATTTCGATCCTCATCCCTGTGTTTCATCCGCGCCGCTGTAGCCAAGACTAAGAAATATTTAAAAATTGCCTTGCGCGGTCCTCGAATGTGATGTTTTATTTCAGTGTAACATTAAATTAGGTTTAGGAATCTCTTCTGTCCAAGAACAAGTATATACCCCAGTGATTTCCAGGGGTTAGCATGTAAGTGAAACTGTCCTATATACAGCTGCTGAGGTCTGACTCTGCCAGTCAGGGATCCACCCAAAGTGAAAATTGAGGTCGTTAGTTTCCCAAAAAGAAAAGTATTACACAGATTTTGCTCCTGACAAAAGATTACGCTTCGTATCTCTCGTTGCGTCAAGCTGTAGTCCTAAAAATACGCGCAGGACTCGTCATCAGGTTAAACACGTACGTAGTGGCCGCAGGAACAGGGCCTAAGTGGGTTTTATCCCTCATAATGTTAGATGGTTGTCACTGCATAAATCAGTGCAATTTCAGATAATTTTGTTAACAGTTCAAATGCTTTCATCTGAAATCGTACATATAATGGTCAGTCTACCATCAAATGGAATTAGCTGCCAAGATAACGTCTCTAAGAGCCGAGTTGGAGGTGTTTCAGTCCAAACTTCAACAAGCTTCACTCCTGCTGTGACCTCGGGCACTGCCCACTGTCAATTAGCACACGCTTCATCCTTCTTTCTTCCTCACCTCACTTGCTCTGGAAGTGGATAAATACCAGCTCAGTCCTTGCTGGCTGGCTGCCTTCCCCCGACTGCGCCCTGCTCCCTGCCCCTGGAAATGGCTGATGTTCTCTTGAACATCATTATGGCTCCATCTCAATGTTACCCTGTCCCAGGGGAGGACAGGGTTACAATAAAAAGGTAGAGATCAGTGTGGGAACAGTACTGCAGCCAGAATGATTTGTCACATATCTCTTGGTCAACAGCCGGCTAAATA
>RSEF01000004.1:48774189-48790046 GCA_003993805.1 Himantopus leucocephalus | reverse complement strand
CAATAGGTATTATTGAAGTTCCTTTCAGGGCAATCACTAGAAAGAAAATCAACTCTTTCCCAGCTGAAACCAGGACAACTGCTTGCTGTTATTTTCCCCTCCAATTCCTCTAACTTATCCTGAGCTCTCGTCAATTTTCAGGAACTATACCTCTGTCTTCAAGCATTGTCATGAGTTTTGGATTGTCAGCTGAAAATACAAACAGAAAACCAGCAGTTGAAGGTAATATGATACGATAGTAGCACGACTCACGTGTAGGACAGTTGCCCAAGACACTATTGGACATGATGGCAGTAGGTGTCCATTAACCTAGAATGTAGTCACAAAATGGTATAAACACACTTTAAATTAACATAAAACCAACACCACTCCTGAAAGAACTCTGGAATGGCATTGAATCTAGAGAAATCAATACCATTTACTAGAGAAAAGAAGCTCAAACTCAACCTGTACTTGTCACTATCAGCCTATCCAATGCAGTCTCTGCACCAGTATTACGTACCTCTTGCATGGGCAAGAGAGCGACAGCGCGCACACCTCTCCACCTCTTAGAGCATGCAAACTCAATAAACTCAATACAATGCTTTGGTAATAGAGGTGTAGAGAAGAACATTCTTTGGTCCGAGTCCTGGCAGTGACAGAAATTTGTCGTAGCCTGCAATGTGTAGTCTCCTGTGTTCCAAATGCAAAGATGGGCTGTTTCATTTCTCACTCCAGAATGTTCATTCCTTTACAAAGCCTTGACATTGAACCAGTCCACTCAGTGATGTACAATACAGGTACCGAAAGGACCTGATGGCAAATTACAGTTTAAAAAGCAACACCGCGTGGCCTTTTCACATTATCTGCGAGCAAGAGTCAATTTCACAGCAATTCAAAGATACCAACAATATCTATTACAAATAAGCGTGATGCAAAGTGTGATAATTATTGTGGCATTTCTCTTCTCTGATGCTAGGAAAATCCGAGCATACCTAAACCGAGCAACTCAATTTCCGTTTTGTGCCGTCTGCCTTCCCAAAACTTCAACGTGGAGTTATTAAGAAAGTAACACTACGCACATGACCCTTTACAAACAGTATCAAGTCAAATTACAGTCTTCGCTTGCTGACCGTTGACCTAACTAAAGGTTTTGACAATGTAAATTATAAGGGACTCTTGAAGCTTTTGCAGACGTGTGGATGCCCTGCAAATTCTATTTCTGACATATTTAAGTCTTGTGTAATAAGATGATGGCTAAGGAGGTGGAAAATGGCAAGATCTCTTTAATATCATAAATGGTTTCCATGCTCCTTTCCATCTTGTCTCGGTTGTGCAGATGGAAGCACTTTGTGCCATTGGCAGAGCTATATTTATTCAGTTCCTTACTGATGCAAGTTGCTCAGACTGCAGACACGTGTGGCTGATTTCTTCATTAGTGAGCTTCTTTTTGCTGATGGCTGTGAGTTGGTAGCTCACTCAGTCAATAACATTCAATTTACTATTGATGACTTTCCCTGTGCGTACCATCCCTTTACTTTTTCTGTGAACTTAAAAGACAATGGAAGCACCAAACCAGCCAACAGAGTGACACGAGCGCACGCACTCACATTTTTGCACTTCGCAAAATTTTCTCAAGCGTATAGAGGTTTTTTCTGGTCAGATATCATTCACATACAGACACATTGTGAAACTGCTTCCACATTGCCAATTTTAAGTCTTAATTTGAAATATTAGCGTAGCGACCGTGTAGCCACGAGAAGGTCAGTCCCCAAAAATGCACCGGGCGCTTGTTCTCAGCACACTGCAGCACGTTCATGAGACATAGATAATGTATTCTCTTTACACGGAAACTCAGTTTTATAGGCAGTGCCTCTAGTATACCTGGAAAATCGAATGACTACATGCTTCTAACAGCAGAATCCTTAAACAACAACAAATATTGAAACTGATGTCCTGATCCCCAAAACTTCGCCATGATGATGATTAGACAATACGGCCCAACTCTCGGCTGGTTATGGTTATCTGTCGGTGCCTTCATCCAAGATCTGAGCCTAAGAAGGCAGTTTACAGAGCAGCGGATTCAGTATATTCTGGCTAATTGCAATTAGCTTATGATGCCTTCCTAAATTTTCGTAATGATATTTTTTATCGCGATGCCACAGCCTTCCCTTTTCCTCAAATCGAATGGAATTGCTCTGCGCTCACCGGGGTGACCAGAGCAAGAGGAGATATTGCCGGCCTTTCAGCCAGCCTGGAGGAAACTCCAATAGTTCTTCCAGAGGCAAAGAGCTGCACAGAAGCCCGGACTGTGTCCTGCTCCTGCACGTCCTCTCTTCTCCTACGGTATCTTTCCTGTGACACCGACGTGACTTACAGCCCGGGTGGTGGGGGTTTATTTTGGAACTGCTGGGCTAGCCTGAAGGCTCCTAGTGACCATCAGCCACATGCCCAACCATAGGTGAAAGAAGCCGCAAGCCCTACAGAAATGCAACACAACGTTCAGTAATTTTCTTGCAGCTTTTGTCTCTCCGCAGATCAACCCCTAAGTAATAAACTTTTCTGCGAAGGACAACAGAGCTAATGAGCTTTGCTACACCATATGCCCATCAGCCAGGCCGTAACTACCTCCCCTGTCTCCTGGTATTAGTGGCTACAAAGCAAGAAGGAACATTATAATCTTTTAAATGACTAAAGATTTCGTGTCCCCTGGATTAACTCAGAAAAAAAATCCACACGTGTTCTTCTGAGGCCTGTGAGAAAACCTCCATAGCCTAAATGAATAAAGTAATTGTTTTCTAAGATTTGACCACCGACACCTCATGAGAAAAAAAATTTTTTATCCGAGTTCACTTCCTCTTTTCTGAGTAACGCAGTAATATCCATGTCCAATGGCTCTCCTTTTTTTAATTTTAAATAAGTTCCCTTTTATTGTAGGAGTTGTCACACCAACTTAGTGACTGACTGACTGTAAACTTCAGTTGTTCTTACAAGGAATGAAAGTCTGTGTGGCAGTACTTTTAACTACAATTTGACCCATTATTTTCAGTGGAGTTAAGCCACTTAGGAAAACAATATTGCTTTATGCGCGAAATTTTGGCTGCCTGAAAATTCCTGAACAAAAAGACCTAGATATGTTGAAATTTTGAACATTAATATTGCTGTATTTAGTATCGTGTATCTCATCAATGCCTATTTCTTCAGACTTCCAGCTCCAGTAGTCTCTGGATACTTCTTAAGAGTCATCGTGATGCCTTTGAGTACTGTTTTACAGCACTTGACAATTTGCAAAACACTATATAAAATGAAATACAATAGGTGACAGAATTTATATCTTTTACAGCTTTCAAAAGTTAAAGAGACTACTGCTTTCGTTTCACAAACAGTCAGGATAACCAGATGAGGAGCAGGTAAGGAGCAGGGCTGCACTCATTGCGTTATTCATGCAAAAACATGCAGGAAATCAATAGAAATAAAATTCTTAGTTCCTAGTTTCGCGTCAGTGTTAAACATATTTTTGCCATACTTTGAATAAAAGGTAATTGTCGCATTCCATAGCTTGTATCGACTCGTGCTGACCAGCTAAATAAGTGGATTACAAAAACATGTCAACTGATGAAAACACAATTTATAGAAGATTTTCCTCCGAGAAAGCAATGAACTTCTTAAATTACGCAATGAAGAGAAATAAATTATTTAAGTTGCCATTTATTATACTTCTTTTTTTCTTTAGGAAAGGCATTTTGCACTTTATTAGCTCTGTTCTGCTAAAGACTGGTGAACAATTCTTGTCTGACCAGATTTATGACTGATCTTACTGAAAAGTACAAATTTGAGTGTGTCTTTGTTGTGATGTTATTTGTAAAAATAGGATGTTATTTAAAACTGTTTACAATAATACATATTTATATGTTTCCTGTTTTGAAAAGGAGATACTATTCTGACTCCAAATGTACGGAGAAAATGCTTTTTGAATGTGAAGCTACACTTTGGGAAAAATTACTTTCATGATTTGAAAGTGGTGTTTGTTAAGCATAAATCATCTTCAGAGGAAGTATAATCTTCATTTTTTTCTGTACTACGGAGCACCACACAGACAATAAAAGATTGTAAAATATTTACCAAAAAGAAAAAGAAGATATCTAAGGAGATGTTTTAGACAAACCTTTGGAAACAGCTTTCATTTTCCAATTCTACTGTAATCAAATTATTCCACCATCTTTTCAGAAGCAAACTCTAATGTTTTCTCTACTCTTTCTGAATGTATTCCCATCTGGAAAGAGAAGAGAAAAAGCAAGGGAGAGGGAGTTCCTTATTATGATACCATTTCATAAACAGAAACTAAAATCAACAAGAGAAGCTTCGTAATTCTTCCCTTTGAACTCAGGCACACAGTTGGTGAAACCACCAAATTCAAACAGATCTTCATTTATATATCTTTTATACCTTTTCTTTAGTATTTTGTTCTCTGGCAATATATTTTGGGTTGGGGGAAAATGTTTCCTTTTGCTAAAATATTCCCTTTTTTCTTATTATTCTTGCAGTCAGGAGGCAATACTTCACTGGAGGAAGAAGCAGATGAAAAAAAAAAAAAAAAGATAAGAAATCAGGGAAGAACCCGTTCCGTCCCAAAGGTAAGTTTTCTTGTCCCCTGTAACTTTATCGAAGGCAGTTTCATTACATTGGAACGTGCAATACACAATTCTTTCTGGAAGACTCCTGGCCACGGCCAGATTCTCTGAAGATTTTTGACATTTCATTTAAATTAACAGCTGTCTGAAAACTTCTGTGAAGGTCTCTTTTTATAAGGAAAGAAGGGAGGTGCGGGTAAAGAAAACGCCGGTTCAATAGGTAGTGTCTGGGAACGTTCTACTGCTGCCCAGGGATGTTCAGAGAAAAAAATCCTTCTGATTCTTTGATGTTTTCCAGTAAGGAAGGAAGGGAATTAATTTGCCGGTGCAGGGACCAAACCCCACCCCCCCTCTCCAACCCCCTCATTAAAAAAAAAGACAGCATTAAAAACCAATCCTATTAAAACAGAAAAATAGAATCTAATAAAGTCTTTCTTATAATCTGTAAAGTGATGTCATCAGAAAGCTGACAAGCAATTAAAGAAACATGATCACCATTGTGATGATCACACATCGTCACATTGTGATGTAGAGACCTGAACTGAACAGAGGGTCTAACAAATATTTACCTCAAAAGTTCTCTGCTTCTACAATACGTACTGCAATTACGGCATCTTGATAATCTTTCAAAGCTAAGCATAGTTGTTTATTGTTTTTCTATTTTAAACGTTACTGTATAACCGCTTCAATATTCTTCTTCACTTTTCCGTAGGTGCTCCAACATTTGAACCATGAAAATGTCCTCTTCATTGTTCCTGTTTTAATCAAACTGTTCAAAAGAATCTTTTATTCTTAGTCACTAAGAAAAAAAACAATGGCTCACTGAAAACAGCACTGAGAAAGTAAGATATAAATTGTTAATAAAGAATTAGACAACTGTTCCTAATGAAGTCACACGCAGATCTGTAGCTCCACCTAGAGGAGGAGTAAAGAGCAGAGGAGGAAGATGAAGGGATCTTAACACCTGTAAGTACTGGTTTTAACCCAACATTTTTTCTCTTCTTAAGACGCGAACCATTGTGTACTGTTGCCTGTTCTGTGAAAGAAGAAATACTCTGACAAACATCAGTTCCAGTGTGTGTGTGGTGTGTGGGGAAACCTTTCCCAGAAATCTGAAGTACGGTTTCTAAATTCTTAAGTGTTCTTAATGTTCTTAATTCTTAATGCTCTTTGATACATTTTGGACAATAAGTGCTGCAAAATTGGGTCTAAAATCTTATTTAAGAGTAAATTAAACAGGTTTTACTCAACAGCACTTTATCTATTGATTTTGATTTTTATATGACTTTGCCCTTTAGCGACTTTTAAAATGGAAAATGTAATATGTAAAATATATACACTTGTTTTGACATAAAGATAAATTATCTAATTTTTGTAATCTATCTCAGCCTTGGACAGACGCAGGAAAATTCCTGGGAGGCAGACACCGGGTCTTTGAGGCAACATGCAACACTTTGAAAGTCAGAACACAAATAACCTTGATATGAGAAACAATAATGGTCTCGGCCAATTTATTAAATTGCATCTCTTTTCTCCTCGCATAACTTCATTGGTCTGGGTTAAGCTTGAAGTGGCTCTTCCCTCAAGTTCTCATTTCTTTAGCACTCTCGGTCAGCTAGTGACAGCTTTGTCTCTTCTTTACAAGAAACACAGAGCTGGGTATCAATATATAGATTTAATATGAACCTCTTATTTTTGGTATCTTGGAGATGTCTAAAATGTATTTTGAATTGGAAAATAGACAGGTTCAATCAACATGTGACAGGTTTTGAAAGGACTCACACGTCCTTATTACCATCTTCAAAAAAAAACAAAATGAAGAGTAAAGAAAAAAAAAAAAAGGCATATGAAATATGCTGAAAAGCAGATAGTTGAAGGATCAGCGTGTAGGACAAAGACCAAGAACGAGTGAATGCGTTCGCTTGAAAATGCATATACATGCAATGATTTGCATGAAAGTCGGGTAAGCAAGATTATTTCATTAGAGTCTGCGTGATCATCTCCAATCGTACTTTTTTTTTAAATATTTGTTTTTTAATACACTTAAGAATTGGCTTAACAATCTGCCATAGAGTACCCAGCACTGCAATACTCCCATTGTCTCAGAGTACGGCTCAGCTTTCCAATTTTAATTTTTTGTTCCTTTTGCTCATGACAGATTTTTTCCAGAGACTTCAACACAGTGGAAAGGTGGCAAGGACAGAAGGGCATGAAAGCAATTAACTTACTGAAATAAAATAATCAACATAATACCGAACAGCAAGGGGTTTCTTACGTAGCTACAGCATTACCAGTACCCGAGTGAGGAACTTCTAAGCTGCCTGTTGCCACACCGCTGAAGTACTGATGGTATTAAAGATGTATCCCAGATGCTTCGTGCTCCACTGACGCAAAGCAGTCGTACGGAACAGCGTAGAGCAACTGGGACAGCCACATGAAATGAGATCTCTCAGAGTTTATATATAAATTCCTCATCTGATAATAGTACTAGGTGTAGAACAATCACAGCCGTTGTAATTACTCCCGATTCTGAACCAGCTCTTTTCTTTCCATTACTACCGTGATTTCTTTATAATCTGTCTCATCGCACTATATGTAGGTATTAGCACAGAGCCCGCTTCTGTAGAACTATGCAAATCACCGGGGGGACCAGTACACCGAAACTTTCGACTAGTTGATCTCAGTAGCTTGTATGAACACTAACAGGGGAAAAGCTTCACAATGTTGTGGATGACGTAGACGCGACACTCCTGCAATTTAAATATGACCTATTTGTCTGGTGGATTCTGTAGTGACACTGGGAAACATAAATTGGATGTGGAGACCTAAAGTATTTACTTGCATGTCAATACACTTTTATCCTATACGACTGTTCTCAATAGCAATACTATGGCATTGGATCCAGCCAAAACTTGGGTACAGTTTAGATGAATTTTCTGCTTTGATTTCAGTTTAAGTTCTTTGCAGGAAGACAAAAACAAAAAAAAAATCAGAAATATAAAGATACATATATATTTCTACAGATATAAAAGTATAAACATACATTTTAGACCTTAAATCATTCTCATTCATAGAAAGAACTTACTATACAAGTACAATTATTCCTCCAGAAAATTACAGTATGCACCTAGAAAATGTAATTTATATAAACAAGTCATGAATTGCAAAATGCAGCACAATTAATTTATGCACAAATAATATCCATAAATACTATCATCATCTTGCATTTTTTGTTACTATGGAATCCTTGCCTCGGTCTGAAAATATATATACTTCAAGCAATTCATTAATTCATTTTATTATATTATATTCTGTGTATTATGTTCCTTGATTCTAAAGAATACATCAGATCCTATAAATGTCTTGAGGATTCCAAGGCTTAAGCCTTAAATATGGACAATGTTATGTGGATATTTTCTAGCGCTAACACGATCATTAGCAGAATTACCACTCTCCTCCGAACTTTACTAAAACGTTCTTTAATCCCTATTTTCCTGTACAGGGAGCACTGTCCTACAGATGGAGAACAGCTCAACGGAAACAAAACGTATGTGCAGAGGAATATAAAGAGACTGATGGAAGGGAGATAAAACAGAAATTATGTCTGTCCCACAAATGAGGAGAAGTCATTTTATTACAGACTGACAGGTGGTTTTCCTCACAAATAGGAGACTCACCTTAAATTCAATTTGCTATTGAAACAGCAAATACCTCACAAGTTTTTTTTTTACGTAACTGGCAGTCATTTTTCATTTTTGGTTTTTTTTTTAAGTCTTTCAAAAAAGCTTTAAAATGTCAGTCCGTATGATCCATGGACAATGTGGAAGGATTAGATTTGCACACAAGCTCTTAAGGTACCTTATGAATTTCAGTATAATGATACTATATGGATAATAATACCTTCTCAGTGCAAGTAAAGATGAATTTACCACACTTTTACTCTTCCCCCTGCAGAAAAATCCCAAAGTGAAGCTGACTTAACCAAGTGGGTGGAATTTGAAGCAAAAATTCCTCTGATGTCTCCTGGAAAAGTCATATTAAGAAGGATGTTCCCCAGCCAGATCCTCCCCCCCCACACACACCTTAATCTAAAGTAAGTTTAGAAAATTACTGAATTTTTGCTAAGAATACTTTAGCACTATAAATCAGTGAATAAATATACTGATCCATATGCTATCAGGCATAAAGACACTATTTTCCTCTGTCAGTGACAGATACAATCTTTCTTTTGTATTATTCAATCCTTCTTCCCTAGAAAGGAGCATAATTTCTGGCAGGTTAAAAATGTAAGATGTAAATTAGGAGGACTCCAAAGCAGACCGTGAAAAGTAAGTAACCAAAGACATAAACAATTCTTGAAAGTGTAAATAAAGGCTGAAGGAAAGTTAAGAAAGAACTGGTGGTATGGCTGGGTTTTAAGAGACAACGTTACAAAAAGCAAGCAAACGCTTTATTTTGTCACTTTTCTCCAGAAGATGGAATAAGTCATGTACAAAGTTTCTGAACATCAGTGGTAAGAAAATACTGGAACACACAGATAAATTGAAAAGCTGTACTTCATTAGGCCGAGATACAGTTATTCACCAGTTCTGCTGGAGCCTCCGAGTCATCTGGCTGAACTGTGAGCTCTAATGCAGTAGTTAAGGGAAAATGAAAAAGGCTGCAGGGTAGCAAATCGACTTCTCCTGTGCTAGCTAGGACTGCGAAATCGTGGGTCCCAGCAGTCAAAAATGATTGCTTTAAAAGGGTGTGCTGTAGGAAAATACTAAAAACCAGTTATGAATTTCTGCCTAATTTATACAGTGCAAGCACAACGGGAACATCTTCTACTAAGGAGAGCTAAAATATATACTTTATACTAAATAATATAAAATTATATAAAAATATAATTATATTTTTTTAATTTAAAAAGTCCTTGACAGTAAAACCTGGGACTGCTCATGGGACAAAAGGAAAAGTTTTACCATGGATTAAGCCTTGGTTAACTGGAAAGGGACAGAAAAGACAAAAAGAGAAATTAAATCATGAGTTTTCACTATCTCTGGCGGTTAGCACATTAATTAACATGCTATTTACTACATATTTATTCCTGTAAAGGGTCAGGCAGATACTGAAATTTGCAGACGACATAGAACTGTATGAGCTGTAATGTCAAGATGGTAGGTGAGTGGAGAAAACAAATGAAATTCAATGTTAAAGGACGAACTAACATATATTAGGAGCAATATTTTAAGCAACTCGCAAACAATGGATGGCTATAATGGTTATAATTATCTATAGTGACGCAGCTGAAAAAAAAAAACAGTGTTACATTTCTGGCCAACAGCATGTAAAGCTTTGCAAAATCTTGTAGCATTCAAAAAAACCCAAAAAACAAAACAAGTATCTCTAGTGAAGTAATATAATGTAATATATATGTACACACACATATATGTGTATCTATATTCAAAAACCCAATGACTTACAATGTTCTTTATTGTTATTCTTCCCCCAGCACGTGAACTTCAGTGCCGATTATCCCATCTTGACAAAGGCAGAGCACAACCAGAAGGGGATTAGGACTGAAGGTTGCATAGTGAAACGTTTTTCTTCAAGGAGACCCAGTAAAGATGGTTAGTACGAGGGCACACGTTGAAACCATAGAGAACGACGGGCATCACGCAGGCAGAGCAGCATTTCCAAATATACTTATGTGGCTTCAACCTTTTAAGTTTCCTTTTCAAGTGTCTAAGGAATTTTAAATGCAAGATTTAAGACTACTAATTTTCTTTAGGTCCTCTGGCAAATTACACCCGAGAAATCAGGTGTTCTTTGCTAGAAAGAACATAAAAAGGTTCATTGACATTGAAAGGCAACAAAATGAAAACACACAGAGACGTTTATATAAATATATCTACATTTACATACGTGTGTGTCTAAACAAAATGCATAATTGACTTATGTAATTCAGCGCATTAAAATTTCATAGTGGAAGTGTAGGAATATACATAAAAGAACAGGATAAAACCAGGAAGATGTAACTATGGATAATGATATTTGTCACAGTTACCGTAAGAAAGGAAAAACGTTGCGTGTCAACCTTGTAATCTATTTAGCCGTGAGCTTGCACAAGCCAGGCGAATCCTCTGGCAAGTAATATAGGCAGAAACTCAGCAGATGACAAAATCATGGTCATTCAGGGAAGGAGAAAAGGCACCTTCCTTCCTCCTGAGCAAAACAGCTCGTTTTCCCTCAAAGGTCACTGCCAGAAATCCCTTCTCCCAGCTGACGCACTATTTTCCATGGAACACGTCGGTCGAGGAAGGGGTTATCATGAGTCCGGCACTACATACCATTAAACACGGCGAGGATTTCTTTTTGGTAGCAAGATCTCAGATTGCCGCGACTCATGGAAAATATCACTGGAAAAATTAATGCTTAAGGCTTGGGAATTGACTGTTTACGTTGGATTAGTAAATGAAATATAAAACCCCAAATCGCTTCAGGTTACCCATGGGAGCTGCTCGTCAGAGCCTATTTAGAGAAGACCGGTTAGGTAGAAACCCGCTTTTCGCTGGTTCTCTCAGAGTGATGAGGACAGGTACGCTGCTCGGTTGGGTGGTATGAAGAACAGAAGTTTAGAAAATGCGGGGCACAGATAGCTTGACGGGAATAAGAGAGAAACACAAACGAGGCAAAGCAAACCATGATTTTACACGTGGCTATTTGGCATCCTTGCCTATTCATTAACGAGGGTGATGCATCAGCAGAGTAAATAACGTCCTTTACGGAGAACTAGCCGGTATGCTGTTTCCTGCTGGTGGAAAATGAGAGGGGAAAAAAATCTCACAATGATGATCTGATCTAATACCGTAATTTTTACTTTCACATTATTAAAAGGGAAATCGTAATCCTCTAATACAAGTCCTTGCTCTAAAATTCCAAAATGTAATAAAGTACCTCTCAATTTAAAACTTTAACATATCTATAAAATAATTTAGTATCTATTCTAATGTAATATTAGAATATTTAGTACCTATTTTAATTTAATATTAGGATATATGGATGTAACTTTGACCAGTTTTATATATATGAAAGGTTTAGAATCTTCTATAATCTTTAACAATTAGTTAAGGGGATATTCGAAGGCGAAAGGGGAGCATGAGGTGAAAATACTAGTGGTACGCGTAACAGCCCCGGAAAAGCGTGTTACATGCAAATTTGGTGCTAAATTACGTGAGTTACCATGCTGCTCCACAAACTGACTCACGCAGACTTATTTTAAAACAATTAAAATTGTATCCTTAAAAATCCCATTGATCAGAGCATGCGAGGACGGAAAGAACCAGGTGTATCATAGGCCCTTATATTTGCCTCAGACTTAAATTTAAACGTTTTATTTGGTTAAAGCATAATCTGCACCTGATTAAGAGACAGATCCCGATTTTATTTGAGTACCTGAAGGAACGCAGAATTTAGCGTTTTTTTGGGGAGTTTGTTATAGTTGATCTCATCATGAAAAATACAAACTGTTACATTTTAAAGAGTTCTGGTGGCAACCTTTCCCCAAAGACTGCAAAGCCTTTCTCCATTAGACTGAAAAATTCACTACTATCTGATATTTTCCTCTCTTACCAGCTAACTAATCTCTTTAAATACTCCGTATTAGACATTTTCTCCAGTTTCCCGGCACTTAGGACTCTTTTCTCTAAGTTTTCTACTTTTCAGCTTTATTCTGACGTGTGGGCATGAGGGGCTGATATAACATTCTTTTATCAGCTTTACCTATACTGTACATGTGAACAATTTAATGTCTGTTCTCCTAACCACTACTTGTTTCTACATATAACAAATAAAGAGAAAAACCCTTTTAAATACAACATGGTAGCGTGTGCGCGTGGATGATAGTGACTTAACTATCTATTTTATGACCTTTTAATTATTTTCAGAGTAATTATTTTCAAGGGTACAATCCCAATTTTGAAAGCGTCACTTATGTATCTAATTTCTAAGCACGCAACTATCCAGGCAGCTGTACAAAAGCACTTACTTTTATCAGGCAAACTTTTAACATTCTCAAAGAAAGAATTCACATTTGTTTGACAAGACTTTATCTTCCAAAAACCTTCTGCCTTGAATTCTAGCAGTAATGCTCTGTATTCAAAGCTTTTGAACTGTTATGTATAGAAACCCACCTCACCATTCTATTAGCTTCTCTTTTACAACATGGGTCACGTTGCTTGGGTTTCTATTTTATTTTATTTTTTTTTTAAGCTTTAATATTACATTCACTGCTTCCGGGAGTTTCTAGACTATTCCGTGATTCCTCCAAAATGAATACAGTATGTATCTGCTTCTGAGTTGAGTTCATCTGAATCAGCTGCTTTCAAATATTCATCATAAAAATACTGCTTAATGCTTTCCTTCGAAACTAATTGCTTGGAAAATACTTCACCATCATTATGGAATACGAGCGCGCTCTCCTACTTCTTTCCAGAAACAGAAAAGAAATAGATATTGAACACTTACTTTTTATCTGTCATTACTAGCAATTTGATTTTCTTAAACTTCTAATGCTGCCATTTATATATATAAGGGGATATTCCTTTTTTTCCCCTAATATAATGTAATATATATTCTATTGTCCTTAGCTAAGCCAAGGATTGATCCCTGGTCTCACTTCCACTATGCTTCATAGCTTCTAGTTCATATCACATTACGTTTGCCTCCCCACTTTTTACACTGGGATATTATATACACTTTTTTTCTAACTGGTGTCCTTATATCGTCACCAAACAACATTGGCTTTTTAGAAGTCGCTTTTCTCGAGCAGGGCGCGGTGGCTCTTTGGCTAGCTACTAAGCTTCCTCTTCCTTAATTTACCTTTCAGTCACAACCTCACATCTACTTACACTTTTATCTCCAAACAATGTCATTCAGAACATGTTTAGCTTTGAGAAATGGGCCTCTTTGAGGTACCGGTTCTCCACGTTATTGCTAAGGACCTTCCACTGTTTACCAACAGTAAGTACGATCAACTGAAAACCACTGCTCCCTCAGCAACTGTAAACTTCCATTACAATGATTAATTCATCTTGATCTGGCCCAATAAAGACCAAAGTGGAATGAGTGCATGGGAAGTATCTAGCTATACATCTCCTAAATTGAATTCCCAAATAGCAATTCCATTTTTCTTAGGAAGGAAAGAAGGGCATTTAAAAAAAATTAAAAATTAAAAATCATATATTTTAGGCCTAGAAGAGTAAATATTCTAGTAATCTTTTTTTCCCCATAGCTACAAAGGAGTTGTCTCAATCCAAAATTTCAGGTTAAAAAAATGGAGCACTTGCATAAATGTTTGCAGACAAGGAAGTCCATGAGCAGAGAAGGGAATACTAGGAATTGAAAAACAAAGTCGTTTTAAATATCGACAGTACGAGCATTTCAGAATGTAGTTCCTCTCCACGGCAATCTAGTTTTAAAAAACTTCACTATACACATGGGTTATGTCTATATATATAATTCCGCAGACAGTTCATTTTAGCAGCTCTTTGGCTGCGTACACTGGAGCGGTACAGACCACAAGTTTGCAAAACGTATTAGTGTCAGATCAAGAGGGCTGAATGTAAAAAACTGTAACAAGTGGTTTAATTCCTTGATACGAAGCCAATAGGTACAATAAGTTCAGAAGGCAAAACAAAATAAACTCAAATGAAAATTATACCATCTATTTGAAAAGCGGTAGGAAACCAAACATTTTCTTTTCCACCTGTAAATGTCAAATATCTATCATTATATCAAAATTCCAATTGTGAAATGTATTACTTCAGACAAGTAATTTTAACAGTTAAGCTCTCTTTCAGTTAATTTGTTCAGATATCTATTCCAGACATCTCTATTATGTATGAGCTTTCATCTTTAAGTTTTGCTTGTTAACATCAGTTCTTACTATTACAGTGACAGTTTCCATTGCAACTTCTTGATTCCCTAAGTTCACAATCCTGTGAAGCCTTCAAGCTAACTTTTTCCAAACGTGGTTTTATTTTTTTCTGAAGTGCGTATATGATTATAAAACACCCAATAGGACCATTCCAATGAAATAACATCCTTTATTCTGGTATGAGCTTTAGAAGAGGTTCCAAAACCACATAAGAGCAGCCCAAATCAAAGACGCCTCCTTGTCAAAAAGCTGTTTGCCGCGTAAGGTGATGCCCAAGTGCAGACAAGCGTAGAGGGATGGGTTCCTTGAAAACTCTCCCAACATCTGGCACTGCGCTCCCAACACATGGCTCAAAACAGAGCTCAAGTCAAGACGTTGCCTACGGTTTTTTTCACTCTATTCTTCTTCCGAAGGACATTTAAGCGCAGCACCACCAGCATTGACCATGTCCTATTGCATTGTACCCACCAACCTGGAAATTATAGCAAATGTCTTTCACTTTTGGTTATTTCCCTGTTCCAGAAAATTATAAAGGTTATCTTCATCTTCTCTGAGACCTTTCTGTCAATAATCTTCCTAGGTGCGAGACATTTTTTGTGTCTTTTATAACATGCTGTACACCTTTACGTCACTATTTACACGGCCAGCAGGCAGTACCCGAGCGCTGAATAAAAAGTACCACTAGGAGAAGATACGGTTATTCTGAACGTTAATGGCGCCAAATGTTTTTAAAAGACAACGTATGGTGGAAAAGGCTCAGCTGGCAACTCACAGTATAAATATCTGTCCGTTATGCATGACTGCCCAACGAGAGGCAAGTCGTGACAGAAATTGCATAATACCCTTGATTCCCGCTAAAAAAAACAAAAAAAAAAAAAAGAAAAAAAGGAAAAACCAAGATGTTCAATTGCAGAGAGGATTACAACCACCGATTCAGTCCAAATCAGAAAAAGCACACTGCTCAGGATCAGCAGAACGTTTCTTATCCAGCTGACATGAGTTTTTAACTTCAGCACTTCAGACGTGCCTCGCAGCAGTAGGCCACCATCAACACGCTCATCAACACATGACTTTGGAAGACTTTTGGTTCCGCACCACCGCGCTGTCCCGGGCAGGGCTATTCTCTGGACAAATGCCACAGAATCATGATAATTACAACATATTGCCGCAGTGAATGGCATTCAAACATCCTCAAANAGCATTCAAACATCTTCAAAATACGCAAAAAAAGTACTGTTTTCAGCTCCCTTCATGATATACACAAAAATTTACGAATGCACCCGACGCAGGTGAAGAAGCTCTTCCTGGCTGCTGAGGGACACAGGTGA
>RSEF01000004.1:48761752-48774179 GCA_003993805.1 Himantopus leucocephalus | reverse complement strand
CAGGGAGACTTACTTACTATTTTCTTTCAATTCCTTGCTCTTTTCCTGACATCACAGCAAAAACTGAAGCACTGTCAGCTGTGGACCAATATTGGGAAGTTTAGTGCAGAGAAAACGGCCTCTGGCTGTACGTTCATAGCTTCAGACTTTCAGCACGGGTAGTGACTCACGGCCCTCACGGCAAAGCGGTGGAAAAGCGACCCACACTGCTTAGTCTTCTCAAGAACATATTGACCATATCCAGTTGCACTGTAGTTTATTGATACCGTGTTTTATAGCGTGCTGCTGAGAATGTGTGTTACTCGACAAAAACCACGTGGAGGTTGTTTGAGGATATAAAGCTTGCTGCAGTAATATTGGTGTACTGTACGGAGTGTTAGAGATGGGTACCTACTGACTTGCTCAGTGAAATGATCTGACAGGCACCCTCCTGTAGCTTAGGCTAGGAAACAAGATTCTTGTGTGTTCAGAGTAGTTCTGTAAACTCCATGGAGGGATTTATGTCCCCTGTTCTCTGAGTATATTAGAATATAGTTACAATGGTTTGTCTAAGTAATTTTTTTATAATTTGACTATTCACAGTTAAGTATACTTAAGTTAATGGAACTGTGGCTGTAGTTTTGATTGAACTAGGAAAAAAAAAGTGTATTTCAGTAAAATTAAACACAAAAAGACCAAAAACAGAACTGTGTAAAAGTTTAAGGAACTCATCTGTTTGCAATTTCTTTCTTTCAAACTAGTTGAAATTCAGAATAGATTAAAAAGTGATCTCTAGCAAGAGCCAGGGAGATAGCCAGAGCAATCCCACTCTCAAACTTCCCTAAGAATTATCAAGTCAAAAAAAGACAAAACGTTTTTGCTGGACTAATTAACAAATATTTGCAAAATGGAGATATTTACCAAAACAAGTATAATAGAAACCTAGATAATAAATGAAACATCACAAAATGAAAAAGAATTAATAAGGTGAATGCTGGTGATGCGATTGTTTCTTACCAGTGTTATTGAATCTAAGTATATTCCAGTCGGCGTTCTAGAACAACTCTTTGATGGTCAGATTTTAATGAAATTCCTGTATACTACTCAGGAACGATGAAAGGGTTGGGTTTTTTTTCACTTATGGGTTCTTTAACCCACTGCTCCATGATTATTTTCACGAATGTAGTCTCCAAGCGCTCTGGAGGAGTGTCTTACACATTATAGAAAGTAAGCATAAAGTTCTAGAAAAAAAAAAGTTTCATTAGCTTGCACTGTTTGAAAATAAAATTTGCACATGTGTAGTAATAAATAAGAAGCTGCAAAGCCGAAGTGATGTCGTTACGCTTATATTTTGTTTTCCTGATTTTCTGAATGTGTTAATTACTTTGTGAAAGTTATGTTAATGCTACCTTGTACCATGAGTAAAATACTGTGTTTTGATTTTCTTAAGCTGTCTCCAGTAAGCGTAGTTTGCAGATGATGTTAGCTTCCTCTATTAGTTTTTAGGCATTTTATAACTCAAATGTCTCGGGTTATCTTTCTCTCCAATTTAAATGCTGAAAAGAAACTAGATGGGTTTTGCAATCCATCTGTCTGTATAATTATACTATGATTTAAATTGCTTGGTAATAGCAGTATTAGTAGTCTGCATTCCTTGAAGCACTGATGTAAAGCATAACCTGTCTTACTTGTGTAAAATTGACCATATGTCATCATAATACGTATCACATTTTCCTTATAGTCTTTGGGAAATTGTTTTGAAGAAAGCAGAGATATTTGTGTTGCTTATTTTGTAAGGTTTAAATGAATAGTCTGTATAGAATACAAAGTATTTTAATCCAGTTTTAGATATTTGCTGTTTCTCTTAAAGTGTAATAATTAAATTCCATGCTTGATGGTTACAATTTTTCACTTTCTTTTCTTGTTAATTCTCTCTAGACTGACAATAATCTTTGCACTTGTTTAAAATGCGACATGAAATATATTTTGGCAGAAAATCAGAGGAACAAACCCTTTTATTCATTAATATATTTGAGTTTTGCATTACATTACTAGAGTTACTTTTTTAAAAAATAATTGGACAGTCCTGAGCTATTCATAAAGGTGATTCCTGCCTTACTTTAACCCTATGATGAAGATTAAAGTGTCTTGCTGAAAATATGGTCTTGGGCTGTCATTAAAGCTTGAGGATGGAAAATTATTAGATTATTCTAGGCCAGTCTAGGTGGGACAAAACCAGGCCACAGTCTGCTAAACACTGTGTTGTGGGAGCCCTGACTAGGAAAGATACCTGAGTAAGTTGAAAGTATATTCGAATCAGGACTGTAAGCTTACACAGTATCATAATTTTTTCCAACTAATGTGCATCATCGTAAAAGAACTACAGAGAATTTAGCATCTTTATAGGAGTTCTAAATAATTATACAGCTGACACTAGAAGGCACTTACAAGCTTTGAGATTTTTTCAGTTGGTTAGTGTGATTTACAGAACAAGTAACTGTCACGTAGTTATAACTTTTGCTAAAAAAAACCCTTTTTTGTTGGAGTTAGTATACAAACTTTGATTCTTCCACTAAAAGTCAATGATTTTTTTTAGGCTTTATTAGAAGAAATAAATATGGTGGCATAAGGGAAGAGTATTTCATATTTCCAAAGACATGTATTTAAAATAAAAAGGAATTTGGGAAGTGAAATATGACACTGAAAGGCTATAGATCCAATGGATTCTTTCTAATTTGTCAGATCCTAAACATTCAGATTCCTACATTCAGTTTTGTGAAAGAAGACAAAGATATATCAAATATCTTGTATATTGGAATATATCAAATCAGTCAAAATATTGAGGCCAAGTTGGTAAGATAAATTATAAATGGTTAATACTTTTAGGAATTTTCTTTCTTGGTATTCTTTTTCATGAGGTTCATAATGAAACTAAATAATTAAACATTTTTTTATATTTATGGAGTTAGACTGTACTAGATTGCTAAAGTGTCTTAAAGGTAAAAGCTACAGTATAAAAACAGACTAGTATACGAGATTAAGGGAACTGATGGGAGTGCTGTGAATGCTGTGGTGGGTGACTAGAAGAAGAGTCTAGTGGTAGACACCGTATTGTCCTCTTTTCATTTTCTGTGCCTTCTTCACATGCGCCAAAAGAGGAAGGTAAGATTTCACCGTCCCCAAGCCACACTGAGACTCTCTTCACTATTGAATTACATTTCGTCTTTTTTTTTTAATATGTTTAAAAAACCCTAAAACTCAGTGATTTTTTTTAAGGACCAATTTTTATCTAGGAATATATTTTAAGCAAGGTTTCTTTATAGATTGTCCTTAAGAGTTTTCCAGTTCTTGATGAATATACTTAGTAAAATTTGCGCACTAGATTTGCCATTTCATACAGACAGCTCCACTTTTGTATTATTTTTTTTTCCATTGGGCAGAATAAAACAATAAAAGAATATTTTTTTTTCCTAAATAAGTGCCTATAGGGGAAAAAAAACCACTTAACAGTGAAGACCTAGGTATAGTACTATAAAAAATTTCAGAATGCAGTTTTAAGATACTACATTTTGAGCAATGTACTGCAAGACTGGAACAGATTGAACTCCTTATACACATTCAAGACATTTCTTCAAGAATATTGAACATTGACTAGGAGATCAAATGTATCTCAAAGCATCTCATTGCAGTTCTTAAACAGATGTCTCATTTAGTCTGGAAGTTTTTTAAAAAATTCCTTGCAGGGAGATTTCATGGATGCACTGTTGCTACCGGACCAAGTGAGACAGAATTCCAAATTTGTTTGCTGTGAGTATGTCATATTTTCAACACAAAACCTAACACAAACTATCAAGATAATGCGTAGTGGCAGTTCATATTGAAATTTCTTGCAGGTGTCAAAGAGGTGGAAGATAGATAAGTGAGGGAGAAGAGAGTGAAAAATCATTGATAAAGCTTTTTTTTTTCTATCTGAGCTGTTGGGGTATCAGAGTGGATGTTGCACCTGTGGCAACAAAGTGAATATTATAACCTGACATGTCATTGAAAAAAACTTACTGTATCTCGTTGGAAGTTATTCACTGACTCTCATTTGCTTTATGAATTTTGGAAATGCGAATGTATCACACGGGTACATACTGTATCGAAAGGTTAAAACAGCAAAAATGGTTGGGTTTTGGTGACTTTTTTTGAAAAATTAACGTAGGATTTTGGGGAAGTAGGGTAAGGTATTGTTTTGAGGTTGGGGGCAAACTGTTCATTTTTCTGACAGTAAATTATTATTAACTGACTAAGTGACACAATTCCAAAGAGCTCTATTATCTGCTTTTCTGGCTATCATGAATCTGTAAGACTGCTGCTCACCTGCGAATAGCCAGGGCTTTGAGAATGACAGAAAAGTGGGTTTTCTCTGTCACTGATGTTGTTATTCAGCAATATGGAACAACAATCACTGTTCAGCGCTGGGCTCCATGGGGCATTCCCTCCACAAGGAAAATCCCTGAGTGGGAAGCCAAGCCAGCCTCAGAATTGCCTTGCAAAGCCAGAATAGTTTAAAACACTTAAAACATGAAGTTTAATTGTACTTTCCATTTTGCTATGTGCATGTCTAAGCAAGAAACTACTAGTGCTCCAATGTTAGTGATGGCCATGCGTGTGTTGCTGACACGAGTGTATTAAATGGGATCAACCGATTGACCCAACAGAGGGTTCAAATGACATTTCTGCTGTATCTTGTAGCATTCTGAAAATGGGTAGTTGATCTGATAGTCTGAATCAAGCCTTCCCCTATCTGTGCCAAAAAACGTCTCCATGGAAAGGGTACTAATTCTATTCACATTAATTGTGAAAGGGAAGACAAATTATCCAATTACTGAACTCACACTTCCAGGCAATACAAAGTAACATGCTGATTAATCTAACTATGTAGGGAGAAATAGTTCTGGGTTGTTTTTTGGTTTTTTTTTAACTTCAAGAGATCTCCTGAAACAAGCAGCATGGAGATAAGCATAGAAGTGAGCTAAATGAGTAAGAAAGTGTAAGTCGAGTACTGGGTATGGGGATAAGATGGGTATTTTACTAGCTGAATTAAAAAGAGAAAGTTCCAAATCTAGTGAATAAAATTCCTAAATATTTGTAATTCAGACATACTTTTCTGCGGTCATATTTCTCCTATTTGTTAATCTGATTGTAATTCCCTACTCAGATCCTTTTGGCCAAAGCCATGTTTATCGGTGTTCCTTTGATCAATACTCCTCGGTAGGACCACAAATTCAGACACCATTTTCCTGCCACTTCTGTAATTAAAGGTTTGAAGGGTTTTTCTTTCTTGTGGGTGTTCTGAGAGAAGATGATTGAATCCCAGTCTAAAACACAGTTTTCTTAAGCTAGCAATAAAATAATAATGAAAAGAAAGTTACCTGCCATGAGCTCAACTAGCTAATATACATTCAGCTTTAATACAGTACAAAAAAGAAAGCAACTCGTTTAAAAAGCAATTTTTAAAGCTGGTTTCTTCTCATGTGTCTTGAGTACACTTTTTTAAAATCGTCCTTATGAATGCAGCTTTTGATATGCAGAAGAAAGGGGAAATACATTGTGTAAAAATACATGGACTGGATGGGAAGAGTGGCCTTTAAAGAAAAGCAAAAATCTGTTGTTTTTTAACTAATTATCTACTGCCAGATAATATACAATCTCTGTATACTACACTCGTAGTTAAGAAGATAAATTTCACTGGCTGTTTTTCATAATTTTTCAAAGAGCAGCGTTTGTAGAATTGGTTGTACCTGTATACATCTTCTACATCAGGCTGTGTTATGTCTCCACTACATCAGTAGTTTCATATAGAGATTGATCCTGCGTAGGAGCTGGTGGTGCAGGACTTTGTTGTTTTAGAGAAGGAAGGCAAATAATGCAAGGAAAAACTGCAACTATTTTCAGGGCGTTTTTGTGCACTTTTGAGCTTGTTGAATGTGTATCAGAACACTTGTGACACAAGAGTTTTCTGATAATCTGTTGGTATTCTCCAACAGATACCTGTTATGAGCATGGACAGACAAATGTACCCGCAGTATGCAAGCAGGAGTACAGTTTGGGGGCTCTACTAAAGTGAGAGCATGTTTTGACGTGATTTTATCAGCTACATTATGGTAAATGCAAGGTTATTTATACATCTTTAGAAATTATTTATAATAAGATAGCTATGTTTGATGGTTGTAGGCAGTTATTCCAAGTTCATGATTTGTGTTCAGGATCCTGTGCTATATACTACTTTTTCTTCGGGTGGGGAGGTGTTCTGAAGAAGGCATATGCACTAGATCCTAAAGTTATATAGCATCTAAAGTGATGGAATGGCCTTTGGGAGAGCTGCGTAGCACGCCAAAGAAAAACCTAGAGACTGTGCTATCTGGGTCCGTACTTACCTCCAGTGTGGATGGGTCAAGCCGGCTGACTTAAATTAAATCCATAACAATATTGTTTCATAATGCCTTGTGGAGGCATCCTGTGACCATCACTGGAAAGAAATTAGCTTTTTTGGAAAGGTCTGGAATCCTGGAATGCAAAGAATTCTGCAATTGCTAGGTGGNTAAATCCATAACAATATTGTTTCATAATGCCTTGTGGAGGCATCGTGTGACCATCACTGGAAAGAAATTAGTTTTTTTGGAAAGGTCTGGAATCCTGGAATGCAAAGAATTCCTCAGCTCGAGAACTGGAGAAGAATACCATAAGCAAACAGAGGATACAGTCAGGAAATGCGTTGCGTTTTAGCTCACTCTTGGGCTAATACTCCTGAACTCAGCCCGGAGGTCCAAGGCTGTACAGAACACAAGAATTGAGACTCAAGATGTAGTTGTGTCCATACTAATATATAAGCTTGCAGTATGTCTGCAACTCAGTTACTAATGTAGTGTTCTGTATTGTAGTGCTAAAACCTCTTCTTTTAATGTTCACAAAGAAACCAGGCTTCTAATTTTTCAGAATTTCTAATTTTCACATTTTTTCTTAAATCGTATCTTGCTATCATTATTCATTCACTCTTTGCAATTATGATAGTGTGAAGATGGACAGTGCAATTTGCTGTGTAGCTGGTAATCTCTGTTCTCTCCTCAAAGGTACCTCTGCTTACAGGACTTTCTTAGAATAGATTCCGAAAATGTACATACAGGTTTCATGTTTTTAAGCAACAAGGGCATAAACTATTTATTATGAAAAAGACATGGTGGGAAACAGTCCAGAACTGGAAGAACACACTTTAGACAGTGCAGTCTGAAAAAGTGTTAGAAAAAATATAGAAAATATAGCAAAGAGAAAAGCTGCTCATGCAAAATATTACTTGTCATAGTAATAATTATCATATTAGTTATAATTTTATAAGAATGATATTTCAGCCCAGGTTGTGATAACAACGACCTTCTTTGGAATGATTTGATGATAAAGCAGCATTTCTTTATATATATATATGCGCACTAGGATATGTCACAAGAACATTAAATGCTTATTCACGCTGAGTGGGATATTTAATCTAGGGATATTGCCTTTCTCCACTATTATTAGTGAGCTTTGGTGTGATGTTGCCACTTTGTTATCATTTCATCTTCTTCCTGCTTTCGGTCAGTGAGAGTTGGCCTCTATCCTTATGCAGCGTCAGCACATCCTACGTATGACCTTTGGAAAAAGGGTTTGCAGCTCAGCTAGCTAAAATAATGTGAACTGCAAAGACAAACAGAAAAAATGGGAAATAGTATTATATCACTCCTTAAACCTATAGCCTTTATTATACTTCCTTTGGCTTGCTCCCTTGAACGGAGTTATCAATAAATGCGAGAAGCAGGGATTTTTACAAATTAGGTACAAGTATTTTCAAGTGCACAATATATAATTTTAAGCGTCGACTCTTCTGTGCTAACATAATATACCACAAATACTTTTACAAGCTTATGGATTTTAGTAAGGTTTTGATAGCGTCCCTCACAGCATCCTTCTGAACAAGTTGTCCAACTGTGGAATGAGCGGGTTCACGGTGTGCGGTGTGAAGAACTGGCTGAAGGGCAGAGCTCAGAGGGATGGAGTGAATGGGTCTGGCTGGTCACCAGTCACCAGCGGTGCTCCTCAGGGTTCCGCTCTAGGGCCATTCCTGTTCAATGTGTTTATCAACGATCTGGATGCAGGATCTGAATGCACCATTAGCAAGTTTGCTGATGATACCAAACTGGGAGGTGCTGTTGTGTCAAGGGACAAGAAACCTTGCAACGGGATCTAAGATAGATTGGAGCATTGGGCAATGATTAATGGGATGAAATTTAACAAGCCCAAATGCCAGATTCTGCACCTAGGATGGAGTAATGCTGGGCACAAGTAAATTTGGGAGAGGAGTGGCTGGAGAGCAGCCCCGCAGAAAGGGACCTGGGGGTGCTGGTTGACAGCAGGCTCAACAGGAGTCAGCAGTGTGCCCTGGCAGCCAAGAGGGCAACCCACATCCTGGGAGGCATCAAGCACAGCATAGCCAGCCAGTCAAGAGAGGTCATTATCCTGCTGTATTCAGTGTTGCTGCGGCCTCACCTGGAGTACTGTGTGCAGTTCTGGGCCCCACAATTTAAGAAGGAGGTGAAGGTCCTTGAATCTGTCCAAAGGAGGGCAACAAAGCTGGAGGCAGGGCTGGAAGGACTGTCCTGTGAGGAGCGGCTGAGGACTTTGGGTTTGTCTAGGTTGGAGAGAAGGAGGCTGAGGGGTGACCTCATGGCTCTCTCCAGCCTCCTGAGGAGGGGACGTGGAGAGGGAGGTGCTGAGCTCTTCTCCCTGGGTCCAGTGATAGGAAGTATAGGAATGGTTCAAAGCTACGCCAGGGGAGGTTTAGACTGGTCATTAGGAAGCATTTCTTTACTGAGAGGGTGGTCAAACACTGGAACGTTCTTCCTAGAGAGGTGGTCAATGCCCCAAGCCTGCTGGTGTTTAAGAGGAACTTGGACAATGCCCTTAATAGCATGCTTTAACTTTTGGTCTGTCCTGAAGTGGTCAGGCGGTTGGACTAAATGATTGTTGCAGGTCCCTTCCAACTGAAATTATTCTGTTCTGTTCTGTTCTGTTCTGAAATTGCAGTGGAAGAGAAGAGAATGATGCCCTGGTTATCTAGGAAAACTATCTTTCTAAAATTTTACCTGGTTGAAAGCTCTGGCTCCACTGCCATAAAGTGCATACATAGTAGTTTTGTGCCGTAAGGGTATTATATTGCAGTGACTGATTATATTCCAGTGACTATGTTAGATTTTTCTTTGTAATTTTGAGTTTGTAGAGTGATTGTTCAAAATTTTATGGCCTGTCTCACTTGAAAAGAAAAATAGCTTGGCTGGTGTTTCTATAACATGAAAGTTTTAGAAATTGTTTCTCATTTGGAATTTTTGGGGGGATTTGTTCCTTGTTGAACTGTTAAATTCCTAAAGCAAAATAAATGTTAGAAATTATCAAGGAAAGGAATAGAGGCCAAACCAGAAGTCTGTGACAAACAACAGCAACAACAAATTTACTGGACTGCAAGGCTGCAAATACTTCGCTTGGGCTGTTAAACCTTCTCCTAGACTAAGTAGTTCAGAGGTCTTGTGAGCCTTGGTGCCCAACGCTGCACTGTGTACGTAGACAATAGAACAGTTATCTGCTCCCTTCTAGGAAGTTTCAGATTGAAGGGGATCAGGAAAAGACATCCTTGTGACTTCTGCGGTAGCTGTCACTGAAGTAAGTACCGCTCAAGAGAGGATAAATGATCCTGTGACACCTTTAATGCTGAAAGTAATTTAAAGAGTAAAAAAATACACAGAAGCCTTAATTGTTTAGAGAAAATTATTGCTACTTAGCTAAGAAAAGAAAAAAGCACCACACCCTGTAATGAATGATAATGGCCTCAGTTGGGTGCAAACAGTGGTGTGCTAAAGTCTGTCACTTTCATCAATCTATGAGGCAATTTATTTCCAAGAGCATTAACTGTAGTGTGTGTAAAGCATAACAAGTGCTGTAAACTTTTTCAGTGTATTATGAGATTCTGTTTGCTTCAACACAACTGGGCCTTGAATAAGGCATTAGTCACTCAAGTGTCATTAGGTTCCCTAATGTCTACGAGAAAAGCCGATGCAGAAGTCTTTTGCTGTAAACAGTTTCTTTATAAAATTTTTGTTGAAAAGTTAGAATTATTTAATGGAACATTTCTTGAAGTTGTGGTTTTGCTGCATGATCCCCAAATGATCCCAGTGATATTCTGTTATTTTGAAATAAATTGAATGAGTGTGGAGGGATCACATTGAAAGAGAACACCAAACATCTGAACTTCTGCTTGTGCAATGTTGTTACATTAAAACTAACGTTTCCTGTACCAGTTTTACAGTGGTGCCACATTTGAAGCCAGCATGGTCTAAACTGTCTTCATTCACAAAATATTAAATGTATTTATTATAGGAAGAAAAAAATGTACTGAGAATACAAGTTTCATAAGTACAGTCTGAAAATTTTGAAGACGTTATGCAGTAGCGGATATTTTGTACTTGGTGAAGTATTCAGGTATACCATATATAATATATATGGAGGCTCAGGATCATGTGCTTTTGAAATAACACTCAGTAATAATTCTTACCAGTTCGTATACGCAAAGGATTACAACTTGGTGCTCTTGGAATCTGAAAGTCTTTGTAGTCCTTTGGGATTGGCCATACCGGGATTTTTCTTCTCTGCCACGGCAACCCCTGAGGAGAAAGTTCTGAGAGAAACTTGAAACATTTTTGCTGCTCTACATTGTTATTTAAAGGAATTATCAGCTTAATAGGAATATCAGAATTGGCAAATGAGATAAAGTAATGAGGAAAATGAAGTCTTTTGCACGGCAAAGGATATTGTTCCCTGTAGTCATATATGTTCCATGTAATATTTTAGTTCATGCCGCATTCCATCCCAGCACAATCTGAAATCCGTATGCATATCACAAAGCCAAAATATGTCGCTATAGTAGAGGTCTTTCCCTTCTGATGGATGCATACCGATACAGTCTGGCCATTCAAATCATCTGTAGTGCTCAAAGAGTTTAGAAAGCTTGTACAGCTAGGCGAGAAAATCAAGCTATGGAAGCAACAGTGAAGATCCACAGCGCAAACCCACAAAATGTCACAGCCCTGGGTGGTGTCTGGCAAAGAGCTGCATCCAGAATAGAGGACTGTACCTAGTCACCGTTCTTACTGCTCTGCGTAAACTGTTTTGTGCACGTATGTACTTCATATATTGGTGAAAATCTTAAGTTAGATTTTGAGAAGCTGTATAGGTACTAATTATGGGGATATATATTTTTTTTTTTTAAATTCATCCTCTAATACATCAGGACTGGACTTCATGTTTTGAATGTAACTAACGTTGTACAATTATATATTTATTTGATATTGACATAGAATAAGAAAAAAGTGTACTGAAACCGAAAATTCCAGTATTATATCAGTTCAGTAATTTAAATGGAATTCTACTTGTATATGCTTGTAATTATACTAAGAAATTTGGTAAAGGAAAGTAAGGCTAAAATTTCTTAGTGTGCAACAGATAATCATCTTGTAATTCAGACGAGTTTTTAAACTGGGAAAAGAAGAAAACTCAGTTGTGATTGTGATAGACTTTCAGTGCTATTTCCTTTTAGCTTTTCTGTGCTTAGTGCCCAAGTTCATCATAGACATTGCATCTCGGAGACTGATAAGTCAATGCAAAGTTTGCATTTTACTCTCCCAGTGGAGTTGACCTTCACTAACTGCTTGTATTGCACTTGCATGGTTCATATCACAGCGTCAGCAGAATCCTTTGACTGAAGTACAGACCTTAATTCAATTGAGGTCATCTATGATCTTATATACTCGTTTTCCTCTATTTACTGCGTATTATCAAGGTAAAATCAATACTAATTGCAAATAAAACAATCAGAATTCAAATATATAACAAATATGTTTATATGTAGGATATTAAAATTCTCAAAAATTATTTTAGTCTCAACATCTTGTGAGGTTTTCCATCATAGACACCACATCTTTTTTTTTTTTCTAAATATCAGCAACGTTTCACACTCAAGTTTTTACATACCCAAACTCTATGAACAAATTGATTTGGTTGTTTAGGGCTTAAGCCAAATTGCACTGAGGTAACACAGTTTGTTGATAGCAGAGTTGGTTGAGGAATTTGTAACTAAATTAAACAAATAATTCCTTTGAATATTTTTCCACATGAAAAGTGTTTTTTCAGAATAGAAAAATGTAAATACATGTATCACCTGATAACTTTAAAGTTTGATCAATATTTGCAGTTTAAACTAGTTCAACATCCTTAGCCAATGAGGTCAAATATCATAGACACATACATCATAGAATAGTTTGGGTTGGAAGGGACCTGTAAAGCCCATCGAGTCCAACCCCCTGCCATGAGCAGGGACATCTTCAAC
>RSEF01000004.1:48746922-48761158 GCA_003993805.1 Himantopus leucocephalus | reverse complement strand
AAGCAAGCTAACAACCCGATCCAAAACCCGGGCTAAATTAATTTTACACATATGTCCCTATGAATCAAATCTTTGTATGTAGGCTTTGGGTATCTGGGGAGGCTGAGGTGGTTGATTTATCACATTTTCAAGTTTTGGTGTACGATATAATTGTTTAACAAAAAAGTTATCTAACGAGCAGTTAAGTTGCTTAGCAGAGGACAAAATTTCACGCTGAAATGCAAAGATTTGATAGATGTGCTATGATAAATTATAAAAATCAGATATTAATGGTGATGTTTCTTATGTTTTCTCTATAATAATAATAAAAATAAAATCTGCATTAGCCACAAATACAAAATAGGTAACAAGTTCAAGATATATAATAAAATTGCGTGCATGTTTTGCTTCCTTTTGTAAGTTTTTTAGAGAAAGTCTTTGGCCACAGGGTTGTATTTAGTTTGTACACTCTCTGCTGTTGAACTGAAAAGACTTTTTAAAAGCACAGGCAATTTAATATCCCTAATGTACTTTCTTTAATGAAGAATGCACCCGTATCTATTGGTTAGTTACTTAAGGTACAGAGGACGTCATGCAGCTCTTTTTATTATACCTATGTGTTTTGCATTTTTTGCATCAACAAAGAGGAAAGCTGCAGGCTGACCTTTCCAGCTGTGGATCTTCAGGCGTCTCCCTCTACTTTGTGCATTTAATTTTCATTCCAGATGCTAATTCAATGGTTTCCTTTTGTAATTTTCATAGAAACACCTCTTGTGGCTGAAAGCTTGAATTCAATTAGCTTTAGAACTACTATTCTCATGGGCGTAGTTGAATATATAATATAAATAGCTATTTTTTCTTGATAAAGTAACTTTTACTATTATTATGCTGTATTAAAACACTGCTCAAAATTATAACTGTACTGTTCTTTTAGGCTGCTAAGCATATCTGATGAGTTAACTACAAATCTGTTCTACAAAATCTTATTTTCATTCCTCCTATGGGGAAAAAAAATCAGTATGTGTTCAGTTTTAGATGATAAGCAATTCAGCCTTGTACAGTGAGCTCTTCTTATCTGGAAGTTGACCATTGCAGTATGGTGATCCTGAGTAGTTACAGGATATGATATCGCTTTATCTTGCAATCAAAGGACGTGAAATGGAATAGAGTAATTCACCATATGTAAATGCAGGGGGTGTGTGAAATCTAGTATGGCTATTGGAGCATGGATATATGATTTTACAATCTTGAAAATTAAATTCCCTCTCTCTGTCAGTGCTCAAATTTTAGGAAGCCACAAATCTACTTACATTCTCTTTGTTTACGTACTTCCCATTCCTCCTTTTTATTTTGTTTGTTTTCTGTTTTCTTTTACCCATGTATTGTCTGCTCCTAAACTGGAGGGAGAATAGTACCTGAAGAATACTGCCTTTTTTCATCATTGTTTATTACGGCCAATTCCTAATTTCAACTTGCAAAATAAAAAATGTAGAATATTGTACAGTCAACACTGAAGTACATCTTCTCTTTTAAGTAGTGCAATTCATCTGATTCCTTAGGTGTTCCTTTCATTTCCTCAGGAGATGAATGAAGATACAGTTTTAGATTTGTCTGCTTGGACTGGAGAATTTTTTGGTACAAAACCCCAGTAATAAAAGGAAATTGAAATTTACTCTTTCCTTTGCAGTTCATCTGCTTTTTTTGCCAGTTGTGTATAAACTTGGTCTTTGATTTTCAAATGTTTGTGGTAAAGCTGAAATTACATTGACCTTTTCATGGTTTATCTCTTGATATCCATTCTGAAGTATCAAACTATTTTCCTATACTAAAAGAATTCCAGGCAAAAAAAATGTAAAGTAAATGAAAACTTTTCACTAAGGTGCAGTTAAGGCTGTTGGTATATATCAGTAGGTTAAGGGAACTTATACTAAAGAGAAAATCTTCCTTTACCTTTGTGGCTCATCATGAACAACGAATCTAGTGCAATTTTTCTGTTGAAGAACTGAATTGATTTTATGCAAAACCTCTTTGTGGAGGAGGTCTCAAAATACGGGGGATTTTGACACCACAAAGCACAGGACACACGTAGGAAAACTATGCTTTCAGGATAACCGCTCAGTATACGCACTGTGTTATAGTTTTGTTTTCTTGTGTCTTATTAACAGTATGTAACACAGTAATGTAAAATGAGATTTTCATTAAATTTTCTTTATTTTAAAAGTAAGCCAGAATCTGTATTGAAAAGACTTTTAAAGCTATTAGATGCAATGCATTTTAAAAATTCAATTTATGAGAAATGTAAATAGCAAATAGCTTTATATTCGGCATTTCAGAACATGTGCTTTGCTTGTATCACCTGGATGCAGATACATAAGACTTCTGTATTAAAAATTATGCTACAGAGCTACACAGAATTTGCTGACTTGAAAGCTTGCATGGAAGGAAGAACAGTAATTAAATCTGTTAGCCTCCAGAGAAAGTTAAGAGGTATGATGTGCATAATCCTTTTATTGTATATGGAATGGAGAAACATGGGCTTAAAGGAGATTAGAGAGTGAATGATGGGTAAATGGAATAACTCAAAGCAACAAGTGCTATCCTATAAGTGATAGTTTCTGTGTAAAAATTCAAATACATTTGCAATTGGAAGTTGAGCTTGAAATTCTTTTACCTACAAGGTAGATGAATCTTTAAAAGTTAAATGTTTATGTTGCTTCTATGTAGAGAGACATCTTTCCATCTTTCCAATTGTTACTGTATTTATATACCTGTTACTTTATCATTGTATTACTATTATGAATTCATGTGGTTTTTGACTGTGAGATTTTGAATCACAGTAAATGGAGCGTGATTTTTCTATTGATTACCGTGTTTGTTACGCTCTTTTAAAACCAACTTCCACTGCTGAAGGGAGAATCTTTTGGTTTTCTTTAAAAACAAAGTATCTTATGTAGGTTTATAGCTTAATCTTTAAACTATCCACCTTTCTATCTGAGCCCAAATAAGATGGTAGTACTAGATTTGACAAGTATTTCTTATAGTGAAGAATATTGATAGGTAATTTTTTTTAGAAAGTTTCAAGGTTAATGTATGACACTCCTTACAAATACCTTCTTGAGGTAAACTGTAGATGCTGACATTTTTAAAATGTTAAGAAACATTTTAAAGATATTTAAGCCTGTTCTACACAAGTGTTATAGAAGTACAGTTAAAATGGTTGAACAATTATTTTATGAAGGCCTTTTTATTCATTTCTGTTAAAATGGCTACACGCTAGTTCTGCGTGCCGGAGGTTCAACTTAACCTTTGTTCTAAGAGATGGGATTTGTCATCACAGGGCCATTGCAACTGATGAGTTACCTGAGGTTTCCCAGAAAGTGCATAAATACAGCGAAGGTGAACACTGGTTCTACCCCATGTGGTATAGCTGACGTTAAGATGATCATCTCTTGGCAGGTTGGGACACTTTACTGGAACACTGTAGGGTCCTGTACTTTGCCACACACCAGGCCAGACTTAGGTGTAAGAGATTGAAACCTCAAGCTGAGTGAACCTCATTGAGGTTATCAAATTTGTTTTAGAACTTCTGAGAAATGCATAGCACCGAAAGTTAAACGGGTCCCAGGCATACTGGAATTGCAGCACATGTGTAGACCACTGATGTAGCTTGTGTGCAGGTCTGAAACATCTGACATGTAGAAACCATGTATAGGCTGTAATGCAAAGTAAAAATATATAAAATTGCACCAAGTCTTTTCCAAAGTCCTCTAATTATGCTAAAACTACACTAGCACCCTTAAGAGAAGTGACTCACAAATTCCAGATGTTCAAAGTCCGGCATGTATTGTCTTGCTTTGAATGACTTTACGAATGGATATCAAGACAGCACGTGGTAAACAAAACATTTTTTGCTAGCAATTTTTTTAAATGCATTGTACCCCACTTTGGAGAATAATAATAATGTAGGTTATACTGAAACGCCACTTGTAGATAAAGCCGATTTGATGGTGTCCTAAGTCTCTCCCCTCAAATGCTCCAGAAAATCTTTCCTAACCAGTCTTTTTCTTTGAGGTGATGTTGTATGGATGCAGTGTTTAATTACAGAAAATGTTTATTTAGACTTTGTGTTTGGTAGCATGCATGCTTTAATGAAATATTAACATTTAATACTTACATTTAATGCTGTATTTCTCCCGTTCATGGAAAGGATTTCCTTATCCTGTTTTTTTGGTGCAAATACAGTAAATGTTATTCTATATTGTAGCCAAAATACTGCTCTTCTAAATTTTTCTCCTTGAAGATTGTCTCCGATTGCATAGTTAATTGCACCGTAATTTTTATAATTTCCTATTTGCCTGTGTAGCACAATTGCATAAAGTGGTTTCCTTATTGCGCTTCATACAGGTCTTTACCACTGTTTAACTCATGCTTAGTTATTGGTATTACCACGGCTTTGCATGGCACAAATATTTTTGACATACTTTCTCCATTTCTTTCTGCCTTTGCTATAAGCAGATATGTGATACTCTGTCTCTAATACTTGTATGTCACTCGGTTTTTCCCCCGCTGTCTTTCAAATGAATTTGTTAGTTACACACCTTCATTTTGTTTTTTGTACAAAATGAACACTGCTGCAGAAAACTTCTGTTTGCACCTCAGGCATTCAGTATGCTCTGGCTAGTCTAGCATTTTTTTCTAGTGTTTGACTGTCTATCATAAATACTTTTGCCTTTTTTTGCATTTGGTCTCTTAAGAACGCATTCTTTAGCATGCACCCTCGTTGGTGAGTTACTCACCATTTGTTACGCGCACGTTCTCCACTTGTCAATAGCTAAATCAGCTCGTACTTTTTTCTCACCAGAACTTTTTTTTCATAAATCTCATCTCTGAAAACACAAAAAAAGAAAACACCCAACCCTCAAGCAGACTTCTCCTTTTTTTGATGTCAGAATTTTCTTTTTCAACAAGCTCATTGCTAATATTCTTCAGAAAAGCAAGCTTGTTTCCAAATTGAAGATGATGTACATGATTCAGCTTAATCTAATTTTCTGCTCTTTTTATTCCGGAATCTATTGGCATTGTATTCTTTAGATTTTTTGCCTAAACACCACGTAGTTCATTTATCCCACTTGATATTACTTTGGGGTTGATTTCAGTCGTTTATGGGAACAGGGACCCACATAAAACACAGTTGGCTTAACAGGTTTAGGTAGTCAGACTTCTAAAGTACACTTGTTTCTCAGTAATTTGGCTCAATACCCATACCTGAATATATCCAGAGAAAGCAACAAAGAAATTTATGTTCTTGAATTACTCCCGGTACCTGTATTAGGAAAACAGGACAAATTATCGAGTTACATCATTTGGTGTGATGAAATTCTGACCTGAACTCCGGTAACCAAATGACTGTAAAGAAGGTCTTTTTAGAAGAGGCTAAAGGGAAGGTTTTTTCTCTTAAGCAACTGATGTTCTTAGAAAGTGGTAACAAAACCCAGCATTCTAGGTTGCAGGTGACGTGCAAGATAGAGTGAGAGCATCTGGAAGGCAATGAAGAACAATAAAAACCAGTTTTATATTGCAAATCTATTAATAAGGGAAGGAGTATCTAGCCAAAGTCAAGAAGATCAGAGGGCTGGAGCACCTCTGCGGTGAGGACGGGCTGAGAGTTGGGGTTGTTCAGCCTGGAGAAGAGAAGGTTCCAGGGAGACCTTATAGCGGCCTTAACGTATCTGAAGGGAGCCTACAGGAAGGCTGGAGAGGGACTTTTTACAAGGGCATGTGGTATTAGGATGAGGGGTAATGGCTTCAAACTGAAAGAGCATAGATTTAGATTAGATATTAAGAAGAAATTTTTCACTTTGAGGGTGGTGAGCCCCTGGTGCAGGTTGCCCAGAGAAGCTGTGGCTGCCCCTTCCCTGGAGGTGTTCAAGGCCAGGCTGGATGGGGCTTGGAGCAACCTGGGCTGGTGGGAGGTGTCCCTGCCCAGGGCAGGGGGGTTGGGACTGGATGATCTTGAAGGTCCCTTCCAACCAAAACCATTCTATGATTCCATCCAGAAAATATTCCACGAGGGTGGACATGTACACTGGCATTCTGTGATTCTGTGATTCTATGTAGCAAAGAGGCCAGGTAGAAATATGGACAGAAGTAAGTTGACAAATTAAGATGGGGCAGTGGTCTGTGAATGCAATGAGTATTTTCTAAGCAGAGTTTTCTTAATTTGTGTTCTTTTTGGTGTTATTCAAAACACCATTGTTATTGTTTTCAGAACCTTTAGTAAGGTTTGTTATTGTACCTATAAATAGGCACTACTACAGAAATATTTTAAGAGGTTTATTTCATGAAGGGAAATTGTATGCTGATGCATATTTTTAACCTTATTTGAAAAACTGGAGGTACAGATTTGTGGTCTTTACTCATAAAAAAAGCTGATTTCAATGAATTTTAGATTTATACTGAAAAATCATTCTGAAATCCTCATTTTATGTGCATTGGAAGTTCTGCTGACTAGCAAGTAAGTAGCAGTTAGTCGACCTTAAAGTTTAGAAAACACACAAACATTCATTTTTCAATTTTCTGGTGATATGTAATTAATTTACATTAACAGATTGATAAAGAAGATTTTTAAAAGGCTTTGAGTTCATTAAAGCTACAAGGTTTATCATTTTAATTTTGAAATACAGCGTATATTTTAGTAGGTTTGCAATTTATCTTTCCCACAATACTTCACGTAGATAATAAAATTAGAATTGCAAAGTTGGAGGAAAAGTATATAAAGGAATAATTTTTCATTCTTTTCTGATTCTAGATTTCTGATTAATTTATTTTAATGTATTTACTTTTCTTAAGTAAATAATTTTGTACTTTGGTCAATACATGGGATTTCTTTATACAAAAATATATAATTTCAAGGGTCTCGGCAACTTTGTATATTTGAAAAATCAAGTCTTCTGGAAAAATACTGCTGCAAAAATTTAATCCCACATAGAAGTATTTTATATAATGTAAGTCTGCTTGCTATAAGCAAATAGGAATGCAGCTGAATTCTGTTTCTACTGAAATAAAATCTGAATTCAACTGTGAAAAGAAGATCAGATGTTTCACAATTTTTAATATAAAAACTTGACATATTGTTAATATATATAGTGTATGTGAACACATAAAGATTTTACATAAATGATAGTACATAAATGCAGCTTTCTATGAAAAGAAGGACTTGCATTTTTTCCGCTATAGTTTCCATAACTTAAATATTCATGAAGCACAATAGTTTCACAACAAATCAAATTTAATTAAGTGATGCATTTTCACCACTTACAAAAGGTTTATTAAAGGTTTATTTGTTCATGCAAATTAAAGTGTTAGAGTAAAAATCCACATGAAACTTGGCACTAACAATTAAAAAAAAATATTGGAAGATTTCTCACCTCACTGCAGTACCTTGCCATGTTTAAACTGCTCAGCTTGTCATTTAGAATCTTTAATGAAACCAGGGAGGAGGCTATTTATTTGCATAATAGGACATAATTTGCTGTGGTGAGGTTTTAATTATTTATAGGCTGTCTAAAATATTTAAAATGGCATCACTAAGGAGCATGAAATGTTGGATAATGCCTTCATTTCAGGTTTCCTGCCGATTCCTTTATGGGTCAAGCATTTTATTTGTAATTAGCATATAAGCATAGTAGCTTTAGAAACGCAAGGAAAACAAATTCGTTTCAGTATGTTCGCAACCTGAGCAATTCAAAACTGGCAAAGGTCATTGGGAGCAATCAAAGGTACAGAACCTGCCAGAGAGCTGCAGCCAGAAGGGAAAAGATTGATCAGGTGTACAAAATACACCTACTGCATCGTTCTACTCAAGTACCTCTTTATCACGACATGTTTACCTGTCCTTCTTTGTATATAATTTTCTACAGGATTTACCTGTATTTCCTCATTATTTGGATATGTTATTCCTGTAATGCATATAGCAAAGAAATATTTTTTGAAAGACAAGTTCTATTTTGTTCCTATTTTTTAGCTTGTTTTAAATCACTCCAACATATCGATGCATTTTGAGGGATTTCACTCATATAATACAGAGAACTACGTGCTGTTGGAGTCTTCATTATAAAGTGTTGAAAGTGAGGACAAGAGGGAGGAATAGGAATTCTCGCTTTCAGGGAAATTAACTGATTGAGTTGATGTTCCTTATGGTTTGAACATTCATGCCAACATACATGGACTATCAGGTGAAATGTAATCCATTTAAAAAAAGTAACCGGGCTGTAACCGGGCATGTTTCTCCGTCAGAGATGTCTGCAGAGGGATGTGAAGCCAGACTATGGGAAAAATTGCATGTCTCAGAATTCTTCAGAAGAATTCAGGAGAGTTCTGTCCTTGATGTAATTCACGTTATAGTTGGCCCTTCTCTCTAGCCTGGTTAGAACCCTTTGGATGGTAGCTTTGCCCTCAAGCGTATTGGTTGCTCTCACAGTTTGGTGTTATCTGCAAGCTTTTTGAGCAGGCACTCCGTTGCCTCCTCCACTAAAAAAGATGTTAAGCGGAATGGGTCCTACAGTAACACCCGCAATATGCCACTTGTTACTGGCCTCCGGGTAGAGCATGACTCATGAATCACCATTTAAGCCTGGTCATCCAACCAGTATTGTCACCACCTGGTTGTCCACCCATCCAGATGTTACTGTTGTAACTTGGATACAAGAATTAACTTAGTCCTCAATAGTTTAACCTAACCAGACGTGTAGGGAATTCTGACTATAATTAAAAAATTAATAATAGTTGCAAAAACATAAACTCCTTCTTCCAACAACTACTTCAGGAGAAGTACACAATACTTCCAATCTGCTTTTTAGCTTCAAATGGAAGTCTTATAACATTGTTTATATTTAAAGTTTTTGTTTCACCCATTACAGAGTCCTGTCCAGTTATAAGCTACCAGCTTCAGGCTATTTTCTGATGGTTTTCTGCAATCTTATTTATCAAAGCAGAAGCAGAAAAACATCCTTGATGTGTCAGTTAGCATCAATTTTATGTGAAGCTTTTTCAAGGTTCAGTTAAAGTTATTACATATTTAACAGACACCTCAGCAATTTTTGTAAGAGCTTCTGGGCGTTCTTGAATTAGATTTATCCTCAAAATTCCAGTTGTTTTATAATTTAAGGTCCCTAAGCTTTTGATATTGTATTACTCTAGGTATATGTCCTCTCCTCAGTAGAAAAACCTCAGGTTATTTTCCTATGTTTTGTTTGCACACCATTGCTTCTTAAAAGCGAGGCTAATGCCGAAGAACAGAATTTTTGATTTCAGCTCTGACAACTTCTTTCTAATATTTACTCCTTTACGCTTAATGTGATTATTCCAACAGACTTCTGTCCCAACTGCCATCATCGTTGTGTTTCCTGGCACAGGAAACTGCTCTGCTGCTTGTCTGTCTCTCCCTAGTAGAAACTTCCCTGGAGAAACTGGAATATATCTAAGGNAAAAAAAAAAAAAAAAAGTATCATAATATATTGGAGATGAAAAAAAAAGTACTTTAATATAAAAATTCCCAGACACATTTTCATTGTTATAAGTTCATTAAAAATTGCTATTACTTTGTTTACCGGAAGCCACTATGAAAAAATGAAGACATTACTTAATAGAATTTGAAATTTTACCGTATTATTGAAGCTACACTTTCGCTTGAAAACTGATCTTATTATTTTCCATATGACTTTTTATTTCTTTCACATCATTCTTCTTTGGGTTCTCCCATTTTTTTTTTTATGTTTGCATTTCCTTTCTAACTGTGAAATTGTGCATATAGAATTCTGGAATCTGTAATATCAATGTGTAAATTTATCTCTCCCTTTTCCCCATTTTCTCCTCGTCCAGTGAAGATATAAACCTATTTTCTCTAGATATGGTAGGGGAAAAAAAGTATTCTTTTGAAATGAGAATCTCAGTGAATAACTGGTTTTGCCCGGATACTTTTGCGAAGGGATGCAAAACCTTGTCATAGTAATAATTCAGTAGCCATTTACAAATAAGTTAATCAAGAAATGCATTTCTTAATGATAATTTTTTTTACTTCTATAGTTTGTCAAAGTATAAGTTTTACATTTGTCATAAAGAACGTTAGTCTTCTGTCGTTCACTTTTTTTGGTTATCACTCAAAAATGTTGAGTAAAATAGTTTTGACCGGCAGTATTATTGAATTTATGTAGTGTGAAATGGGTTGAATAACTTACACCTTACAGGGATAACAGAGCTTTGTGCAGTTTATTTTGCGTTGCAGAAGCTGACAGTTGTTCCGTATTTGTAAATGAGAATACTAACCCGTACAGTTTGACTTTGGTGACACAATGGTGATAACATGAAGAAAAATTGACCAGAATGGATACTTGACAATATAAAAGATTCTAAGTTTGGTTCCCAACTTAGTTGACCTTACTTGACCAAAGACATCTTTTCAAGTTTTATGGGAAATGGAGCAAGAATTTCAAATGTGCTATCGTGCTATTTGCTTAACATTTAGGAAATCAGCAGGATGCTAAAGTGATATTCATTAACATATTCAGTGTGAACGTAGTGAATGTTTGCCTGCCTGGATTATTGTGCCAGCATTTCTCATTTATATTCTTGATTCATCTGATTTTTGTTTGTTCTTTACAGATTTAGAGATTTATTATTACAAATCAAAGTTCCACCATAATTAATATCTGATCAGGTGAATATAAATCAGGCACCCATGGCAATTACAGTTGTCCTAAAGCTTGGAGCATATGCCAAAAACAAGATCATGATGACACAAACTAACACTGTACTTGTTTAGAAAAGCTTTAAACCACCAGAACTAGATAGCTATAAAGTCACAATTAAGATAAATGTTAGGGGGTTTTACTGTTTAATTAAATGGAAGACATTATGCAGCTCTTAACTTCGTGGATTGATGTTCACAGGACTTTAAGTCCAGTGCTTTTTTTTTTTTTTTGAGATACATAGTTCAAATCTTATTCCAAAAATTCACTCCGATTTTCATTGTATTATCACTTTGATTGCTCAGAAGCGCTATGTTGCTTTCCATTTGAGCCTTTGCAACAAGCTTCATTGTATTCTCCTTCTGTTAAGGTAGCTTCGTTTAGAGCAATTACTTCTCCTAAGTAAATGAAAAAATGGCATTGCATTCCTTTAGCTTTTCGGTTCATTACAAAGTTAAATGACTGTGCCTCCTTAAAACCTTGTCTGAAAAAAGCCTTCCTTCAAATGCACGCAGATTTTTATGCAAGCCTCAAAATTCTTGTGTCAAAACTGTTTTTGTTCTGATCCCATTCTAAGGTTGAAACGCTTTGGCAAATGTAGGATTTTCTGTTTTATCTGAGCACAGCCATTAAAAAATCTGTTCTGTGTGGAAGTCCAGAAACAGGGATGAACTGCATCCCGAATTGTTTGGTTTTGATGAATCGTAATTTGCTGCATGTGAGAGGATTATAGATTAAAGGCTTTCACTGGCCGGAACTATTTTTGTCACTGGTGAGGAAACAACATATAGAAACAAAACCAACATGGCATTACTTTGCGTTCAGATCCGTACTGAACATTGCGCAGGGGCATAGAAATAGCCAGGATGAACTAATTTTGATCGTATTTTGTAAGCAAGCTGCCTTTTCAAACATATATGTGCCAACTTGAAACACTTTTGCAGTTCTTTCCCCTTGCTATGTTCACTGTTTACATCAGTCATACGTTATCCGGGAATTCTGGGAGTTTTACTCATTTTTAAGTTGTTATATTAATCCCACCAATTCAACAATTGTCTCTTCCCCTTGGAGGAAGAAAAGCAGATAATAACTGTCACGGAAGATTCACTAACTGACACTGATCCCATAGCCTAACCTTTGATTGATTACAGAAAATATTTTATTAGAATACAGTGAAGGAAATTTACCAGGGCAGCATTTTTCCCCACAAGAAATACACTCTGTTGTCAAGATAACACACTTGTAAAAAGTAAAGCAACGTATACCAATCTCACACTCCCGATACGGTGTCAATGTACTTGTCCAAATGTCGCGAACTATTTTACCATAATTGTCTAAACAACTGTCAAGAAATATTTTTTTTCCCCTAAGTTATTTAAAACAAGTTTTCAGTTTGGGGTTCTTTCAAAAAAAAAATAGTTTCTTTCTAGTCTCTAATGATCATATTTATTATAAAGGTCTAAAACTTATATCTGATGGCGTTATTATTATTTTGTATCCTTATCTTTTCCCTAGCTCCTCAGTTTTGTTTTTCTAACATTGTTTTGGTTTGAGTTTACCTCTCTCTTCAAGGATTATTATAGCTCCGCTGGTCTGTGCTCAAAGACAGACCTTACATCAGTAGTCACCGTTCCTCTAAAGATACCTCTGTGGCCGTCACGTTATAGGCAGATTTCCTACGGCAAGGCTTATCTTCTCTAGTTTCTTAAATATTGAAAGGCTATAACAGCAATAAAGAACACCGTGACGAAAGGAGGTTACAGACACTCTTGGCAGAGTTACTGTTAGCAAGCTCTTTTGAAAGGAAGATAGTACCTAAAATAACTGTGCCTCCTGAATAAATCATAGAAATGAGCTGTAAATAACACCAAGAAAAATACAGCATTACCAGTGTGACACATTCGGAAATCATGAGTCCACCCAGAATCTATTTTAATCCTGAAGTTTTGTGTAATATATCAATGTATGTGTGTACACTATATGTATAGATAGGTATTTAGGTGTCTGTGTGTGTGAGATGGACTATCTTTAGTTTATGTAAATTTTAATTTGCCTTCTGCTATTGAGAAAAAGAGGTACGCTTGAACCATGCCAGGAAGTATTTTTAAAGAAAAGCTAATTTGTATATCATTATGGCTCTAAGGGTCTAGTCTTAGCACAAATATCGTTATGTTTAGCAATACTGCTATCAGTGTTACATGAATGAGAGGTTATTTTCTCAGCTCTGTGAAGCTGAGAGTTTGTTTGGATGTCCTCTAGCTAAATTTGCACTGTGTATCTTTACTATAAAGTTTGCTGGGCAGGGGAAACACTTTACCAATTTATGAACTTTTTTTCTGTAAGCTGAATTCATGTACCTCTGTGCCGGTGGTACACTGAAATACCAATTTAACTTTCCTGCAACAGGCAGGTTTTATACATCTCAGAGAAATTCCTGTTCGGGGAAGGTGGCTTTTGGAGTTGGAGAAAGACTAGAATTCATTTTGGCCAGAGGCTACGTAGGTACTCCTGGTTGTAGAGGATGCATAGTGGATATATATTCGTTGACATATTTTCTAGCCATCTTGTCACGTTCTCCTAGCAGCTAGCATGTTGTTCGCTGTGGTGGATAAGCCCCTGTGAGCTATTTATAGAAAATTTGTAGCATCTTTCTGTTGCTGTGGCTTTCACATGCCATCCTGATTCTGGCAAGCTGCATCACGGGTATAGACAGGCAGCAACACACCGTCAGCAAAGAAGGTAGATGAGATGGCTGTGTATCCCCAGGGGACACGAAAGGCACAGTTTCCTCGCACTTTTTTGGGGCACCTGCCCTTAATTCATACACTCGCTGAAGCTAGCCCTGGGCATAGAAGCTGCGTTCCTTTACTGCACCCTTGCAGTAAGCTGTGCTTGCCCCTGCCGCAGCGGTTTGGAGCCACAGCTGTACATACTGTTGCCCACTGGTGAGATGCGTACTGTTCACATGTCCCACTCGGAAGGCATAATTCTGCAGCCATAGTGTCACAGTCTGTTTAGATCTCCTAACGTTACAGGACAATGTACAAATTAAGCTTTATTTTATGAGCTCATTAAGAAATATTACAAGCAAACAAGGGCTCAATTCCCTTTGCCCAGACTAATCTCTCATGTGAATTCACTTACTCACCACTCAATTCATAAGGTTTCATACCTTACAACCCATAACTCTTAATTCATACACCTATGAGCAAAATTAGTTACCCAGCCAACGGTGAGAGTGCTCCTCCTTCCTCCTCCGTCATGATGCAGGCGTTCCTTGTATCACACCGGGAAGCAGGGAGGCCACAGCAGTCCAGATGCTGCTGGAACTGCTTCAAAAGCTTTTTGGGTAAGCTGATGTTTTACACCTTCCAGCTTGGAAGTTTGGTCTATACCATTTCTGTGAGTTAGCAGATTCTGATGAAACTGCCAGACAATCAATATGCAAAGATGGACTGTTTGGTGGACAAGGAGTTGGTTGGATGGTTGCATCCAGAGGGTAGTGGTCAACA
>RSEF01000004.1:48707388-48721229 GCA_003993805.1 Himantopus leucocephalus | reverse complement strand
ATCACTTGCCTCTTCACTAAGCAGCGAAGAAATGTCAAAGAAGAAAATACCTGCTAGATGTAGAGATGATACTTTGTGCCAACATAGAGGCAGATGAATTTCAGAGGTTCACAGGAGTTGCTTGAGAGACAGAATACGATCTTGGATAGGAAGATATGTTTTCTGCTTAATCATTTNAGATGAATTTCAGAGGTTCACAGGAGTTGCTTGAGAGACAGAATACGATCTTGGATAGGAAGATATGTTTTCTGCTTAATCATTTGCAGTTCTATTACTTGGATGAAAAGGGGAGGACTTTCCTAAACGTAATGGTGAAATGTGCTTGCCTCACTATCAGTAAAGAAATTTGTTTGTTTTTTTTTTTTTTAAAAAAAGAAATCCTATTATGCATAAGTATTTTTGGTGACTTTTCAGGAATGCATTCTAACGTCCAACACACAGACTAAAATAATAGATAGTGAAGCAGTTCTGTGCCCTTCTTCTTTCCCCAATTCTTAGTGCATCCAGAGGCCCAAGCGCGGTTTGTGCTGAAAGCTCTGCTATTCTAATCCCTGTTGTTTGAGGACACCCTTTGAGGATTGATCCCCTCACTAGGGGTAACTTCTGTTTGCATTTTCTGTGTTCAGCTATATTTCTTGCCTGTGTAGAAGTAGCCTATGACTTGAAGGAGACAAAGAACAGCAGGGAGCCCATTATCCGACTGTCTCTTTAGGTTGCCATTCTTATGCGTACTCATCGTTTCACTGGAGAAAGCTGATGAGTAGAAAGGATATTGCATGTGCAGTATGTCACACAGTACTGTAAATAGGTGAGTTTGACTGAATTAGTAGGCTTATATTCAAATATGAAGGGAAAGCAATAGGTTATACTTGTAATCGAAGTCTCTAAAAATAAGTGGGTTTAGATGCTTTCTTGGAAGTTTGATGATAAATGTGAGTATAATATTAAAAAAGGAAAAAAAAACAAACAGAAGCTTTATGTATTTTGATAGATAAACTCACTATATCCCCTGAAAAGACATGCAGAGACAGCATTTGCACTAAAGGTGCCAGCCACCATTGTTGCACTATGCTTGTAAAATTCATCAAGTAAACTTTTCGTTTCTTATTCTGTGTTCCAAAGTTCTGGCTGTTCTGATCTTTCCGAAGAACAACAATGGCTGTTGTTATAATTATTATTTANCGAAGTTCTGGCTGTTCTGATCTTTCAAGATAACAACAATGGCTGTTGTTATAATTATTATTTTTTTTTTTTAGGTACACCTACCTGTTCTGTTTGTGGTGTTTTTTGTTTTTTCCTCTCTCTAGTAGGTTATCTCTAGTAGAATGTGGAAAGAGTTCTCCACGTTCTCAGCTCATCCTGAATTGGAGGGGGAAAACTGCATTTTGTTCCTTTTTTGGATAGTACAGATTTGATTTCCAATAAGAAGTTACAAAGATTATTTCACGGGTGAAGAGCTAACACTTATGTATATCAAGGTGTTGACACAAATGTGCTTATCCCTTGATTTTACATCCCTAGAAAGCCAGGAAACCGGATAATCCATCAGTTGTTTGTTTCTACGGAACGCCGTATCCCTCTGTCTTCCAGACTAACCCATCTATTTCTGGCACTTGTGCGGTTCAAAAGCCCGTTGTTACAGGTAGGCCCGGAGTGCAGAAACCCAGGACCTTAAAAGGGTCACTGCCGTATTTAAATACAAACTTTCTAAATTATGGTAAATTAAATCATTTTGGAGACATCACTTTTATTTTACTTTCAGATGTAAAATAATTAGTGTACTCCAATTCTCATAGATGAGACTTTTGTAGAGCAGTAACTGAAAAAGAGCCTGTCATGCTATTCAACCAGATGAGCTTTGAGATGAGCGCGCGATGCATGTAGATTTGGGGGTTTTAGCTTTTTTTTGCATAAAAGAAGCATTGTTAGCATGGAATCAAAATGATGATGATAGTCTGGGAGACATGCTTTCAAGGGTAACTTTCACAAATGAGGGTCATAACTAAAAGCTCTTCAACTAGCACAGAACACATTAAACTGGAAGAACAAACAAAAAGCTGGTGTTGGCAGATCAAAGAAAATGAAAGCATAAAAGATACTCTTAGAAGATCAGTTGGCCTAAATATCAGAATTGTAGTAATATCTTTTCTGTCTTATTATCCTCTGTTTTACTACTTTCATGTATACCTTGATTATTTTAGCCACTGGTATCGTTTCCTTCAAAAAGTTGCTCATTTGCTGCCTGGAATTTAATGGGAATAGTGAGTGTTCAAGCTCATGAGAGGAGATTTCTATTCTTGATTGAGAATAAAGTGTTATCAGTCTTGGGAGAATTAATTGAGTTCATGTTCTAATGGGAATAATATTTTTAGCTGATTCTCTTCTACTTTCTTCAGTTAAACTCTAGCAAAGGTAAACCAAACACTGAGGATTGCATTTGGCATGCGTGAAATGTACTTATGTGTGTACTTATGTGTATATATACGCACACGGACTTCGGTGTGTCTGTCTATAGCTGTAGAAAGTGAGATAATATCCGCCTGTTTACCAATAGTNGTACTTATGTGTGTACTTATGTGTATATATACGCACACGGACTTTGGTGTGTCTGTCTAAGCTGTAGAAAGTGAGATAATATCCACCTGTTTACCAATAGCNGTGTATATATACGCACACGGACTTCGGTGTGTCTGTCTATAGCTGTAGAAAGTGAGATAATATCCGCCTGTTTACCAATAGTGCACTTGTACAGACCGGTCACAGCGTGCATTTTTGTATGATCAGTAACTGAAAAGGTTTGCAGGTGTAGGTGCTTCTAGCCTAGATGATGACCATCTACGGCGTGAAGACTGAATCACATCTGTCAACCCATAGACCGTTCTTTGACTCCCTCTGTTTTTCTTCTGTTTTTTGTTTGTTTAACTAAAATTCTTTCAAATAGATGGGGAGTGAATGAGAGACGAGATGAATTGTTCTTGCAGGTTGTTCTTTTGTAAGGCCTTTTTACTTTTATTTCCATTTGACTGAAAATAGGTCCACTCTATAAGCAAAATCGCCCACTGTGTAAGCACTTCTGTCTCTTTTGATGTTCTGATGCATATGCATGTTTAATTAGCCACGCAACTGGCTTTCTGCATGGGGCTTGGGCCGGACGCCAGCCCCCTCGTTAGGTACCAGTGTCCTATGTAAGAGGGCTGTCCAGAGCTTTGATTATTACAGGTGCCCTTCTGGTAACATAGGAGATGAGGAGTCAGGCTTGAGTTTTTCAAGTGCCTCTGAGAGCCTCTGTTCCCAGGTCCTGACTAAAGCGGAGCCGCCGGTCGCTCTCCCAGCGAGGCAACCTTCTCCTGATTAGGGGAAAATGAGCTGCTCTGCTAGAGGGAACTCTGTGTCAAATACTGAAGTGAAATATAATTCGTTTGGCTTTTTATCTTGAAATAAAATGAGATTAAGCTACCACAGAGCTTCTATATAACAAATTTCNGAACTCTGTGTCAAATACTGAAGTGAAATATAATTCGTTTGGCTCTTTATCTTGAAATAAGATGAGATTAAGCTACCACAGAGCTTCTATATAACAAATTTCAAAAAAAAATAAAAATCCTGGTTGGTGACTAGAGTTTTAGTAAAGGTATATCAGGAGGAGAAAGCACTGTTCTCTAAACCATGTATGTAAATAATAATAAAGTCATATTTTTGAATGTTCTTGCTCATAACTTTTATATATAAAAGTTATTTGCTATTATGAATGAGCTCATTCTGGTTTAGCATAAAATATCCTCCTCCTGTCATAGAAATGGAGACTGGAACATGTAAATCAGTGGAAACTTCCAAAAGACGCTGTTGTGGGGAGCGCTACATGCTGTACCATAAAAGCCACTGCTGGCTGCAAAAATTGAATGGGACACAAACGTGTTACACTCGCAATATTAACTCTAAAACTTGAAATTAACATAAATTTCTGCTTCCATTACCATGTGCTGATTAGCATAAAAGAAACTTTGCCTTAAGAACTGTGAGGTAATTAAAACAAAAGAAACCCACCAAAAAACCATTTCCAGCTCAGGAAAGGCTCTAAATGAAAATGGCTGGTGGGAAAGCACTGAGGCAAGGTCGACACACATTTTGTTACGCACTTCCCAGGCATCTGCTTNGCTGATTAGCATAAAAGAAACTTTGCCTTAAGAACTGTGAGGTATTTAAAACAAACCAAAAAAAACACACCAAAAAAACATTTCCAGCTCAGGAAAGGCTCTAAGTGAAAATGGCTGGTGGGAAAGCACTGAGGCAAGGACGACCCACATTTTGTTATGCACTTCCCAGGCATCTACTCTGGGCCAATATATATATATTATTTTTTTGGGGGGGGTCATGGAATTTGCTGGGCAAGGCAGTCCTTCGATACCCTGCACGTGAATATCACCACAGGAAAAAAAAAAATTAAAAAAAACCNTTTTTTTTTTTTTTTTGGGGGGGGGGGGTCGTGGAATTTACTGGGCAAGGCAGTCCTTCGATACCCTGCACATGAATATCACCACAGGAAAAAAAAAAAATTAAAAAAAAACCATTATTTCAGATTGCTGTAGTAAAAATACATCTTAATTGCTGCTTCCCTTCTGGAAGCCCTTTGTTATAGAGTGGCAATTATGGGAATGATGCTACAGTGTGTTAGTTGTTATTTCTAATGCTCAGCCATTAGCCGTAATGTTGAGTTAAATTATGAGATTTTGATCTTTTCAGATCATCAGACAGTGCTTTTCCTGGAGCATCCCAACAGGTGTACGCAGAACAGTCTGCAATCTTTCCCCTTTTTCCAAGTGGGGAATATTTTTATGACCTTGATCTGATGGAATGCACTTTACCCTTTAGCATAGATGGGTTTTTCGTATGTGTCAAATGAATAGAGAAGCCTGTCGGATCAGGGTATCATAAAAGCTAGTTGACTTGATGTTGTGTAGTACAAAGCACAAGACGGGAAGTACAAAACAGTGGCTTTGCCTGGAGAGCCCTGTTCTGCGCTGAGGTTCTTAACTTCACTAGGAAGCACAAGTAAATCCCCTGCAGTCACTACAGGCTGATTGATTGGTTTGTTTAACAAACTAGTCCAACAGCTGAACTCTTTAGAAGCTATTTATAACTTTCTCTGCTGTTAGTACGAGGAAATACTGATTACGTAGCATTCAAATGTCTGGGATTGCCTTATTCATGGTATGTAGCCTAATAATTTCAAAAGATAACCTCAGCAAGTATCCAATATGCAGTTCCAATGATTAGTATTACATATAGCATATTTCAAAATAAATCAATATAATGCTGCATCAGCATTTCAAAGAGTCCTCATGATTACTAGGGCCACAGAGGGGAGAATAAAAAGTGGAGAAGGTAATTAGAATGACCTTACATTACCGAGCCGGTGAGCGGTACTGGATCTTTGTCCACAAGTAATGGAGTTTTTCCATAAGACGCTGCTTATCAACAGTACATGCGTACAGATACCAATGAAAGTAAATGTGAATACGTACATGTGAATGTAAATAACAAGCAAGTACTGCTTATGTTTTCCAAAAGCATTACAGTTTTAGCTGAGATAGTCACAAAGTATTTTTTTTTCTTGTTCCTACTAACTTTATTTCTTGTTCTTTATTAACTTTAAGCTTTTAGCACACTAAAATTGTTTTAGAATATTCCTCGATTATCAATATGTTAACAAGATTTTCGTGGTGGTGGTTTAAATCAGTGTGCCTTCTCTAACAGGCTGGGTTTGGGGTCACACTGCACAGGTATATGTTTAGTTTAATAATGGTTTATAACTTACCAAACCTGAAAACTTCTGCAGAGGTAACACTAGATGCTAGGATATCTCTAAAATAGATTGTTTATTAATGTACATAATCTACAAATGCTTGTTTGCTTCTCAGTCTGCATTTTGTTTTAGCGTTAAGGAAATTAAATAAGTGTCTTAAGACAAATATTAGAAAAGCAGACTACAGAATGTTGAGAGTCTTCTAAAATAGATGTAGAGGAACAGTAATTTTAGCTGAGCATTGAGAGTTGTGTTTTCCTTTTCCAGTACTTCGGCCATTGACTCTTATTGTAACTACAGTAGACGAGCTTGAACTCGCTGTAAGATGGGCTACACAGAATATGCCAGGTTGTCTATAAGCAGCCTTGGGACACAAATCTTTAACTCTTGCGACTACAGAATTACTGCATCAATACTTACCCAGGACATGAAGTGATATAATAACTGTGTCATCCTTTACAACTTCAGCATTATCAAGCAACTTACCTGTTGATCCAAATTCACCTTGTGTCTTAGGATAGGTTTGTTTTGTTGGGTTTTGGTTTCTGTTTTGGGTTTTGTTGGTTTTGTTTGTTTTTGGTTTTTTTTAAACTTCTGGTTACTCTTTGTGTGTTGACTCAATTTTGAACACATTCATCTTCTAAAGAACGGTTGGACTTTTTGTCTAGATTTTATTGTGTAGATTTGTCTTAAGATAGCTGTCTAACTGAAAATTGATGCGACCTCTGGTATGGGATTTTGAAAATTAAACGTCGTAGAATGGGTTAAACAGACAAAGTTTCCCACTCTTGTTAATTCTTCTTCATGCAAATGAGTTCGTGTCAGCCTGCTTCCTACCCATATTTCCCAGTCTTTGTGGAAATGAGATATCAGTAAAGCAATGTCCAATATGTGCTTTCACGGCACAGCCGTCTACGTTATGTCCCAGAGCCTTCAGTATTTTGTATGTTGACTAATAAGCCAGATCCATGTCTACTAAATAACTGAAAAATATTATCTGTGTGGGGACGCTACTAACGAATTCCCAAAGTATTTCAATGCAAAACAGCAAGAGTTACCGAGAACAGAAAGCTGCTTCAGCTTCCCAGAAGGAAAAGCTAATTGTCAGGCAGAGGGGAAAGGGTCTCAAGAGACAAAGATGTTGCTACAGGCAGAATTTTCACCCCAAGTATATCAAATCCTGTGGAGGATTAGTGTAAAAAGCTGATAATTGAGGCAGCGTTAACTGTTTCAATGCTTATCAAAACACAAAAGTCAGCTGGGAAGATTTCTTGGCGAAGGATTTCATTGCTGTCTGAGGATGACATCCGATTTCAGTGTCCCAGTTTAAAGAAGCTTCTCTGATGGAATTAAAAACCAAAGACATACTATAGGCTCTTTGCGTAAAGAGCGAAGCTAAATACGAAACATGAGTTTCCCGTCCCAGGCTGATTAGATCCTATGAGCTGGTGCAGTTTACAGGGAAGGGAAAAGATTAGCAAACTGCCCAGCTTTGCTTTTGCAAATGGTTATTGAGAAAATGCTTTGTTTTGACAGTCTTCTGATTTTTATTCTGAATGAAATGTTCACTTGGGATTTATCATCCAGTTTAAAAGATATAAAAGCTTTCTGGGGGAAAAAAAAACCCAACAAACAAACTAAACAAACCCCACTTACTAGAGATTTAAATGAGTCTCAGATAAAGCGAAAAGTAATGTGTGGGTATTTCATTTTGACTATTACAAGTTCCATTACACATCCACTGAAGTTATCTTTGTTTCATATATCTTACTGGTCAATTGGTGTGCTGAACAGGGAAATTTATCATTTGTACATCTCTGATCTAAAACCTATTTATGAGGAGAGTGGCGTTTACAATACAGCAAATGTAGCCCTGTTGTCAAGGAACTATGGTGAATGCTTTTTCAACCATTTCAGTGGTCGTGTCTCGGCTTGCAAGTGATGTATAGAGCAATCCATTTTTCCTTCCTTAGGGTTCACAAGGTGGCATTATGGTTTGGCAAGGCAGTGCGTTTATATAGATAAAAGACCACCTAAAGCTGATAGTAGGATCTGAAGGGGAGCCACTCCTGTTAGTGGTTATCATCTCTTAACTGGGACTTGTCCTTATTTTTGCATTTGTTCTTTTGGCTGGTGGTGCCCAGTACTAGTTCTTGTACCAGCGTATAAGATCATCGAGGCTCAACCAGCAAAATAGTGCTTAAATTGCTTCAACTGGGACTTGTACCCCTGTGGAAACATTCCTGAGTACTTCCAGATCTTGTGGTGGGCATTACGAAAACACTAAAAATGCAGACTCGTGCAAAGTCTAGTGGATTAATTATGAGATTTGTGATGAATGAAATTTGAGAGTTTAAATAGATTTGATTTAGTTAGTTAGATTTTTGCAGACCATATATACACAAAGGGTGATTCCCCAAAATAACAAAGTTATTTTTTCTTCGATGTATATAGACTTCTAGTTTTACTCAACACTGAGAAACTATTTGTTATTTGTTTCTACTGTTTAAATGTAGGTTTTCTTAAAGCCGGGTTGGAAAGAAAGCAGTGGCTGAAATTTGAATGAAATGTCTTTTAAAGCATCTCAAATGTCCAAACTGTTGGGGGTTCTCGTACATGAAGAAGCTATAATAGGATGTGTGGTGTTACTCAGGGGGAGAAAAGCTGCAAAATAGTTACTTGCACCTGTAACGAGAGGAAGAAATAGTTTCAGCTAAACTCAAAATACTGTAAGGCAGGTAGTGTAAAGATTAGTACAAATGCAACATAGATCTCTTCTAGGTGTGTTCTGTATAGCAATCATTTAAAAAAAATCTGGTCTACATTAGTATAACCTGTTGGCTAAAATGGTACCTTGAGGTCTTTTCCTATAAAATCAGGCAACTGCTTGTTTCTTTATTGAGACTTAAACTTTTAAAATCCTCTGCATTCCATGCTTGGGTACTCCCATGTTCATGTTTATTACGTAGGAATAACTAAGTGCTTTTGCATCCTTTTGTAACTCTTTGACATGTTGAAGGATTTCCAACAATCAATTCACTGCACTGTACCTAAAAGCAGGTCTTGCAATGTAGCATATTCAAACAGGCATGAGAAGAAATAGTTTCCAAGGCAATTTAAAACTATATTCGGATGAGAAAAGCAAGAGGTATGATACAGTGCAGTGCTGTTTCTCATGGGCAGAGTGGTGTTGTTGTTTGGTTGGTTTTTTAACTTATCAGCTGAAGTGTTCTGGAAATCTTAGGGTAGCTATATACCAGTAGAAATGATTCAAGGAGCAATGAGGCACATGTACAAAAATAACTGCTGTCTTAGTTCTAAATTATCTCACAAAATACTCTCCAGGACTCATATTGTTCTTCATAGGTTTAATGTGGGTGTGTCCTTCCTACGGAAAAATACCGAAGTATAGATAAATCAAACTGCTGCTGTCTTACTGGCTTGTTTTGGATACAAGACTTCAACATTTTTTTTTATTGTCTCAAAAGATTCCAAGCTTGCGTGACTAAACAAAAAAAAAAAAGACAACTTGTATGAATGAATACTTCATATAGTATCTTCGTTTTCTCTTCTTTTCCTTGCGTTTATTTTGTGTACTTTTCAATATGCGTTGAACTCTGTGAAAATGTGATCTATAGGTAGATGGGGGGAGAAGTAATAATTCTAGAATCCTACAGCTTCTTTCTAAAGGCTGTAAGGAATACAAGAGAAACTGGCAAAAAAAACCCATGATCTGAAAAAGCATTTTATCTGAGCAGTTTCACGTGGATCTATGTAAAGAATCACAGCATTAGAGCAGAGGCTGGCTTTCTGCTCCAAGAAATCAATTCTTATGTTCTCTGGCTACAGCTGTCTAATGGCTTGAGATGGGTATGACAGTGTTGCAACCTGGTCAGTTTGAAAAGGAGGAGAAATAAGGATACAGTTTTATTCACAGTGTCTTTCGTTGTGTAGCAGCTCCACCACTGGTCTTCCATGTGTCACTATTCAGAATTCACTGGTGTCTTTGGTCTCTCCAGCTCCCTTTTTCACTCTTGGGGTGGCTTCAGACTGTTGATTACTCCAAGGCTTATAGTGGATATCTCAATCCAACCCAGAGGTTTCTTCTTCCGCTTACAGCTCTCGGCTATGCAGCGGCTCTGTTGCTTGAGAACTGCTGGGATTTACAGAAGAGGAGTCTTTTACATTATAGAGATCGCACTCATAAAAACCTCTAACATGAAAAAACTCAGTGTTTCATATCCAGCAAGGAGGACTTTCAGAGGTTGTGTATTCTGAAACCAAAGTAGACTCAACGTAGTGGAGATTAGTTATTGCCCAAGCTAGAATGATTTTCGGAAATATGTGTAAAGCTTGCAGGACCATATTCTATTTTAAAATTTATGATGCTTTGCAAGCCAAGGTAAGCTTGGGAATTCTCCTAATTAAAATATGCTTCCCTCATGCGATTCACTTAATAGATTGTGCAGACTTTCAGATCACTTTCTTAAAACTTAATTGGACTTGAAAACTGATTCCACTAAACTTGACTTAAATGTGTTTTGTGTTAAGCTTGTTAAAGTAAGAATAGAATATGTAAGTAGGAGCATGGAGGTGTTGCTAAATTCCAAGTATTCAAAGTGAGAACTATCAACACGTAAATTATTGAGCTGTCAGATTAAATGAAGCTGAATGTTTTTAAGTGGTTCACATGCAGATTGTTACAAAAAGGCACAGATTCCACATTAGCAAAAATCAGGAGCTCAAGTTAGTGCTCATTACCTTTCCAAATCAGAGGAACAGTAAGAACGATTATTTTGTAACTTAGCTGTGCAGAAGGAGCGTTAGGTTGGTTCTCTTTTTCTTTTTTTTAACAATACAACAGAAGTTCTAAAGAAACATCTATTCAAGAGTATTTTCCTACTTTTCATGTTCACTTTCTTTGTCATTAATCTACATGGATGTAATTCTTAATGGTTATGCATATTTAAAAATACCTTGTTTACCTTTCTTTGTGATGAGAAATTAAGTAGTTAATAATGCTGATAAGTTCTCCAAGTGTGTAAGCGAAACAGTCTTACTTCACAGAGCTGAATGCAGCTCTTCACACATCTTAGAGCTATTGCCCCAGATTTTCTGCAGAGTAACTCCTGCGATACTTGTTTTAAGGATTTTTATCACCATGAAGACCGAGTCTAAAAATAATCTGAGGTGACTTTTTAAAAAAGCATGAAAAATCCTTTAATATACGAGAGAGTTGCGCGTGTTGTATACTAAATCATAAAAATTGCTTCAGAACTCTGCTAATAAGAGATTGGGTGTCACTTTCTGTGGTGTAACAGCATAAAACACTTCTTTCTGTACCACGTATCGTCCTTGGCAGGGTGGAAGGGATGAGGGAGGAAAGAAGTCTAAATTTTATAAAATATGGGGCTACTGAAAATATCGTAGGTAATTCTAAACTCAAGTCTGATTCAAGCCCTGTGGGTAACGAGAATATTTCCACTAATGCAATGTGCATTGCTAGATCTACAGTGGAGTTGATCTAGACAAAAAATATTAATCCTTAAAACTGTCAGCCTTGTAATTACTGTTTCTGAGGTGTTTTTGAGCTTCTTGCCGTCTAATTCCCAAACGTATGCTGCCGCTCTAGAAAGCGAAGGATTTGGGGATTTACGAGGTTATTCATCTCTGCGAAATAATTTTATGAAACCAAACAAAAACCCCCCAAACGAACGACTTCCCCCACCGCCCTTGAGGCTGCATCTGTGCTGTGTGTTGTATCTGATGGGCTTCGTCTTAGTAAGGTGCTTCACTAAAGAGGCGGTGAGAGTCCTTCAAGCAGCCATGCCTTGTCTTTAAGTAAAATTGGTATAAAAGCAGGTCCTTAGGGAAGACAAGCTAAATGACCAGCACTGAAGAGCCTATTTGTATGAACTCGTTAGCAGTTTCCATTTGTGTACTACTAAAATTCATGGTAACAAACAAAAAAAAAACTCAGGATACACTAACTCAGGCTTTTGATGCAGTATTTCAGAGACAGTCGCGTGAAGCCTTTTTCCTTTTTGCCTCTCCAGCTCTTCATTTTCCCAAGTCAAAGAAAATAAATATAGAAAGATAATAGAATTTAGCAAAATAAATAAAGAAACCTTAAAGATATAGTAGCATTTTGTATTTAGAGACTTGGATTTCTCTTTACCAGTATGAATGCAGACACCTGATCAGATCATAACAGGCTGATGAGCTGCAGCATTTGGGGCAGTGCAGTAGGCGATGGGGACACGCCTAAGAGAGGTTTCTGTTAGACAGAAAAGTGCATTTTGGAATACGCATGGTCAGAAACGTCTGCTCACTGACAAGTTTCAACTAGTGAAGTTCTTGTTATGCTGTGAAGCTAATTGTGCTTGATTATGTTCTTGTACTCTGCTATTGGCCTTGCTTTGGGCAAATCACTGCGGCTCTGAGTTTGTTTGCCTTTGCAAAACACCGCTACCATTTACTTCTGTTGAACTGTTAGTAAGTATTAGTCCATAGAGGGATTTCTTCAAAGGTTTCCACCTCTTGTCTAGAGTGGGATGCGTTGCTGTTAGGAATTTGACCACCCTTTCTCTACTCCGTTAAATGCAACCTGCCCTCTTAGGGGATAAGGGATGTTCCCACGAGTGCGGCTTGTCAAAAGCGCTGCGTGGCAACACCGGAATTCAGCCTGCAGCTCCCACAACGCGCTGGGGCAAGGAAAGGCTTTGTGGATACGCTGGTCATAGCAAGTAGGGACTGCAGAATCTGTTATTGTGGGAACTTGCATGATGTTAGTATCACAGGGAATGCTAATAATTACTGGCAAAGTAATTGTGACTTTTGGAACTGTTAAAGCCAACAGAACAAAGTGCTGGTACCGAAGAATAGAAAAAAAGCAGGTTAAATGGGAGCTTATTAGCTAGGTATGAAAAAAAAACAATCGGATTCCAAATTGGGATCACGTTCTTTAAAACGGCCGCTGGGAAACTTATTTTATTAAGCGGTTGCTCTACCTATGTGCTGGCTCTTTCTCAGGGATGCCAATCCATGCGCGCGCACGTAAAATATGCTTACTCTAAATTTGATATTAAAGTACTTTATTTGTGGTGGTTTAATTCTATATTAATTTAAAAGTTAACACCCAAAAAAAATCAGAAAATAATTTCACAGCTAGAAAAGACCAAAATTGGTTTCTCATTGGGATATTACTCATTATTCCCTTAACCCGTGGTTCTCAGATGAATTGTGTTTTATTTTAAGAATGGGAATGAGGGCTCCTGATGAACTGGTGTCTTGGGACGCCTGAGTGCTGGACTTGGTTTTATCTGTATTTTGTCACTGATTTAAAGTCCCATGTATTATACTGAAATGTAAGCAGAACCCTCAGATCTGCGCTCCTACCCTTTGGAAAGTGTTTTGTACTTTTGAAATGAAGCGCTATAAAAAATAGGCATTTCTTTCTAATATATGCAAGATAAACTTATTCTGAGCTTTATATGCGGACCTGTAAAATTTAAAGAAGAAATTTTCAAGGCGATTTGTAGGGCCTGCAATATCCTTTTAGATAAGCATGCCACACAAGTCGTTTGTATAGTGAAAAGCAACTTTTATTTTGGGAGGTGTAATAAATGTTCATTTGTCTACTGTTTTCTTCGCCTCAATTTCTGCACAGCTAAACTTTCAGAGTAAATTAGGTGCATCGCTGTAGCTCAAGAAAGCCAAGCAGTAAAACAATTGTATACACTCTTTACCTGTGAAACTACCTGCAACGTGCTCTGTGTTAACGCAAATTAAGAGCCACCAGAAGTAAGTTACTGCTTCTACTCGAAGTCTTTGCCTTCTGTGTGGCTCAGCCTCTGTGGACAGCAGGCGAAACAGATGTGTGTCTGTGCAAACTGGCTCAAGAGGAGTGAGACACAGCTCATGGCACTGCGCTCCCCCTGCGGGAAGCTCTTCCAAGGCTGTGGTTGAGCAGCAGACTGAATCTGCCTTTAGAGCTCCTACTTAAAATCGTAGAATGCTTTGGGCTGGAAGGGACCTT
>RSEF01000004.1:48686611-48698911 GCA_003993805.1 Himantopus leucocephalus | reverse complement strand
AATTTAAAAGTAATTAAAAATGAGCCCTTTTCAAATCTAGCATGTTGCTGTAAATTCCTGGACCAAATGATCCGAACAGATGTGGTACAGGCCAGTCACGTTGCTTCTAACAGTTCAGCCTTCAAAATATGGCGAAGGGCACTGCAATTATTTTTCTTTTTGCAAGTAGCTGTTGTGCCTCCTCTCAGGATAGTGAATGTTAGCGTTGTCTGCGCTACTCATATTTGGCGGATAAACGGGATGTTATTCTCTATAGCTGTTGCTTTTTTGAGCTCTAGGTTAATTTAAAAAGATAAAGTGTTCCTCTAATAATAAATTGTTTGCAAAAATCAAGTTTTGATATGTAACGTGATTGCTTTTGGAGCTAAAAAGTAATGAGTTACTTTTTTTTTTTTTTTTGTCCTTCTGTTGTGCTTTATTTTCTGTTGCAACCATGAAGAGTTCAGCTTCATCGTCTTTGTACACATCCTTCAAGTGCTTGTAGGAAATTTTTAGGTTGTCCCTTAGCCTCCTGTTCTCCTGACTGAACAAGGCNCTGTTCTCCTGACTGAACAAGGCAAGTTCCCTCTCCCTCCCTCTCCCTTCACAAGTCATGTGCTCCAAGCCCCTAACTCCTCCATCTTCTCCACATCTCTCTTGAATAGCGGGGTCCAAATCTGGACATAGTATTTTGGGTGTAAGCTCAGCAGCATGGAGTAGAGGAGGTTAATACCTTTGCTCAATCTGCTAGCATCTGCTGGCCGTGGGGTTTTTTTGTTTGGTTGGTTGGTTATAGTGTTTGGGGGTTTTGTTGGTTGGTTGTTTTTTTCCAGGACAGCTACTCAGTTTTTTGCTTCAGAGCCTGTGCTGATACGTGAGGCTATTTCATCACAGGTGCAGAAATTTTCACTTCTTGCAGAATTTCCTGAGGTTTCTGTTGGCTCGGTTCCTATGAACCCCTGTGGATTTAGGTTCTTCTGCTAGATATCAACCACTTTCCCTAATTTTGGTACCATTTGGAAATTTGCTCAAGGTGTATTTTGTTTTACCATCCAGGTCACTTATAAGGATCCTGGTCAATAATGCCCCAGGATCAGCTGATGGTGTGCCCTACTTTCTGCTGGCTTCCAAGCCAACGCGAGCCCTGGTAGTCCAACCATTTTTCAATGGATCTGTCTCTTCCTCCGGTTCATATTTTCTCAACTACCAAATGAGAATTCTGTTGCCACAGCATCAAAGGTTTTACTGAAGTCGAAGCATATTACTTGTGCGGCTCTGCTGCCATCCGTACAGCAAATCATTTTACTGTAGAAAGCAGTCAAGTTGGGGATGTGTGTGTGACGTGCCTCTGCTTAAATACACGTCGACTGTTCCCAATTATTTTCTTGTCCTTCGTGCATTTAGAAATGGATTCCAAAAGGATGTGCTTCGCAGTCTTCCCAGGGACTGATTTCTCTGTTCAAAGCCGATGATAAATACATTAGTAGAGCAATCGTTCTCAAAATTAGTATGTGGTACCTTGAAAATCGAGGTCCCATCATAGTATTAGCATATATTATATTGCTTGCAGTAAATTAGCCACCTTTGTGCCGCTGATTGCTGGCACAATAGCGGGAGGATATGCTTAGCTTTTCAAGGAAAGAGCTGATAGTTTACTTCCAGCTTCTGTACGGTTGGGGCTGATAAAGCTTAATTTCTGCCATACATTTGAGGCAGATTCTCAGATGAAGGTTTTTACATAGATGGGAAATAAAGCTTCCAAGAAAAGGGAATAAAACCGTTACCGTAGTAAAGGTTACTATTGCTCTAATTGTAATTCATATCCAATAACGAACACCTTGTTCAATAATATTTAATTCAAATCATGATGCTGAATATAGAATTACATATTGAGAGAATTCATTAGAAGTTTTTAAAGTAAGCTGAATAAATGTGCCTCAGAGAATGTATTTGATGAATCTGTAAAAGTATTTAAATTAGATCTGTAAAGTATTATGAAAAATCGACAAGGGATGCACAATTAGGTGAATAAGCTGTTCAAGGCCAGGAGCTATTGAGCATTTATTGTACTGTGCTTTCTTGTATACTACTTATGCAAAACAGGTGAATGGCAAAGAAAAAAAAACACTAAGCAAAGTTTAAAAGAAACTAAGCAGAGGTGAGGGCTTGAATTGTAAAAAAAATAAAAAATAGTTCCCTCATAATTAGTTTTCCAGTCTTTGCCAACACATTATTACTATATCACTGAACTATTTAAATGTAGGAGAAATGATTACTTAATGTATGCATGTTTTATAAAGCATATCGTTTATTGGCCTTTCGAGTTAGCCCATTCATAATCTGGTTGTCTTTTCCTAGACATGAACACTGGCCTTTCTGAATCAAGAAAAATATATCAATGTAATGGTTATAATACCTTTATGGGGAGCATTGCTACCTGTAAGGATACACCATTTTAAGAAGGCTATTTTCATTTTTGCATACTTCATGTGATATTTATTATTTAAGTGTGCCAGAGGTATATTTGCGATAGTTGATAAAGTTTGATGCATGTATTATATTTGTCTTTTCAGGGGTTTAGCGGATGTCAGGAGACTTTCTACTTGTCTGTTCTCTCCCACTTTTTCTGATAGGTTTGTAACTAAAGATATATACGTACATGCAGTTCGTATGCTATTGCAGCACGAGTAGCCGTAATGAAGCTAACCTTGTGCTGGTTGATTCACGCCACGTAGGCTACAGCACAGGGTTTAAACTGTCTTTCAATACTGAGTGTCCTCGCTAGGACGGTGTACTGTATCCTGCGCTGCTGCTTTTTCTCAGACTTCGCTACCAAGCTAGCTAGAAAAAGGTCAGATTTGATGCCTACCAACGCGGAGTCGTACCTGCTAACTCTAATAGAGATGGAGCTCGAGACCTTTCCTCCTATTTTTGTTCCCGCCTGTCCATATTTTGTTTTCCATGCTACCATAATACATTATTAGAGCTCAGGGACTATAAGTAATTGTATCGGTCATAGCATTCATGGGCCTAGTTATTTTTCAAATACAGAACAGCTGAAAATACATACATATATTAAACTGTGAAGCCTGAAGGTCTAGATGTTATTTTTTCCTTCTATAATTGTATTTTTGCAATTTTTTTTTAGTGAGATGTGTTTATTTTTCCAATGGCCGTTACCTAATAGTCTGTGCGAGCAGACTTAGAAGCAAACCCAGCAAAGTTTGTAGTGTAAAATCTCTTCCCAGAGATTAGTCACTATTAACAGCTTATCAACAAAGCGCATCTGAAGACTTTCCCCGGGCCAGACTGTACCTACGCTTTTCCGGGTAGGAATGGTTGTTCTAATCTTAAAATCCCATCGTTCCCTAGGGAGCCACTCCTGCTGCCTTTCATGCACCAGAGGTAACAATCCACCTGCCTGGGTGAATCAGCGGTATCCACTTAACCTCTTCGCAGCAGGATAAGCACCTGCTAACAGCATGGGGTATTGCTGGGAAAATTATGAGCCTGCTAGCTTATATGTTAACAGTGATTAATATTTGGTATTACTGTTTCAATATGTAGGAGGCATTACCGGTATTGAAAAACTGCCTTAACTCCAGCTGCTGTTCCTACAGAGATCGCTCTCGTGTAGAAGATGCAGTTATGCGGCGGTTCTACCAAGACAGGAATCAGAAGCGTCTTTCAGGGCTTAGAAAACAGAGACACAGTTAAAATACTAAGTGTTATAGTTAAAAAAAAAAAAAAATAAATTCAGACAGGATTTGTATTTACGTACGGTCTTTGTGAAACGTTAAAAGTAGGGGCTTTGTCTTCTAAAGTGTGTGTGTGGAGCCGGGAGGGGGAATGAATATACTACTTGCCTACTTTTGCAGAGATTTAAGTTTTGTGATAGTCTACAGAACTACTTGTTCCGTAGGAATATAAGCACACTAGGATCATGAGAACACAGGAGTGGTGTCTGTTTTCATCCTAACCAGCCATTTTCCTTCGCTAAAAAGATAGCATGGCTGTTTCCTCAAGTATTACCTTTTATGTCAACACATCAGCTGCCTGGACAGTCTTGGTCATTATTTTATAAATTGGTTGCATGTGGCCACTGATCCACCCAGTTACTAGCTACAGTAATTTTGACTGAAGAGTTTCTAAATGTAGCAAGCGGAAGCCATGAAAATATATCAAAGATTCATTTTTTCTTTAACCTTTAGGATAATACTATGAGCCCTTCTACTGGGATTTTAATATTTTCACCATAAAATATTATCAAAACTTAAAAAACCTGCAAAACTCGAATTACGTCTGTCCCTATTATATCTACAGAAAGATAGAATTATCATTTAATCAAGCTTCAAAATTATTTCATTAATTTGACATAGATGCCTCAAGAGGTCTTTCATTCAAACAAAAATAAAACATTAATGAATATTTACATTTTAATTGTTGTAGTACTGATTCTTATGCAAACCTTTGTCCCTCTTTTAAATAAGTGCAGCTCCATTTGTATTTGTTCTATTTTGCGTACGTGACTGCTTCAAACACACACCAGAATGCAAAGTTCATTCACTTTCTCTTTTGTTTATCCCCCCTTTTTTCCATAGTGCTCGGCAGTCCCTATCACCTCCTGTCAGCCTTCCCTTAAGTCTTCGTTGACTTCATATTTTGGTATCATACTAATTTAGTAATATAGTCTTATTGTTATCTTGAATATTCTGTAAGCACAAAAAAAAAAAGGCATCATTTAATTGAATATCTACCTATTTTAAATGAAACAAAAGTCTTTAGTCTGCTTCCTACATTCTTGTTATAAAAAACCCTACATCTACGTTAATCAGCTGGACCGCTTTTAAACATTATTGCATTTTTTTAAAAAGCCCTAATGCACCAGCTTTGAAATGTGGCAGGCTGATTTTGTTTTCCCCGTGAATCTCCGTTCCAGATTTGGTCGGCTACCAGACACAATTATTCTAACATACGGACGTTTCCTGGTACTTCCGATGCGGGTATTTTCTTTGGTTGCCGGTCTAGAAGCGTGCCTCTACTTCTAACGGGTGCTGTGCACAGCTTACAGCGACTGGGGGAGTTGCAAGGGGAAGAAACACCACCAAATAGTTTTAATAAATGAGAAGCGGCGGTAGCATTTTTAATGATTGCAGGAGCTGAGGGCAAACCTGCGTTTGCAGTGCCCATCGACCTGACCGTGTCCTGTGAGGAGCACAGAGCAGGGACGGATGCGGTGCTGATTTCAGTTTAGCGGAAGCGTCCCGGCTCCTTGCTCTTCCGTGGCTTTGTTTTAAGGCCGTGCTTCTGGAACAACATCCACACATTGGAAGCGGTTTCTTTCTCTTCTTGTCGTGTACTCAATGAAAGAACTAACAAATTAAAGGAAACTACTGACAATATACACATACGTAAGATGTAAAACCTAGACAATTTCTAAGTATTTATTTAAGAGAAAAAGTAATAGTGCAAGATACAGTGCAAATGTCACACTTCGACACCTGGAAGAAAACACTATATGGCCCTTTATTGCAATTTTATAAACCAGTGAACGGGAAGAGAGACTCAAAAAAAAAAAAAAAAAAATCCAAACAGCTCCCAACCCCCCGCTAATAATTTGAAACAGCTAAAGTATGCTTTCTTATGTTACTAACGTCAATGTAGTTTGTCAGAGTGTCTAGACGAAGAAGCAGATTTTATTCATTATTAGTTTATGGAGCATAAATTCAGCGTGTGCTGTTAGATTGTTTGATGGGGTGATTTCTAACAAAACCTGCTGTCTAGCTAGGAGTAGAGCAGCTGCTGGGGAGAGGAGGGAAATGCGTACTTTTGGATGCTTTATGAGTAATTAAATATATATTATAACCAAGAAAGTATCCAGTTGTGCCTTAGCTTGTTATGACTTGTCTTTGAATTCTTTCTGCTGCTTTTCTGTTTCACAACTGGATTTTTCTGGAAGCTGCAGTCCATTTGTAGCTATATTGAAAATATATAAGATCTCAAAAATGCATCTTTTGCTATGAAAAGTTATTAAAAACTAAGCTGCTGCAGTAAAAAATCATTGGTCATTGACTCTCACTTTTCTGCTACCACCGGGGGTTTTAGATATTACAATTATATTATGCAGTGTCAGCCTAGAGGTGGCAATGATGTGGACCCAGTTTTAAAATTATCATATTTAACATATTTAACATATCTAATCATCTCTGCCAACATTTCTTGAAAAAGAGAAGGGGAAGAAAAGGGAAAATGACCATTTTAAACAGAAAATATGCCGGTCTTTCACTAATTTTTCCTAATAAATACAAATAAAATAATTTTGTCTAGCATTAAGGCTTTGCTAGGGCTTAATTTCAGAAGGCTTTTCCGTAAAGGGAAAAGGTGACATTAAGGAAAAAAAACCCCACACCCTTGCATTTAAGTTTCTTTACTTCCAAACTTTACTTACTGCTAGTGAATAAAAGTGAGTATCGGTAAGGTTCTCTGGTTCGGTTCTTTGGCTTCTTTCTACGGGTGTAACTTCCAGAAAACTTCTGTGTGTCTCCTAAAAACATTTAAAGAAGCTCTTTTACATGGAGCTTACTAAAAGAGGTTAAGCTATTGTCTCTTCAAAGAGGTTTTTTTTTTTTTTCTGAGAAGAAACTTGGGACAGATAAATGCAGACCTTAGTGGCTCCCTGTGTAAAACAGGTGTTCATCACTCTGTAATTTCCCTTGGTGATACGTAATATTACTACAATAAATACAGAATATATACATACTCATAAGCACTCTTTGCTGGTATGCTGCTAATTAATTTCTTAGGCATAGGTGGAGCACTCTTGAAACATGCTCTAGGAATTGTGTTTTGTGACTTTTTGTCATCCTACTGTCTCTAAGTATTGTGCCATTATAGGGAGTATGCATTCCTTCAGCAGAAGATTGAGGCAGCTGCAAGCTGAAAATGCAGGTAGCTTCTAGCCGGGAACAATGACATTCAATTATTATTCATAGTAAGATGGATTGTCTTAAAAGGCAACGCTTTTTTCTTAAAGAGGAAGGAATGAATTTGTAATTGTAAAGTTACTGCTTGGTGATGTATATATGTACCTTACAAACACAACTCGGGTACATAATTTTATAAAATATGTGATTTTATGCAGTTTACCTCCAGCATAGTATTGTGAATGTACACAGATTTCATTCTGATGTTTGTACCAACTTAACGCTAGTAAATAACTGACTAGGAAAAGCATCTCCTCTTTAAATCTATGGTAGTTTTTTGAAAAATTGCTCTGAGTACAAGCTGTTTGCACACATGATGGAACATACGATTTTGGTTCACATTAGCACTCCTACCCTAGCTTCTTTTATTTATTTTTAGCTAAGCTGGAAAGCAGGTTTTGCTCATCTTAGTCTTGTCCCAGTGCTTTTCTTTCTTATTAGCATCATAAGGTTGCAAATATTTGTAAGTCCTATACAGTGAAACACAGAACTCTGCCCCTTAGCACCCGTTAATAAGGTTGCTGATCTTCTATCTTGCTCATCTGTCAAAATCCTGGCATTAAGCACTCATTGTCGATAGACTGTGAAGATGTCAGGTTGCACCAGTTGAATGCAGTTTTGGATAAATCATAATGCGTTTGCAGTTAGAATATGCTTGTTTAAGATAAGGTGATCCTACCCGTCTTAGAATGAATGGCAGCTGTTCTCGGAGAGGATCATCTTAAGTTTAGCTTACTGAATTAGTACTCGTGCGTAAACAGGCTTCATCTCGCTAAGGAAAGTGAAATGTATCACGGAGCCTTTAAGACATACTGGTTTTTTTCTAAGTTAGAGAGTAGCTCATATGTCGTAGAAAAAAGGATAAAATAGCGTCCCTGTGAAAGCGGCCGATTTCCCCTGGCTTTGTTCTCTTGCCGTTTGTTAGCCCTGTCAAAATAGGGTATATCATCTTTTAAAGGAATGTCTTCTGATCCTAAAACTGGTAAGAATAATGTAGTTACTTTACTATTTCTAGCAAAGTCTTCCTGTTAGACATGGTGTGGAGACTGGATTCAAAGTACTGCTATTTAGCAATTTCCACGCATCGTGATGAGGGGTCTATTTGCCAGCAAAATCTAGCTGGAAATGCTCTTGGACAGTCCTGAACGAAGCGTGAAAACAAACCAGGGCGGTGGACGCAACTACACCTAGCCAGTCTTTCGCCTTCTTTTTATAGGAGGTGGGAATCCTGGGCTCTTTCTCAAATACATAGGGATAATCAAAGACTGAAGAACGTCTAAATAATACATAGTTTATTCGGAGTGGCATTCCCAGGTGGTTAAATATGCGAGCGCATTCAAATGTGAGCAGGAGGATATGAGCGGCATGAAGACGTTATAGCAATAAAACTTCCTTAATGTCTAACACTGTTGGCTAAATGATTTTTTTTAGCACGATGGGAAATACACACCTAATCATTACTTTGGGAAAATTTGTATTGGGCCAAGAAAGAGGAAAGTGAGCAATTCTATTAAAATATCCGCAACAATAAGCATGTAAAGGCATGTAACATAACTACTCGATTTGAAATTGAAGCCTTGAAGAGAAGAATGTGTTGAAACTCTAATGCAGCCGGGGGGAGTGTGTGTTTAAAAATTCATCAGGTGCTGAAAGAAGAATCAGCAGCCTTCTCTTCAATTTGAACTGTTTGGATTGTATAAAAATTATTTTTTGCACCGGTACCACATACTTTTCCCAGCTGAGGTTTGAAAACATAAAAATACGAAGAACTTCTTCTGCAGAGCTGTTTGAGTGAATTCATTGCTTGTAAAACTGGAAAACAGAACCTTTAACTAAAGGTCGCATAGATGGCATAATATTAGGACTTTATAACTTCCATGCGCAATCCGAACACGAGCCGATTGGAAGTTATAAAATTTACATGCCCATTTAGCTCCCAGTAACTTTGAGTTACCAACAGAAGCTCTACATAATTACAGGTTTGCTAATGATCTCTGTAAGACTGGTCTGGATCCACAGACTTTACTCTCGATGAATTCAAAACAGCGTGGGTGATAAAACGCTTCGTGATCGTTCACCCCAGCAGGAGCCAGTGCTATGTCTGCTACAGCCAACCCTTACTTCATGGATAAAGATTTGTCTTTAATAACAATGAGCATCATTCCATTTCAAGTATTTGCTACAAAAGCGGAACTAAAGGTCACTGCAGCCAGGCAGGCACCCAGAACTGGCATTCGCTTAGAGATACATCTCCAAATTCATATTTAAGGTAAAGAAAGAGAGTAAAATGAAAAAGGTATTAGCCCTGAATTATATTATTTGTAGCTGACCACACTTTGTTGCGACATAGTAATTTCTACTAACCTAGAAAACTCTTTCTTCTCTGGTAGAAAACAGCAACTATGACAGATATCTTTAGAAATGATGGTAAATAAATTAATTATCTATATTTACCAGTTACAACAGCGTGTGTGTTCCGATAAACGGGCAGCGCGTAGCAAGTTTATCGCAACACTGGTGGATGCTGATAAGATGGTGATGGATAAAATGGATTTATCCATGAAGTTGTGTGATGCCGATGCAGTTTGTAGCAAATAGCAGGTGTGCAGTGCATTCCCACGTGCTGGGATCCACGCTAGAATATAAATAAGTAAAACTTGTCAGTGGGCTGAAAGAACATGAAGTGGCATCTGTGCTTTAGAAGTTCACAAAATTCAAGTAGTGTAGCGTTGTCCTGAGTGTATGTGACCTGCGAAGTCACAGAACAGTTAGGTTGGTCAGAAACACCTTCCCTCGCCTGTGTTATCAAACGAAGTGCTATGGCAGGTGTCGCGTGAAGCCAGCTTTGAATATTCTGCTCAAGTGGCCATTTACAGGTGGATCAAAAGGCGGTCACCATCTGTGCAAATTCGGGAAAAAGCTAGGAAATCAAATCTCGCCGTCCTTAATGTGCCTCGGAGCCTACCCGCCATCACGCGGGGGCAGTCTGCTCGCCCGAGGTGCAGTGTGGAATCAAAGACGTGACCACTCGCCCAGAAGAACTGAAAGTCGGCCGAAAGTGCCTGGGAGTGTGTTTGTCCTTTCAGAACAAAGGGAAAAAAAAAAAAAAAATTTGCCACATGTTCAAGGGAGGTCACTGATACCAGTGTTTCTAGGTCACTTTGCGCTTCATCCAGTGCCCTTTAATGGGTACTGCCTAGCCTTTAAGGACAGCCGGTGTTTTTGTCTATTGTTGAGAAAGAAAAGAAGCCAAATTGGAAAAAGCTTTAAATTTGGTTTAATAGATGACAACGGCGTGTGGTTGTGGACGCAGACAGACCAGTTTCTAGTAGTTTTTCCTCTTTTCCCCAAACACAGTTTATGCTTTAGAAGTATTTGAAACTAACTTTAAAGGAAGTTGCTGACCAGCAGTTTTATGACTTGATTTGTTTTAAAGCCTAAATGGCTTAGGGAAATGTTTTACAGGAGATATAATCCATCCACATGGAATAAAGCCTGGGAAATTAGGTGGCATAAACCTAAAACACAAAATACATTCTCCTGACTTTGCACTTAAGCTGTTGCTTACTGAACTAATTTACCAGTGGCTACGTATTGTTTATTGCCTGTAACTACACTTTCTGGAAGTTGGAAGATGTTTTAAAAGTTCCTTTTTCAAAAACCTGCGTTAGCAATGTCTTGGATCTGGTTGTTGGAATGCCTGTCTGACACAGGACTTGGATCAGCACGTGGAATATCTGCGAAGCCACTAACAGTGCCGCTGGCTTTCCTCGTGTAACGACCTCCTCAGCAGGGCTGTAAAATTATTTATCTGTCCTGTTGATTCCTCCTCTTAGAAATTGATTCCAAATTACTTCACTAATGCCTTTACCTTTTTGCCCTCGGACACGGAAACCTATACACATCTGGGCAAGGGAGGATATTTTGGAGTGCTTTGGAGCCTTTTGCTTTTCACAGACAGTTTTGTGTATATTTTTAAATATGAAGCGGGTAATAAAGCAGTTACCAGTACAGCTTTTTGTGGACTTGGAGCTCCTAAATCTGAACAAAGGCAGTGGTGATTTTACATCAATAATGCATATTTAGAAATTGAGTCCTTTCAATTATAGATGTACATCTATATATATATATTTCCACCACTTTTTATATAGTTATATATATAGTGTTGGAATGATGCTGGGGGAAATATAAAGTATGGGGAAGAGATGACTTATTTGAAAGCAGCATTAAACAGTTGTTTACATCTGTGTTGACACACCCTGTGATATAAAAGTTTTTCGAAACAGTCTGCTAGATATTTTTCTTAATTTGGTACTTAGTTGATTTCAAAGAGGGCTAGGATGATTATGAGCGAATAATCAAGGACCAATAAGGGAAGTGAGGGTGGTCAGATCCCTAGATACATCTCTCACGGAAAGACAGCTAGAACGTGGTGGGATAGCAGGCAACAGAAGTTACAAAACCTGGACCAGTTGAGATATTCCCTATTTGATTATCTGTCTTGAGCATTTCGTTGGCCTATTTGTCTTCCTTATTTTCTTTTGCAAAAAAAGGAATATAACCGTTTTAAAATCATTTTAATGGGCTAGTGTGCAATTGTTTTATTTAATTACATTGAGAAGTTTCATGGATTTGTATAAAATGCTTGATATTTGTATTGATTTGTATTGATAGAAAGACTGTTGTATTTTTGTGCATTTTCAGTAGTTTACCCGGGGACAAAACAAGCTGGTTTTTGTATAAGCGTAACTCAACTGATATGTAAGAGTTTATTATTGACAATTAGCAAAGAAAATCTGTTGCATCACAAACACTTAACTCTTAACTCTTTATACATGTTCTTGAGCAACATAGATATTCTGTATTTAATGTGCATAAAGCACCTAATTATTTTAGTGGTTAATTTATTACAAACACAGGGACACAGAGGTATTGTCGTGGTTTAACCCCAGCCGGCAACTATGCGCCACTCAGCTGCTTGCTCACTGCCTCCGATGGATGGGGAGAGAATCAGAAGGGTAAAGGTGAGAAAACTCATGGTTTGAGATAAAAACAGTTTAATAATTAAAAAGAAAGAATAGTAATAATAATAAATTGTAAGGAAAAGAAAATAACAGAGAGAGAAAAATAAAACCCAAGGAAAGACAAGTGATGCACATGGAAACAATTGCTCACCACCAATGGAGCGATGGCCAGCCTGTCCCCGAGCAGTGGCCCCCTGCCAATGCCCCCCTAGTGTTATTGCTGAGCATGACGTCACATGGTATGGAAAGTCCCTTTGGTCAGTTGGGGTCAGATGTCCCGGCTGTGTCCTCTCCCAGCTTCTTGTGCCCCCCCC
>RSEF01000004.1:48640626-48653245 GCA_003993805.1 Himantopus leucocephalus | reverse complement strand
TTCAGAGTAATGGTCTTATCTATAAAGGAAAAGGAAGTGGTAGACAATATCCATTAACAAGTGAGATGATTCCAAGCAAAGCTTAAGGAAGAATCAACTCTTCTTTTCTGTTCCTGTAAGGCAGTTTTCCTGTATTTGAGACCTTAGTTCCACAGGGTTCTCACCCCTTCTCCAGGACGTACAGTTAGAGGAGGGCAAAAGCATAGGGAATGAGACCCTCAACTCCATCTCTACATTAGATGTGGTCAAATGATTTAGCGGCTGATGAACAAGCAGCATCCTCATAAGCAAGTACGGAGTGTGAAAGAGGATGCCAGGGCACTCAGTGAACCAGCACTGCTGAATTTTTAGACCTTTCATACTGACATAAAAATGATAAACATGTGTACGTGCATGCAGCGGGAATATAACTTGTACCCAGTGGGGTTTTCTTATGAAATTTCCTTTGGAGGAATTTCATGGTTACAGGAGAACTACAAGAGTGTATTGCTGCTAAGGGAAGCGGAGTGTAATACCTGATGCTGTGTTTCTTCTTTCCACGTGCTAGTAACTTAACTGAGGAGTTTTTTTGTGGCTTTTGAAGTGGCTCAGATGCCAACATCTCTTCATGTCCTGTTCTAAAGGTGGCATGACAGAGTTAAGAGAATGGGTCAAGAGACACCATTAGTTTCCCTGATTCCTTCAAAGAAACTGGAGCAGGTTTGGGGAGGGGGAGCTTCAAAGAGTCAAACAGCATCAAAGGCATGTGTATGAAGCTAGGAATTCAGTTTGGTTTTAAAGCAAAGATAGGAAAAGAAACATGCAAGACTCAGAAGGAAAAGCAGGTAGCTAAAGCAGAATCATGAATGTGCTACAAAGAAACAGTGGACTACAGCAGACTTCAAGAACATCAAGAAGAAAAGCTCTGATCTGGCCAAGCAATGAGAAGAATTAAGATGAAACCGGAGTTCTGTTCACTATGTGGACAGTGTGAAAAGGGACATGGCTTCAAAGTGTTCCCTCCTGGATACACCTTACATAAAAACTCCATGACGCGACTAGGATACAGCTACCCAGAGTCCACCATAAGCAAACAAAAGGACTGTACAATTTTAGGTAGTTTGTCACCACAGTTTGTTCCTTCAAGAAAGCTATTCCCGTGTTTTGTCTTAACTAATGACATTTTTAAGAAAATCCTTCCAAATGTCTGATTTTGTTCAAGATTTCCTTTCTTTCCTACACATACCACATCAACAGTTTGTCACGATAACACTTAGGAAATCATAATCACAAGTTAAATTGTAAAGACTGAACAGATTCTTTTCACATTACGCATATCTGTGTCTTTCTGGAAGTGACATGTTTTTAAGACCACATTCCAAAACAAATAAACACTGCTGAGAAATTAGCTAACCTTTTCAAAACTAGCTAAAACAATGCTCCCATTGAGTAGCCTGTAAAAAAAAAAAAAAAAACAAAGAAGGAAAACAAAGACTATATACAGCGTTTAAACTACAGATATCAAAATGCCATAACTGGTTTATGGCGTGTATACAAACAGATTGTTGGAAGGGAAGTGTGCGTAAAGCCTAATATGTTCTTAATTACACTTTTTAAAAATAATTTTCAGAAGCTATAAAAAAACAATGTCTATACTACATTCAGAAGTACTAATGCAGCTCATTCAGGGAAATCAAAGCTCATTTTAAATGGAGGGCACAGAGGGGACAAGGCTGAACCAGATCTGAGTTGCAACGTGCATCTGGCATTCCGGAGCACAAGTCGACAAGTGCAGTTGTGAAAAACGTGATGAAGTTGACACAAAACCCAAGACCGATAACAATGGTGTGACAAGGAATTCATTACATCCTTTCTTTTGCTCCAGGTTGAGTTCTGAAAGCAGTGATTACAACGTGGAATATCAACAAATGCATATGTTAGTAAGAAAGGGGAATACCTATTATTTGTCTTATATTTTTTCATTAATAATGTGGGTTGTTTTAATAAAAATTATCCTTGTTAATACATAGTGAAAGCACAGTGAAGATAAGTGACTTCCTCAAGGTCACAAGCAACTTCTTTGCAGGAAAAATGCAACTAAGACAGAATTACTTCTAAGGAAAGTGGTAAACAACATGATACAGAGCACTGCAGAGCCTGCTTTTAGTGTCAAAGAATTCGACTTTATTACCACTAAATTATGAATTCATATAATAGAGATTAAAAGAGGTAGCTTACTTTTGTTTGAAATTTTATCCGAGTTACATTTTTAAAGAGATTTAAGTAATTTCAAAGTTATAAATTTTGAGGTGTTCTTTGATTAGAGAAGAGTTATGTAGAAGGTATTTGGGAAAATCAGAAAAAGAAATGCAGAAACATTACAATTGATACTAAAAGATATGGAATGTCTCTGAAAAAACATGTGATATACCAATTATGGCCACAGCTGCCTGAAAAACAAATATTTTTACTCTGGTGAATGTTAATATCTCCTGCAGGTAATTTTCCTATTGCATTTGAATTTAATGCCTGTTCAGATATTATTATTAAGGGATTCCAAGTTTTTAGCAGGGTGATCCCATGTTCTTCACTGTTAAACAGTTTAGGTTCTATTTTGTATTGACTATCTGAATTGCAGCAATGGGAAAAATCACTCAATTTCTGATGGCTCTTGCTAGTTAAAAAAACCTCTTGTACTGCAGGGTAGAACTACAGCAATAAATTATGTATACTTACTAACCTTCATTTAACAGAGTTAAGTTTGGTGCATATATATTAATTCCTACAGCACTTGAAATTACCAAAGCAAAACCTGTCTTTTTGGTTCTTCAGACAATGTTTGTTCTACTTCTGTAGCAGCTCCATTAAAAGTGTACTTGCGAACTTCTACTAAGTCAGGCAGTGTATGATCTTATGAATGCTAAATCTGAAATCCTAACAGCAGTAACTGTAGAAATACTCCTCCTCATTGACATCATAGACTTTCTCTCCTTAATGGTCTTATCTTGAAATAAATGGAGTTCCCTGAAGTCAGGTGACAAAGGAACCACTTGGTGTTCAATCTCATTTCTATCTCATGTAATTAACTACAGGCTTTTGGGCACACAGCACTTTTCAGACATGAGACAGAAAAGAAAACTTTAAGTAGGTATGGACGTAAATAGTGGAGTTTAACTGAAATATCATAAGGGAAGATTTAAGAGATGTTGGTACTTGTACTACAGAGAGAAACACTGGCAAGGGGTAGATGCGGTTCCTCTAGGACAGCAACCAACAGAGTGGCAGCTTTGCTCGTGGAAGTCTGTAAGGAACGGGAAAAAGATATTGCGTCTTAGGATCAACCGAATATCCACATCTATGACTTGTAGTGTATGGTAATGAATTACAGTTCCCATTGTTGTGATATGAAAATTCTGTGTGGGTCCATCAAGACGACCAGATTGGAAAGTCAGAGAAGTGGTTGTTTTTTCAAAGAATTGTTTTTTTATATTGGTAATGGCTAAGGAAATCACACCTCTCTATGCAAGTTTAATATGGTTAATATTGTTTGGTGTTTTCACTGATACAGTTTCCAAGGAAAGCCAGACTGAACTGTGACTTACAGTCCATTGGTAAAAAAACAATGGATAAACTGCAGAAACAGTTTTAAATGAAACTCTCAGTTGTAATTTTTTTTTCTTTCAGCAAAGACTTATATCAGAAGGATTATTTCCTCTCCGTAACATTACAGAAACATTTAGGTGGAAAACTAGTTCCTTTTCCATTCTCTTCAGTCACTGAAACGATATGAAGCTTGGTCCTTCTGCACAGAGATCAGAAAAAAGAAACATTTCCCTTTTCTGTTCACTTTTGCAGGAGGATTGGGTAAATGAAAGAAATGAAATGATTCAAAAACACGCAACTGTGGACAATAACTGAAATAGCCAATTTCTCCTCTGGTAGATTTTGATTTTATTTGCTATTTCCTTGAAAACTCAAACATTCATCAGGATTGCACTAGTAAGATATCAACCCTTTTCTTTCTAATTAGGTGGTCATATTTTCTCTATTGTCCTTAGCACAAGGCACAATGGGGGAATTTCATTTTCACTGAAAAGAAGAGTTGCATAAAGAACGGCTCTTCTAAGGGCTAAAAGAACTCCTGTCTGTAATGCGTGCATTATTAGTACTTCTGTTGGGATTTGAAGGTGTTACACGCCCATCACAAAAACTCTCTGCCTGAAAATTAGACCCACAACAGTGATACAAGAGAACAGCCTCATTTGGGAGAGTTTCTCTTTGATTCCTCTGGTGAATCAAGAAGAGTCCACTGCTACCTCAGGAAAATGAGGGTACCTTCTTCTTGTAATATTCCAGGGACCCCTTTTGAGGAAGGTATGGATCTAAAGAGTGAACAATCTATGTGTCCCTAGAGAAACTGGACAAAAAAATTATTTTCATTTCACTACATGAAGAAACTGTATTTTTCCACAGATACTCTGATGCCCAAACACTGGAGAGGCCTCATGTAGCCTTCTTCTTCACCTTTCTACTGGCCAGGCAACAAGAACAATAAAAACAGGTATAAAATGAAATTATATTCTTACGGAAACTGAATGATTTGGGTACTTATATTTAGGTATTAGAGCTTATAGCACAATATTCCTAAAAGCACGCAAGGAACATAAATCACATATAGCATAAAGGAAACTGAGGCTGGCAAGGTTTATTTCATTTACAAAGGAAATCGCCAATAGAGAAAGCCTGAACTACTTCTCTTCATTCATAAGGGCAAAGCCCTTCTTTCTTTTCTGAACTGAAGGTCAATTGAGATTCTGATCAGTTTGAAATCATACTTTAATAATGTATGAGATGCCGATTCTTTAGATTTCATACTCTAGAACTTTTAGTATCACTCAGTATAATTTAGATGTACTTAAATTGGTTTTTTTTTTCCCTTAATAATGAAGAAAAACAGTGATTGAATCCACAAGATTATGGTCAAACCGTAAACGTGACAACAATATAGTTACTGCGTGCTTCACCTCTCCCTCCCTGCTCTTTATCCAGTAATACAGTACAAAATCAAAGAGGATCATTCTGTATCTGAAAGCAGCGGCAACATCCAGCTGAGTCAAAAGAAAGCTCCATTGGGCTGGTTGGCGGGTGGAGAAAGGCTGTGTGTAGGTTGTCTCCACACTGAGTCAAATTTTATTCTGACAGAAAAGAGTTGAAAAATCCAAAGACATTTTATCTTTCTTTTGTTCACCCTGAGAGCCTACAGTTCTCTGCTAAATACATTACAGTCCGTTCCTTGCTATAAATAATATAAATGCTTTTTTAAAAAAAAAGTAAATTAGGCTAGTAGACCACAAGAGGCTAGAAGAAAAAGAATAAACTATAGTATTTGGGAAAGTTTGAAAATAACATACAAAGTTAAATGCATCTGTGGTGCTTATGCCCCTATTGCCAAAAAAATCATTTATAGGTGCAAAGTGGAAAGCTGTATCACTTAGTTTTCAGCCATGAAGTAGTATTGTTTTAATGGCAAGTAGAGGTAAAAAGAGGTAGCGGTAAAAGCAGGACAAATGACAAAACATGTACAGAAAAACACCATTATAAAGCTGCCTTGATATAGCTCTCGAATTATTTCTGCTGAAAGTAAATTAATGCACCTTGTCACATGAAATGCACTGATTACGTTATTGTTACTTTGAAAAGTGCATACATCTCCTGAAAAGTAATTTTCTAAATCTGTAATGTGTACTGGGATAGATCACTGCTTCAGAAAATCTGGTCCATCAGAAGCACAGAATTGTCTTCTTCCTCTTTCTGTAGGGGTCAGAAACTGTCAGTGCTTTTAAAACAAAGTAATTAAAGCCAAAAGAAAAAAAAACAAAAAACGAAATGATGAAAGAAGAATAAGAAGCAGTGAAAGCAGAGAAAACAAAAGTGTTTTTCTTAACAGCATAGCAAGGTACATACTGAGATATAAGATGCTATATGTTAGATCTGCCCAATGGAAATGTCTGCGCACTTACATACTCTGAATTTTGATCCCTTTTCTCTCCTCTCTATCTAAGCAATACAAGTATCAGACCCAAGTTCTGCAGCAAAGCTGCTGCAGTTTGATTCATTTGCTGAATACAGTCACACCTGCAGATCTAAATGCCAGAGATAAACATTATTAGTTTTTAGTGTCTGGCCTAATTTTAACCTGTTTGGAAATCTATCAGACACTTCAACATCTGCAGTGAGTTCTGAAAATTTTTACAAGATCATTATTTTATGAAACAGACCAATCACATTTTCAAATTACGGTACTATACCAATAACATAGGAGATTCTTCCAGCTATGCTTTAGATAATATTATCTGCCTATTCACAGCCTTGTTAAGAATACTGAGGAACTGTAATTTTGTCATCAAGGAAAGTTCACACGTTTTAAAAGGTGATCATTCTATAAATTATGCGTCACAAGCATCAGTAAGCGACTGCTGTGAATTTTAGTAGTAATTGAACATGGCTGCGCTGTCCCAAAGCGTATAGATGTAACGTCTAAGTCCTCGCAGACAGTGAATACCATTAGCACATGAGGGCTGTTTGCCAGGTGTAAGTGATGTGCCAGAGTGTTCTGGGCTCAGAGGAAACTGGAGGATCTGTAACCCCAGCTAACAGCAGCTGAAGCTTCCTTCTGGCTTCCAACCCCTAAGGAAACACAAAGCCCCACTGTTCTTGGCTGACATTTCCTGAGGGGCTGCAGCAGCCTGGGGCACAGCTCGGGAATCCTTAAGGATCACTCTAGCCTATGTCAGGTAACCCGCAGAGGTCTGGAGAACATGTTGAAGAAGGATGTACCCAATGTGTACCCCACTGCCTTAAGAATGACTCCTGTAAAAGAAAGCCGTGGCTTACGAACCACGCTGTGAGACTGTGAACTACATTTGAAGTAGAATTGGTTGAAAGTATGATCTCTAATATTTAACGATGACTTCAAAACGCAGTTTCTCTGGATAATTCAGAAATTTCACTTCTATAAGAAAGGGGAACTCACCAGACAAAAGCCTGATGGAACACTGGGAGATAAATCTGTCGGCAGACAAGAAGGTACTTTCAAAATATGATAGTGCTATTATTATTACTATCCATAATCCTCATTTAATATAATAGAAGTTAGGATGAATAAATTTTTCAAAATCACAGATGAATCAAGAAAACCGTTCCTGACTTTGCCTGTGAATTGAAATTGCTGTATAAGGGTAAGTATGAAGCAGTGGAGTTCCACTGGAGATCTAAGCTGCATACATCCTGCACTGCTTGCAAAGCATTCCCGGTGTTCCGTCCCAGGGAAAAGAAAACGGCTTAATTTCAGAGGTATTTTGACCAGTTTTATAATTCCATAAATATTATGAAATATTTCTAGATAGCAAACAAGGGAATCCAGCCTACAGGCTTTCATGAGGTCAAAGCAGCAAAAGTACCTTAGATAGTTGAAAATACCCTTTTATAGCTTTTGGAAACATAAGCTCCATAAAGTTTCTGAAAGAATACCTTAGTTTAAGATTCCACAGTTGAAGAGTGTGACAGGGATGTGATTGGGTATTCAATGTTCCAACATGAGGAGTTTTAATCTTCTACTTAATTTTGCTTAAAATAATATGTTCACAGCTATAAAATGGTCTCCTCTAAACTAGATAACTGAAAAATCTAAATTAAACAGATAATGAAAAATGGTTCAAAATCAAATAAAGCACATTATATGTAATTTCATTACACAAAATGGTTGGGTTTTTTACAACACTAATAATGTCAGCTATGTAAACAGCTCAAAATGCTCTTCATCTATTTCTCCAATATATTTTTTTAATGCATGTGCATACTTATTCTTTGAGCTGACATTAAACTCTATTAATGTAAATTAATCTATAATGGTATGTAAGTATCCATATTGACACATTGCCTGGCTAAACACGTTCCCAAAGACACCATTAACATTAGGAGAAAGCACTGTAAAATATTGAAGACTTCACAACAGCTATCAGAATAGCCTGACATAGCTAAAATGCGAAAAAGTTTAGTTAGGTTACGGCAAAGTTAGAAGAAAAGAACCTTCCAGTCCAATCAGCCATGAGAGAAACACTTTTAAAAGTGAAACACAGCCCTTGGACTATCCGACCTTGCTGTTGAAACTACACTGCCCCGAACTGTGCCTTTAATGGTTGCCTTTTACTTCTTCCCTTTCGCAGCCACAAATTAATAAGCAGAAGCAAATGACAGACCCCATATGAATTGAAAATAAGGGATCGATTTGCACCAAAATAAAATGCAATAGATAAGCAAGCGAAGAGTAGTTGCCTTGCAGCGGTACGGTATGCCAATGAGGGACATCAGCAGCTCGAGTTGCGGCTCAGAGAGACTTTCCACAAATGACACTGGCCCACCTGCTGTATGTCATTTTACAGCAATTCCACAAGCATTTGAATACAATGGAATGCTCATCATCTTCATGTAAAATGCATGACAAAAGTCCCCCTACTTAAATTGCATATTAGCAGGAGTAGGAATAATGTAGGTGTCTTTTTTTTCCACAGTTTGTATAAAAATAAACCAGCTAGAAATCCTGCACTGAAGTTACTTAACATTGTTTATTTTGTAAGATTTCTGAATATTGGAGCAGAAAATGGAAATACGGGAAACGATATTGCCAAAGTCTGTGAGCAGCCTTTTTCGGTCTATGAAAACTTATTCAGGTTTGAGACTATCAGGACAAAGAAAGGCTAAGAAACGCCTTTTAAATGCTTAACAAAAAAATAATCTGTTTTCCCCTGTGTGTCTCAAGGGCAGGTCCTACCAGGGGATTGGGGGCCTGTAGGACCAAAAAATACCAAAGTGGGAAAAGTAGCCTTTCTAGAAGATGAAGCCAAGAATGAGTGATTGTCTTCCTCCATTATGGTCAGGTTTTACAGTCCGTAATCTATCCATAAATCTTAAAACCTTCGGAGATCAGATGAATGAAATGTGGGAACTGTGATGCTGGTAAAAGCTTTAGAAATCGCCAAACACTGAATCTTAAGTCTATGTGGCAAACGGTAGAAGGTATGATAAAGAAATTCCTTCTATTCCCCCAAATATGCACAAGGTGAACACAGAAGTTCATCATTCAGGAAAGAGGGGTCCAAGAAGACACCCTCCCACTCTGGGGTCATGAAGGGAGGGTAAACCAACTTGCACCAAACAAACATCGCTACCTTATGAAAACAACTTGAGACAAAAGCTTCCCACTTTTGAGGAATGAGAAGAATATAAAAAGGTCTCAATGTTGTTTCTCTCTGTCTCAAAGCCGAGTTTATGGACTTCTCTCATTTCTGATCACAAAGCAGAAGCAGACTAGGAGAGGTGGGCATGCAACCCTGTGCCGTACGGAGCTAATACTGCTGCAAACCATCTGAAATCAAAGTGCCTGCTCTATTTTACACCATCTGAGAAACCAAAAAATAATTACCTTTACAAAACTAAAGTGAATAGTTCCCCCTTACTGCATCCCGACTGCACTATATCTGTATATCGTGCAATGATTGCCCTATAGGTGCAAATATTTTCCTGCCATTCCAGACAGGGAGGGAAACTCCTCTCTGGAAGTGGAGAGGTATCAACGCTGAACTGGCTGTCTGGGAAGTACCAGGGATCCTAGACAGTTCCTTCCACACTGCACCTCACTCCTATATACAAGAGCATCCTACTAGGAAACCTTTACTATTGAACATTACTGTTACCTTCTACATTGCTATTTTTTGCTATATTTTTAAGTAATAGTAATGCAAAAATCCACACGCTAGTCCTCTATGAGAAACAGACACTAATCTTTCAGACAGCTTTAAACTCATTCGTTCGATTCTGTGGAACATAAAATTTTTGCTTTTCTCACACAAGATTTTACTTTACAGTAAAGACTTAACCATTTTGGTATTTAAAAACAACAGAACATAATCGGATTACTGAGAGTTTGGAAGTGCTTTCACTTCCCATACTTTACATGCATTTTTAATAACCATTTGTTATTACTGTTCTGTAATATGGAAATCCATATTATTGTTAATATTGCACAAATTCACAGCTAATCACATTATAGTACCAAAGGAACAATTATAGTATGTGAATGTGTATAAAGATTAATATACAGATCCTAATAAATCTCAGCTGACCCATTAATGTATAATGGGCCCAAAGGAGACCTCATATCCTTAGTATATAAATGGCGCATTTCTTTCCCCCTCCACTCCTTTCCTCATTTTGTTTTATATGTACAAACTGCCATAAAAAGGAAAATTAAGCCATACAAAAACAGTCTCAAACATCAAGAGGCTAATCAAAAGCACAAACCACTTTCTTTTCTTATTATACTGCAAGAATCACGCTAATATTTGACGTGCACGTACAATGAGCTTTATTTTTTCCTCTCCCTTTTGAGACTAAGGCTCCCAAAGTGGTGGACAGACATCCGTACCACATGAATAGCTATTACAGGTGGATTAAGGGAGGAACTTTCAACTTTAATTGTAAATTATAATGGTCTTTGCTTGGTTTAGGGCAAACCTTCAGCTGTTTCAATTAAATCTCTTGTAGTTTAAAATGAAAGAAAAAAAGAGAGAAATGATCCTTTTTGTTATGTAAGATATGCTTTACAATATCGCTACATAGTGACAACTCCTTGTCCTCCTGTCACAGCCTGTCCCTTAGCCCATGCTGCAGAAAAGCAATTTTCTGCCTCAAAAGCACTCTATTTTTTAAAAGTTTGTCTCTGGGCAATTTTCAGGTCTACTAGAGCTGCACAACTGTATACAGATGAGAAAAACCCAAAATAGGGCAATTTATTTGATTCCTCCTCTTCAAAACATTTAGCTGAGATTGCATATCCAACAGAGAAACCCCAACAAGAATATTCAGAGATGACCTGCAGTGACACGCATCCTTTTTTCACAAAAATTTGCATTAAACATCCTCTGCAGACTCCTCAGATAGTCTAGATTTGACTTTTGTTTAATATGACCTTTAACACAAATATTTCCCAGGATATTAACAGCTAATTTCTTTTTTAAAGGAGATCGTAAGAACCAGTCACTTAAATAAAACACTTACAGAGTTTTTCAGAGGAAGAATAGTTTTTGCGATTTTTTTTTGGTGTTTTTTTTTTTTTTTTCCTAGAAAAAAGATATGCATTCATTTGAATCCAGATGCTCTCTTATGAGAAAGTAAAGAGCCACTTGGATGGGAAAATGTATCATCTCAGTGTTCAACTCCTGGTGCTAACTTTGCATTTATCAATGCCTGAAGGTAGTCTGACCTCAGTATTCTCCTGGTAGAGTTCTTCCCTAACACAGTAAGAGCATTTCACAATAGAGCAAAGGCCTCGCCTTTATAACCATCCACAACTTGAAAACTACTTTACCGGCATTAAAGTCTTTAAGGAATTAGGGTAGCCTCAGGATTTGGACCTCAGTTTGCTATGAATGTAACATTCACTGATGTATCGTACGAGTTAAAAAAACCCAAAATGATAATATTTTTGAAACTTTTCAAGAAGCTGGGTGAATTTTCAAATCTGAAAACAATAAACCATAGGCTCCTCATTGTCCAAAATCATGTTCAAATTGGCTATATGCACTTTTGAAAATTTTAAACCAGTCTGATAGCTAATTTAGCCCTAAAGACATACATTTCTCCATTTTATTTTTCTACTGTTGTCTTTTTCAATTGAAGGCTAAGTTCATTTACTTTCAGAATTTCATGCTGGCACAGAAATCAATCGTGTTAAAAATCACTATAACATTGAGACCAGAAAATAATACGGCACAGACAATATTTATAACCATACACAGTTCTGATTAGTAGATCAGACCCCACCAGCCAAAGCATGAATTTTCTTTGCTAATACAATAAATACCTTTAGTGAGAATGCACTTTGCATTTGTCTGTGCCTGGCACGTAAGTATATTTTAAAATGAACTGAAAGGGAAACGTCCATTTTCTACTCTTTCTAAGGTGTAGAAATATATTATCCTCCAGTACAGAAGTATATTCACTTACTTAGCATAATTCACTTGATGAACCTTTGTGCCAGAAACGCTACCATGCTGCCAGGGCAGCACCTACAGAACCATGCACTTGGCCCTGAAGATAGTGTTTGGCTCCTGTTGTGTCTCAATTTGCCTTTTATACTGGACCACAAAGTCTGCACACGTACACACAAACTGGATTGTAGTGCAGATAAGCGAAGTCTAGCACAAGTAGAATGGAGAATTTGACTTGAAGGCAAATCAGATTTTCAGATATACTCAAATTCATGCTTTAAATTAGTGGAGAAGTAATTTGTTGGCATATATTGCTGTGGACACACAAGGGAAGAAGTCCCTTATGATTTAGCCCATTATGTCTGCAAGTGCTAATGTTGCCTTAGCACATCCTACAGTCAGTTCCTGAGCTGGGACTGGAAAATGTGGTTAGGAACAGTGTAACAGACACAGAGATGAATAAAACTGTAAACCATGAAAACTCTGAAAGTGGCTGAAGTGGGACACTAACAGAAGAATATACTTCTTAGAATCATAGAATGGTTTGAGCTGGAAGGGACCATAAAGATCACCTAGTTCCAACCCCCCTGCCA
>RSEF01000004.1:48619131-48634357 GCA_003993805.1 Himantopus leucocephalus | reverse complement strand
TATAATTTTTAACCACACTAATAATAAAATTACCAGGGAAACACTGAGTGTACTGTCCAGTGCAGACAGTTCAGTGACTGTGCCAAGGCTTTCATCCCCAGTTACCTCTTTCGACTCAAGAATTACACACCTATTCCGAAGATGGAAGCATTTAATCATTCTGCTCAAACCCTGTTAATGCTGAGGATTTTAGGTGTTTCATTATCTTATTAGACTCTAAAACAGCAATGTCCATCTTATTTCAGGAACCTGACTTGCTTAAACTGTGAGGTAACAGACCCTCCGGTTCTCTTATGACACAATCATGAATCTCTCATCGAGCTTTCATCACCCTTTTTCACTTCCTCTCTATCTAATTTACTTGGGGTCACTAACAAAAGAAGTATACCAGTTTGCCATAATTTTTAATTCTTCTTCCTTGAATATCATTTCTACATTAGTAAAGAACTCAATTATCTATATTGTCTAAGCGAGTAACGGAAGCGCTGGGAGATGAAATCTGCTTGTACCTGCAAGGCAGGCCCAGTACAATCACGCGAAACCTCGACCCTCAAACCAAAATGACTGATCTTCTCTGAGTTTTCTTTTGAGAAAATTTGCGCGATACAATTTTGATCATTTTGACAACTTGGAGATTTCTATTACTCTTTCAGATTTCTGTTAGGCGGCTTAGAAAAATCTTATTACAATATAAATTGAACTAAACCTGGGTATACTTGTGGACAAATTGTGCTCTACCTATTCCTATCTCTGATTGTCATTAAACATTGCTGCTTAAGCTGCTTGAGATTTAAACCATTCCTAGAAAACTTTCTTTTACTCCTCATGATGTAAACTTAGCATAGGTCCTTAAAAGCTCCTGCAAAATCAGTCCCCTTAAATATAAAGAATTATAAATAACTACTTAATCACGTTATGCCATTAAAACCAAATTACTAGAGAAAAGATAAAATATGCTAGTCTTCTTTTCTTGTCAGCTTCTTCTTTGGGATTTTTTTATATGATGTATTTACATGTATAGTGGTCTTTTGGGGAACCTAGTTCTGTTGCACGAGGATTTGACATATGGAAGAGAAACACCATCAAAAAAATAATAGTTTGGGGATAGTTATCAGTAATTTAATTTAGAAGGTAAATTAAATGTTATTCTTTTACTATATTAAATACCTGAATTGTATCTTACCAACTTACTTCCAGCCGTAGTAATTTCCTGTGCAATTCTTAATAAAAAATAAGGGTTTTTTTCACATCTTTAGAAAGACAATACTTTCCTAAATTATCATTGTATCTGTGGAGTAGCAGTAAGATTGCAAAAATAAACCTAAACCTGATTAAAATAACCCAAAAATGCAGAAAAATGGGGGAAGTTGCATTGTGTACATCAAATTTAAAATTATATGCAATGAAAAATAATGGCCTCCAAAGGCTTTGAGGCCCATCCAAAATACTTCCTTTTATAAGCAGATTCTGTGCAGAAATTAACACACATCCTTTTTTCAGCCTTTCTTCCTTCTTTCACTCAATGACAAAATGTTCTCAGCATAAGACCTATCCTCTGATTAGAAAAAGCCTGTGATAACTCTGCAGGTTCCCTACAGCACAGCCTAACCAAAGCCCATAACTGATCCAACAGCATTTGTCATCTCTGCAGTATACTTGCTGTAATTCCCCTCCTCTGGCTTTTCTTTCCAACTAGATCACAAACGATCTTTGAACAAAATGAGAAAAACAAACTATTTTAACTGAGGAAAAATGACACATGGGTATTAATTGCTACATAGAATTTAATTTAATTGCCTTCCTCGAGTCATTTAAAATATTATTTATTCTGCATAAATAGTCTTTGCTGTTTTGATTACTAAGTTTTATTTAATGTAATTCTTCAACAATCAGTTTTTACTTCTTACAAAGACGCACAAAAAATATTTCTGACAAGTATTTTCAAGATGGTTTTGTTAGATTTCTAGATGACTTCTTCTTTTGAACATTTATTGATTCTACACAAATTGGGGAAAAATTTTGCTTTGACATTGAATGTTTTATTCATAGATCTATCTTTTATTAAAAAAGCCAGCAACAAATTTTACCACCAGCACAGAATTTACTCTTGATTTGGGAATGTCACGGAAATATAAGGAGCAGATTTAAATCTAGCCTAAATAAACCATCACAAGTCCCAAATTCTGAGATTTTAAATGGGCCGAATTCTCCCAGACTCATGTCTAACTCAAAAGCTGCTTTGTTCTTGTTTGTTCATTTTAAAACTTAAAATGCTTTATATAGCTCCTTTTCTCAAACATAATACCAAAAATTATTGGGGGGGGACCAGCAGAATATATTTAAGTAGTCATTTTTCATGGGAAGAGAAGAAAATTGCTAAACGAAAGAAGAAATTGAGGACATAATTATTATGTTTTATCTAGTAATAAATTCCAGTTCTAACATAAATAGTAGGGAAACACTGGAAATAAAAGTACCAAAAAGGAATTCATAACATTATCTGAATTACTTTATATAGTTCCCCTTCTTTACAGTGACATTGTATTGCTTTGTATAAGCTTTTTCACATTGCATCATTACATGTATGTGTATGTATGCTTGTGTTTATACATGACTGACATAAAACCAGTGCACAAACAAGCATGTTACAACCACCTCTTTCTCACTAAAAAATGGTCAAAACTCAGAAAACACAGATAAAGCCTCTTTCTATCATAAGTGGAAAGATGATTTTTTTTTCCATTATGAATACTGTTGTAAAAAGGTGAAGTGAAAGAAAACTGAAAAAAAATCTAGCTAACCCACACATTTGTTTCAAATGCCCATATGAAGGAGAAAATCTGACTTGATTCAGCTTATTTTTCTCCATTATTGGCATTTTGTTAACATTCGACTCACTTATTTCTTGTCTCTCTAAGTTGAGGTCTCATTAGATATTCTGTCTGTTTCAGAAAAGAAATTACAACCCAGGTGAACACTATTCTATGTTGCGTTTTCTTGCTGGTGGTCTATCATTGTTTGAGAAAGACAGTTATTTGTGTTCCATAGCAATGAGGATTACACTAGAGGGCAGGACACATGTAACACACCACCAGCGGTACTCATGGGAAATATCCAAGAGGATATAATAATTCTGAATAGAATTCAAGCTCAAACCTTTCACGTTCCATGATTTTTCTGATACCGGTTATATCTAACCCTGGCTTAAAAGCAATGACATCATTTCGGAGGACAAAAAGTTAAATATTTCAATACAAATAGGATAAAAGACTACTTGAAATTGCACTAAGATTATCATGTCTATACTGTACAAGATCATAACACACAAATTAATTTAGGTATACTATTGTAGGGTTGGCCACTAGACCTTTCATAGAGATGTGTCCTAGAGAGAAAAAGATGAATGCACATAAGCTTATGTCTTGAAAAACAGCCCTTAATTGATTATTACTTTAAACAGGCACTTTGGATATACAGGAGATAAATCTATGAAATATTAATCTGACCACCAAAATTATAATTTCATTTCAATTTTATGTTACTAGTAAAATTAACATACATGTAATATAGTTATTGGGGGGGGAGTGGAATTAATAATCTATATTCAATATAACCGTATTTTAAATATATAACACTTAAATTAAAACCTAAGTTCCTGAAGTAGTAAGTTATTACATCACACCCATCTTAATGTGTAAGAAAAGCATTCTTCCAATTAGTTGCTGCTAAAATATAAATCTCTCCTTAAGAATGGTAATAAGTATCTTTTGCATCATATTTTTGCATCCTTGTTTTAGGCTTGGTTTTGCCTGCATGGGAAATAAACAGCTTTCCCATAAATTGCCTCTTCGGATAATTCTTCAATATATACCTGAAGTAGTCCATACAATTAAAAGAAGACCTGGAAATAGCAAGTCTAGCGCAGACCGGTTGTGAGAAGCAGAGCCAAGTGTATGCAAGAAATCGAAAAGAAACACGGCACTATTGCTGATCCTCCTTCCAAATAGCAGCTTAGCTTTATAATATTATTTAACTTCAACAAAGTTATCTCACTTCAATTTCTATGTTACTTCACTTCAGCTGAAAAAAAAATGAAAGCAAAAAACCCCAAGAAACACGGCTAATTATAGTAATTACTGATTTTTTTCCACTGTGTTAGAATTTCTATCTTCATTTCACTTCACAAAATATATGCTTAGGTGACTGCTCATTATTTATAACTTATAAACTCAATAATAATGGAAGTTGAAAAGATTTGTATGTGTAATTCTGTTTTAGAATTACATATTCTATTTCAGATGGTCAGACACATTTGTAACAGACTGTAAAGGGGATTTTAATTTAGTCTAGGAGGAAGGAAAGTAGTATCAGTATTTACTGAGGTAATCTAGATAGTTACATCAAGTGTTTCACCTAATGTACCCACAGTACAAAAGTAAATGATCCCCAGCGCAATTAAAGCAATGAATTTTAGGGTTACCACTCAGACAAGTAACAGTAGCTAAACTAACGAGAAAAAGCACCAACTTTTTTCAAAGTCTTAAAACATGTTTCAGCTTAAAAAGAGCCCCCAAATGTTTAAAAGCAAAGAAACATGAAACACTGAATTAGAATTTATGAAGGAGAAATAGGAACAGGAAAGATACTGCTTCTGCCTGAGGTGCAAAGACCACATCAGATGCAAAGGACTAAGAAAGAAAACTGCTGGGTTTTGGATACCTCTAAAGAGAGAATTTTAACAAAGCAGAGCCTTTGCTCTGTTTCCCATAGGNAATTAAAGTTAAAAAAAAAAAAAAAAAAAAGTTGTAAAAGAGGGAAGAATCATCGTTCCTTATGACAGGCAAGACGGACTTAATATGGCTTCTCAGTATTCCATATCCTACTATGGGATCCAAATTTTTTCTCTCCAACGATAATAGCAAATCAAATTTCGGAGTTTCTGGCAATTCCTATTCTATTAACTCAAAATATCTCCTTCAATCCAAGTTTTGACCTCTGTAAAAATTTTAAGAGACACTGTTCTTTCCCATCCTGACGTAGTCTGCGCGTTAAAGAAAATACTTCAGAACTGAGAGTTTCATTTCAATTTACAGCACCTTACTTCATAAAAATACTACATGGTAAGAGTGTGTGGATGTACATCTATAAAACTATACGCTATATGTGAACTATATACAAAGAGAGAATGCACGCATACCTGTGTCTGTGTGTATGGGATTTAATATTACCTAATTACTTTAGGAAACAGCCTATACAGTTGTGTCAACAGCACATATTTCACAGGTGGATTTAAAATACAGTGTTTTTCAAAGACAAAAAACTTCGTATAGGTCACTCATTTTGCAACGACGATTTCAACTACCTCTCTTTACACCCAGGCTTCTGCCTTGCTATGTAAGCAACACAGTAACGACGCTTTGCTTATACCTTGTGTTATTATGGTATACGTAGATTACTTCTCCTTAATTTATAAAACCAGCTGGGAGGCAACAAGAAAAGACCTGAGATTTGAGAGGGGTCAATTGACAGGAGGATGATGTGAACTGTGCGAGAGAAATAGCACATAAAATTCCAGTTAGAAAACCCCCCACAACCAAACAATGCATTAACGGAATGAAACACCCCAAACCCCCAATTCTTCTCATTCTGTCAGTCTTTTACTGAGGGAAAGGAGCATATTTTTGGCTCTCAGCTATGATGAAAAAGGATGGTAGGTGCGCATACAAAAAGGACAATGGAGCCCACGTGAGTCCATCTTCCTGCAGCCCACTACCTTTCCTACTCGATTAGGTGATGACTGCATCTGCAACACTATATACACTCGTTCCAGAGAGATTTCCCTCATAGGGAGAGAAACTTCAGAGGAAATAAACCAGTGGAGGATATCTATAAACCTGTGATAAACTTCAGGCACTTCTCTGAAGGGGATGCACCTAAATGTCCTGACAGGAACTTGTGGTAGGGTCTTAAAAGCCCTTCTGATCATCTCTGCAACTTGGTTCATATTCCTTCCTGGTCCTAGAAGATGGGTCAACTTGAGATTACCTTTCGTCTGAGCCAAGAATCAAATGCACTGATGTACAGTATCTGCATATCAGGCCTATTCTGGAAGCTATGTAAAAGATAAAGGAGGAGGCATTTAGTTTGACATTGAAATCCTCTCATTCCAGCATGAATGATTGAATTGATATAACAATATCATTGAGTATTGACCCAGATAATAAATACGATTATATGGTGAAGGACAGAAGAAAAGGCACAACTACTGCTATAGTTCAGTGCCAAAGCAGTCTTCGTGTTATAATCCAGTACTGGTGGAGAGCAGGATGAAGCAATTTTAGTCAGATGAAATGGTGTCAAGAGGATTGCCTCATTCATCATAGCGACTGCATGGCCCTGGAAAGCTCAAGTCTCACAGCATGATGTAGAGAAGGGAAGAAACAATGCAGGCACCTAATCAGAACTGATGCTTTTCCTACAGTTCTTGCAGCCATGAGAGTCATCAGGGCCTGAATGATCAACACAGTTTGGCTGATCTAGCGGAGCTGTCTGGTTCTGATGTCAGAAGAGACCTCTGTGGCTGCTAGAGTAGAAAGCTCTAGAGCTTGAGTCCCTGCTCATCCTGCCTGAGGCTTGAACCACAGGCAGGATTTTGGTCATGGGACCCTGAGGCAGCACAAACACCCACAAGATAGGCTGAAATGGGACGTGATTGTCCCAGACAGCGCAAGACCAAAAAAAGCGTTAATGAAGTCACCAAATGCCAAGGAGAAAGGAAAGGCAGCTGAACAGCAAGACACAACACAAGTAGAGGGGTTCTGTCTCAGTAAGATACGCAAAAATGTAAGATAGGAGCTGAAGTGGTGGTGATGTTCCATTTTGTAGGCCAAACCCTGAGCAAACAGAAAGAGCAGGTTAGAGGAAGTCCTCTGTGGATACCGAAAGGGAAATCTTCCTTGTTTCATGCTGTGATGCATGAACGTGCGCGTCTCTGTCAGAATGTATATGCGACTTACTCGTAGAACACGCAGTATGTATCTGTATGGGTATTCACACAAACATACACACATACGAGAGATAAAATACATCTTCTGTTAGTTTCTAGAAACATTTAGATATCCGGTCCAAGCAAATCAAGAGACTATCCCAAACTTCACAGCATGTTTTAAAATATTTTTATAATCTCTAACTACAAAGAGAAAAGAACTAAGATGATTGATGCAAGTTGGCTGTATTATTATAAGAGAATGGTAGCTTATTGACACATATTAACTATGAACACACGTTCATTTTTCATGTCTTGAAAACGTCTATAAACAGTGACAGAATGTTTGAGTACTAAATTATAGGTAGTATAGGATGTGCCTTACATGTAAAATAAAAACTCAAAATCATTGTGTTATCGATTTAATGATTTGTGCACTTAAATACATAATTCAGGCACTACCAATTTTTTAACATATACAGTAGCACATGCAATTTCTTTTCAAACTTAACTACGCAATCCTTCCTTTTTCAGTTTTTAAAGAACCTACATCTGTGCAGGCTCACATGAAAAACTGTACAGGACACGAGAAGAATTGCCACACAAAGGATGGCATAGAGAGAATGCTGCTGTGTCTTTCATTCTTGGAAACAAATCAAGTTAATTTCAGACTAAGCCCTAGAAAAGTTTCCAACAATCTTCACCTTTTAATAATTTGATTAAATCTACGTTGAAAGCCACTCAAAAAGCTGTTTATTTGCCACTCTAAACTTTATGAAGACTGACGGGCTGCCAACGGAGTTGATGAAATGCAATATACGGCAAGAACTGCAGGTAGCTGAATCACCATGCCATAAACCAGAAGTTGTCAGAAGAATTTTGTTTTAATTACACTTCTTTCAAATTTTGTATAATGTTAACCCTGATGATTTAGCCCTCAAGGGAAAAGGGTGAAGTTTGTGAGATATAATAGGGATATTAATTCCTATCTGTCTCGTCCACAGGGATGAAGGGTAGAGTTTATAAAGAACATACATTTTGGAACGTAATAGATAAACCAATCTACATGAAGCGTTACAGGACTGTGTGGAGGACACACGGTGGGTGGGTTGTTACTTTGCGTAGGTTTTTTACCTCACAGGTCCCTGCTATCACTCACCTGCAAAGGGCTGCGCTGAGGCCCGGGTGGGGAGAACCTTCCAGAAGGGTGGGCGGAGCGTGCCCACACAGCAACAGCCAACCGCCAGGCACCACAGGAATTTCAGCCAATCAGAACTGAGTATTCACTACCCAATCCCGTAACGGGGTGGGGGGGCGCACTGGCAGAGACCCCACGAGAGGCTGTGAGGGGACACCGAGTGCTGAGGGTAATGGCCGGCGCTGGGGGCTGTCACTAACTCCAGGCTTGAAGAGTTTTAGCTGGAGGCTTAGAAGACAATCCAGTCTTTTTACTTAAAAAAAAATAGAAGAAAGTAGGTCTTAGACTACAGGGCAGTCCTTGTCATAGCGCTGTAGGCAGCCAGGTACCTGGGGCGCTCGGGCTGACCAGAGCGAGCGCGGCCGTGTAAGCTGCCAGGAAACCAGACAGGTTGCCACTTGAAACTTCCTACCTTTCAGCAGAACCGTACAGGAACTGACATGCCTCCTTGAAGCATTTCATATCTGACGAACGAGCACATGCATACCAAAGAACGGCACATCACTGGAAGTTGACTTCCTTGCAGTTGAGAACGCCATTTGGAAACAGAAAGAGAAAAGCATCTGCTGGGCAACGACGTGTGTATGAAGCACAGAAAAAAGTTAGTGGTAATAGTGGACAAAGTAAAAAGGAGGGGAAAAAAATTGAGCTCAGAAAGTCAAGAGACAATCTACTTTCTGACTATTATTTTTCCGTTAGAAAATCTTATTCTGATGTTTGCCTCCCCTACCTCTTGTTTTGTTTCACAGAAACACCGAGGAGCTTTTTCCTGGCAAGTCTAAAGTCAGTGTCAGGTTTTTCTCTTGAAAGACAAGAAGTGAAAGAATGCAAGGACAAAAGCTGATTGACGTTTAAATTGTATTTGCAATACCGCATCGCAAGAAATGGAGAACAAAAAGGTGAGCAAAAGCCAGAAATGAGAATTTTTTTAAAGAACTTCAGAAAATATAGCAGTGCATACACCCTAATTGCTATTACGTAGTACTGTTCAAAACGAAGAGTAAGTGACATGAAGTAGGACAAGTCAAGAAAAAAATGATAGTGGATGAAAAATGGAATGATCATTCAGTCAAGGACAATAAATCGCACCTCTGAAAATTTGCTTTTCTGTATCGTTTCAAATACATGGTGAAATCCGAGATCTAAATAAGACCAGGAGCATACGATGAAATCTTACACTACAGATTTATCTTCTCTACGCCTTTGTTCTTCTTAATCTCAGAATACCATATTTTTTGAAGGCTTGCATTTTGGCGTAAGCCGGTTGTGTTAGATATATGCATGACCATTACAAATAGAAGCAAACGGGTATTTATTTACGGTCATTTAATTCTCATGCATGTAATTCTAAATATAAACATTTCTTAAAACAACTAAATTTGGAATACCTAAGCTGAACCCAATCGTCTAAACTAGGGAAAACGGAGAGAGTATGCACAATCAAGGTGAAATTGCATCAGTGAGTATCAGTAAGATCTTTTTGGAGAATATCTGTGTCACCTTCATAGTGATATGATTGTTTTTCTTCCAAATATTTTGTAAGAAGAGGTGAATTTGAAAACCTGATTATTTAAGCAGGTCATATTCTTTGCTGCTCACTGTCCTGAAAATTAAGCAAATTTTAAAACAGAATGAGTAACCAAATCAGTATCTTTTAGCTGTAGTTCTAATATCGTGACAGAATGACAACAGCAGAATATAAATTCACACATTATGTTTAGTAATCAAAGCCTGTTTTATGTTTTCTGCACAGATTTACTTAATGTGAAACAGATTCTGTTACATTTTAATGCATACATAATACTGATTGCAGAACTATTATGACTACGCACGCTGTGTACTACACTGACACACTCATCAGACAGCTCACTCATTAAAAACAGTATTTTCAAAACCTGCCGCAGTTCAATGTTCTATAAGATAACATTATTGATCATATATCTCTTTTGAGATATACGGCCCTAATGTATATTTGACATGATAGATTTCTAGACAACTTTTTTTTTAATTTACTAAATTTTTAATTTACTAAATTTTTAAACTTAGCAATTTTAAATAAAATGTCTTCCTGATAATGTATGCCAAAGATCTCAAACACTGCAAAAGAAAATGAAAGAAAAAGGTGGAGGTTTTTTCTCTGCCACAAAGCTTTCCTTTTAGTTTCTTAATTTTTTTCCAGCCTGTAATCTTTACACATTAGCCATACAGTACATTAGATAGAAGACATCTCCTTTTTTATATGTGGGGTGTTTTATTTCAAAATCATTATGATTGCACAGCTATATAGATACTGTTGCTATCCCTTACTTCTTTTCTTACAAAGCTTTAGTCGACATCCAGATTTACCCCATGTTGCATAAAAGCCTGAAAATTCTTTAAGATCAAAGAGAATACCGAAAAAATTTGTGTCCAGAGATGGGAAACCTCGTCAATAATTTATTCTTGTGACAGGACAAGAAACAGTTCATAAGTAAGTTGTAAACAAAACTGAAAACAAATTCTATAATCATTATTTCCCTGTGTTTTGGAAAAGGACACTGTGGCATTCCTCTGGCCAGTAATATATTTTTGCTAACAAGGACAGTACAACCTTAATGATCTGAAACTCGTTTATCTGGGAGATATAAGATTCAGTCACATAAATGAATTGTGGATAAACTAGGGTCACTGAGCAAAAGATCCTGCAGAGTCTATAAGCTCCACAGGACAGAAACTCTCTCCTGCAGAGCCTTTCTTCTGAGAAACAAGTAAACTCTGCAGGCTCAAACATTTCTGTACACAATACTCTAAAAACAAAAAACCAGATGTATTGAAGCAGCCCCGACGGACACACCAAACTTTGAGATAACTGTATGTTTTGGTTATCGCAATTGTGCAGTTCTATGTGTGTGGGGTTTGATTGCTTTTTAANGTGCGGTGTTTGATTGCTTTTTAAAAAAAAAAAAATACAGTGCTGCTAGTTCAGTTCTACATTTCATTTTACATTTCTTCGTTCCTCTTTGTTTTTTCGCCATTTGGAAAATTCTCAGTTATACTAGGCTAAAGGGCAAAGGAATAAACTTTCTTATGCAATCCTTTACTCCAAGAGGTAAAAAGAGGCGAAGATCAGCTACAGATTTGGATTTTTTTTGTATTCCCTATTGGCTCCTCTGTATGTTCACTGTTTTTTACAAAGGCAGTAAAAAAACAGATGACCTATGACAACAAGCACAAAATAGCAGTAGTGTCTATAAATGAAAATGCTCTAGCAACATAAGCAGTATATTACATTTAAGATATAATAAAAAATTGTTCTATCTTAATAAGAATGATTTTCCTGTAATTTCAAAGTATTTAATTTTTAGTGGAAATAAGAGAATTTTCCTGCAGGGGATATCTGATGGTAGAACCATCTACTATTCTAATACCCCATAATAACCAAGATAAGTGAGATTTAACAACTCTGCAGGACTGGAGTTTATATCCTGCTTGGAAATTATAAAGTACAGTAGCAGTCAGCCCTCTTCTTTTCCTGTGGCTCCTGTGAAAGAGTTGTGATGTTTATTACATACTGAGCCTTTTTACCCCAACACAATACATTTCTGATATTGTTGATGATACATTTCATACTGAAAACATAAAGGACATTTTTGGATAGATTTAAATCAGAAACTACACAATGGGAAGTAAGAAGAAATAATTAAGGACGTTTTGTACCTGTAGATTAATTAAAACTGGCTTTAGGTAGCAAATATTTCAATGAAAATAGAAACTGACTGGAAATTTTTGAGCATTTCCTGGCAAAATCTCCTCTCCTCACAGCTGACCTATTAATTCATATCAGTAGAAAAAAAAGTCTCCCATAAAGACGCTATTTCTGATATGCCTTTTTTTTTTTAAATTAATTACAAGATTTTAGTGTGCCACAAAGGAAGCTCAGGTGAGCTAATGAATTTTAGCTCCGCCTGAGAAAAAGTTGTCTGTCCAGCTATCCAGCTGCCATCTTAGCCAGCGCGGGAAGCAGGCATGGCTTTGTCCCTGCTCCTTCAGACTATTGTTCCGCGTTAGAGCTCTAGAGTCTGTTGGTTTAGTATAGCCTGTCCTCTTTCTCTCCTCCTGGTGAGCAATGGACCAGTATCCCAGCTTCCTCCCGGGCACTTTGCGCAGGAGGGGACAACAAATGGAAAAGGAAGGGTGACAGCTCAGCTGGGAGTGACAGAAGGGAGGGGGGATTCAAGCNAGCTGGGAGTGACAGAAGGGAGGAGGAATTCAAGCGGAGACGAGGGAGACATGAAGACTGTTGGTAGGGTAGTTGAGTTGGGTTGGGTTAGGGCAGAACTCATGTAGAGGTAGAGTGGACTAAACTGGTTTGGAATTTGGGGACGGGAATAAATAATTGCTGGGCAAAGCGTAGGAGAATGAGTTCTAAAGGCATTTAGACAAGCCAGCAGCACTGATTGTCACACGTGCTTACATATGTACATGCAGACATAAACATCTCTCTTGCAATGACATTTTTCAATGCTGGAAATTTTTTGGTCAGTCTCCCATTAGGTTTTGAAACTCTGCAGCTGACAACACTGAAGCTGTTCCTCTATCAAGGAAGAGCTCAATCTGGTGCATTTTATCTGAAAATCTGTAACTGTGCATAGAAGCTACTGGTATAAAAGTGGCCTTAGTATTACTACAATTTTAATACTAACAAAGCTAAATAGTGGGAGAAAAATGTTACTTTTATCATTCTGCAGTGTTACATATGTTTTTTTAGTAAGGGGAAAAGTGAAAAAACCCCCAATCCCCTGAGAGTAAATTAATTAATTTAGATTGAATTCTTAAAGAATATATGAAGTGAGTGTAATGCTTTTGTTAATTCTTTTCCTTTGGTTTATTTGCAAATATCTATAAATGGAGAAAATATATTACCTATTTTTCAGGATATTTAAGGGAAAATACATCAAGATGTATGAAAAAATAGCATGACAGTAAGGCTTCACCTGTTCTAAAAATGGCAGCAACAACAACAATAAGCTGTAAAAAAAAGTGTATCCTGAGACAGTATAAACCAGTGCTGTTCAACATCAGCTGAATCTTTGGGATGAAATCAGTGGGAGTTACACTGTTTACTGTAATAGATCTATGATTTTACTCCTTTTTTCATAGTAGTTGTTTTCTAAATTGCTACTTGCATTGACTTATCAATTTTCTTTAAGTAGCACAGTATTTACAACAGCAGCATGAAGTAGCACGAATCGGGTTACCCACACTCTTTTGCTCAGGACTGCATTTGCTGTTAATACACTAGTGACACATAATCATATTGCGGTGGAGTAGAGCTAACAATTTCGCCGACGTGGCTTCCCACCGAAAAGCAGTCCTCTGACTCCCTACAGACATACGGCTCTTCTGCTGGCCCAGGATCGCTCATAGAAGAAAATGATAAATTTCTACCTCAGCTGCATCCAATTCTAGCGAGAAGCAAGAGCATTTGGCCAGAAAGTCATTACAGAGTGCTCTAGAAGGACACACTGTTAACAGAACTTGGCTTGTAAGGTTGGATTGGTTTTTAGTAGAGGGGAGCAGAGGCACTAAGCCTTAAGAGCTCTAACCCCTGCCTAGAATATGGGTTATTGCTATTTGGAAAAACTGTTTACTTAGAAGACTGAGCAGCTGTCTTGAAGTAACTGAGCACAGTTATAATCTTTCCCTTTTCCATTAGACCTGGTAAATCATATTTCCAATTTATGTCTTAGAGTTTACTGAAAGTGACTCCGTGGATAGTGGATTTTCTCCGTATTTGTGACTGAAAAGTGGTGTGGTGCTATGCTAATACAAGTGTTGAGCAATTATTATAAGATACAATATTTGAAAAGTTTTGTGATATCTGAATCAGGAACTGCCTGAGATCAAATGCCAAGTGTCTTTATTTAAGCAGATGACTAAGTTTTGCTTTGAATTGAAGTTTAAATAAATTCATGAAAACAAACAAACAAAAAAAATCAGCGTTACACGGTGCAGTCTTAGACAAAAAGAGCTGAGCATAAAGAATGTGCCGTACCAGCTAGGAAATGTATTTTGTAGAGCTTCAGATTATGATATCTAGATCAGAAATGATGAACTATTAGCATCCCTGCAAAGTTTAGCACCAGCAGAGCTTTGCAGTGGTGCTGACAATGCTTTACAAAATTAACTTGCTGCTGCTTTCAAGAACGATTTGTTGCAAATGACCTTTACTGTTACAGATGAAGACAAAGAAAGGGCAAGAGATAAAGATGTGGAAATCAAAACTAAGGTCAAAAAAAAACTTGCTGAGCATTACCCTTTCAAGTCAGTGATAGGCAGAGAGTTGCTTTGTAGGGATCAGTACATAACCACATGAATCTATGTATAGGATTAGATGGGCCTAGTAGTTGTTCTAGCATTTGGCCTGTAAATTTGTTAAAGCAGATGCTCAAGCAGATTTACACCTTTACACCTAATGGAAGTTACATGTAAAAAATTCATCATATCTGTACAGTCTATTAAAAAACTTAAATATATATATGAGACTATAAGAGGTACTGAAATTCTCCCTTTTACCTACATGGTTCGTACATGTAAATTGTCAAAAACTGTAAGAATACTGGCACTCGTTTCTAAACAGTCTTCCAGTCATCTGCAGTACGAGCAATATAATAATACAGATTACGTGCTTTTTTTTCCCCGTCATATCTAAAGCCTGTAACATCATTTTCAGTCACAGTTCACTGGCGTTAATTTTAAAGCATAATATTGAAGTCAAAATTTCTTCACAATTAATTAGGCATTGAAAACAAATATGGACTGGCACGTGTTGAGTTAAATGTATGCAACTAAACCCTTGCAGACAAATGAGAACAGGCTTAATAAAAATTAAAAACTAACTCTGTGAAGGTATACTCTCAGCAACATGCATTATTACATCTCAGTTGCTGTAGGACAGCAAGAAAAATTGTGCTAGCTTGCGTTTCTGTGCCGGATATTCAGTTAGAAGTGGGTCCAGAGCAGGCCACAAAGATGCTGCGAGGGCTGGAGCCCCTCTGCTGTGA
>RSEF01000004.1:48607126-48619031 GCA_003993805.1 Himantopus leucocephalus | reverse complement strand
AGGGGGGTGGAACTGGGTGATCTTTAAGGTCCCTTCCAACCTATTTAATGATTCTATGATTTTTTTGAAATTATGGTAACAATTAAGGAATTTTAATGAATCAGTTATCTTTGGGTGTGGATTACAGCAATTTGTGGTATAGTAATTTATTTTCATGAACATGAAAACAGTTTCAGACAATATTTCAAACAATACTTCAGACAATTTTTTTTTTCTAAAAAAAAAAAAACCACTGTAGAAAGTCATCCTTCTAGATATTATTATATTTTTTCAGATTTTTTCATCACTAGTAGCTTTACTCATTAAGGATAAGATGAAGCAGGTCAATTGCTCCCTGTGGCTAAAGTAACTTAAATCTAAAGTCCATCATATATGTATTTAAATTGGTAAGAAATAAGTTTCAGGCTGTATTTGTCTTTTCTATCACCATTATACAGCAAAATTGTGAACGGAATCTAGAATCCCTCCCCACGAAAAAGGGGGGAAAACCCCCAAAACCAGATTTTTCTACAAAAGAATACACCTCCACATTTTGCATAAGTGTTAATGTAACTGTATTTTAAAAAAATAAACTGAACTTGCCAAACTTTACAAAGCAGGACATTTTACTTCAATTATATGGTCAGTTATTGCTTTAATAGTCTCACATTTCAGTGAATAAAATGCTGTTAATAAGACATAACAGAAGCTCCCTCATCTGTTAAATCTACTTGCTTATTTCCTGTTTCTCAGAAGAAAAGAAAGTATTGCAGTGATGGTCATGAAATTTAATCCTGTTCCTTCTTATCCTGACATCTGGCTTAGAGGGCAACACGGAAAATGGTATAGATTATTGCACTGCGCTGAATTAAGCGTATTTAATTCAGTAAGCAAGCTATTTGAACTATAATAAAAATAAAGTTACCTGGAAAATGCTCTTTTCTCCAGAAGAAATTTGTTGCAAACCCAGTAATCTTTCTTTGAAATGTTTTACTTTTCCTTTGACAGTTCTGAATTTATTCAAAACAGACTTAGTTTGGCCGGTGAAATTCTGGGTCTAATTTATTTACGTTGTGAATTTGTGTGGAAGTTTGTTAGAGTATAAAATGAAACTGTTGGTTAAGGCAGTCTCAACAGAGGAAGCATGAAAGAATGACGTACATCAGAAATGAGGTGGTTGTGAGGTTCACAGAGCTGGCTGCAAGAAGACTTTTCTACATTATTATGTTTCTTCTGCAAAATCTGATAAGCACCTCTTGCTTAGCACATGGAAGAAAATAAAAATATGAACTTAGGCTGGAGGATTCAAAGGAAAACAATACTGTAGCTGCAACCGCTTGTTTTGTGTCCTAGTCTGAGGCAAAGAGAGGCTGCGTGAAGACGAATGACTGCTGAGAGCTTGGAACCTCCAAGCAGCTTTACTTTTTCCAGTGTTTACACAGGGTAGATTCAACTCCCCAGTACTTAGAGATGTGAGCTATGCTTAAAAATGTAACTATGCATTAAGAAAGGACTACTGAGTAACAGCTAATGTGTTAGAGACATCTGAAATACCTGTTTCAGGTGAATTCTAATAAGAAATAGTTTCAGACGCAAATGCATTACTTGAAACACATACCAGTAAGCCAGCATGAATACTGCTAACCTGAGGAAGCAGATGGTATTTTCTTGTTCTTACACGTAATTGCTGCATTTGTTTCATAGGTTAAAAATTTTGATAGACTTTTTATTTCCAAAACATAATACCAGTTTAGCTAAACATAAGTATATGAAAATGCCTTTCTGGTAGTGGAAGCAAGCTGTAATACCAATATGAATTCTGCTGTATCCATAGTTCAGGATACCTTATCTCATCAAGATAATAGTAATGGCTTGATAATGACCTGGGGATTGAATTAGTACTGTTGTAACAGGTAATATTCTGAGCGGGAGAATTTGATAGCAGGTGAAATATTTGCTCTCACAGTCTTCTCCTGGTGAGAAACGTAACTGAAGAACCAGGAAAGAACCATGGCCATTTCTAGGTCAGTGGATCACTTCCATCATTACCCTATTGAAAATGTTTATCTGAATGAACCGTACATCTCCAAAAGAATTCTTAAAATTTCAAAATAGGAAAACTGGCACAGCAGTTAAACACACAGAAAACATCTTTCTTTTGATTCAGTATTATCACAGATAAGAGTGCTTTATCACACTTTCCAGGATAACTGGCTTTAGACACCGCATTGAGGAATTAAAATGTCAGATGGGATGATATTGGTGATAATAGTAGGAATAATCTGTCTACCCTGACCAAAATAGTGAACCAAGGAATGATGTACTGTTTCCGAAAAACATAATGCAACATTGCAAAGTCATACTAGAGTAAGAGCCTCATGCACAAACTAGTGCCTAACTGAAGAGTTCTTTTAAAAAGCTGAAATACAACTGGTCTTCCAAATCTCAGTTTTCATTCAAAAAGGGAAACTTAATCTGTAGCTGTTATAGTTGTAAGCAATTTCAAAATTATAAGGGTTGCCAAGCACTGGAACAGGCTGCCCAGGGAAATGGTGGAGACACCATCCCTGGAGGTATTTAAAAGACAGGTAGATGTGGTGCTGAGGGACATGGTTTATGGTGGTGTTGGCAGTGTTAGGTTGATGGTTGGACTCGATGATCTTAAAGGTTCCTTCCAACCTAGATGATTCTATGATTCTATAAATAGATTGTAATTCATAACAACCAATTACTGTATCTGGAAATATTTAGAGATATTTAACTTAATGCTCCATGTATTTCTGTGGTCCTCTTACTGAATTCTGTTTGACATCTAAATATCAAAATGAACTGATCGCTTTTAGTAGAAACAAGTTAATATGATTGGTTGATGTATCAGCATATAGTAAAATAAGTTCAGAAGTTCATCTTACTCAATTAAGGATTTAAAGGTTAGTGTGAAACATAGAAAAGAACTGAAAATTTTGCCCCCACACCCAGAAACTACTGCTAATAATGTCTGCTTTGGTCTAAATATGTCACCTTTGAAACACACAGACCAAGAAGTAAATCCACACTTCCTGTCCAAAAAAGGCAGAGAAACAGTGGCACTATCTTTCCTCCACTCAGATTCTACATCAATTTCCCCTAAAGTGCAATTACCGCTACATGAAACTCCTGCAACAAATGTTAAAAAATTGGCAAAGGCATAGAATAAGTTCAATTATAGATTTCAAAAATACAAAATTACATCCCAAATGTAAAAGATTAAGGTGGCACAGAGATGTGAAAATATGCATTATTATACAATATATATAAATCAGATCTGGTGTGATATATAACAATTTCTGAGTAACTACAGGAAGAATAAAATAATATGGTTTGTAGTTTGCAGAGATGTATAAATGGGCCTTGCTAGAACAAATAAACAATAAAGCACTTTTCATCAAGAATCACAATGGAGCTTAATTTAATGTATCAGCACCTTTTTCTAACATTATAGATTTTATTGAGATTATAATATTATCTTTTCACTTTTTTTTCGTAGAAGAGTCTACTGCAAATTGTGACTGTATTTTGCAAGAAACATAATATGATTTTCTAGAATGCAAGCTCACCATAAATTGATGTCTTGCATTATAAAAGTCTAGCAGTTTTTGGGGGGAACATTAGGAAGCCACTTATTAACTACAACACAGTCTGGTTTCATTTTTTTAAAAAATACAACCATTTAGAGAAATGTCAGAAAGGAAGATAAACATTTCTATATAAGATAGACATGTGCTAACCTGTGAAAGATAATTTGAGTAGTCAGCAAATCCCTACTGGCACAAACACGAGGAGACACTGGCCAGAAAAATCTGTCTGGTTTTCAGAATGTGTAACACTTCTCTTATCAGGGAAATAAAAGTGTCTCTCACTGAAATCTTAGCTGTCACATTAGCATTAAATCAGTGCCTGCTAGCAAGCGTGGCAAGAGATTGTTAAAGGTTTTCATTGTAAATACTATTTTTCTGAGAGCTTAAACAACACTATAGAAAGGGGCTCTGGGCTAAAATACGGTGTATTACGTATCTGTTAGACAGCATGTCTTTAGGCACTTACTTTTTAATTCCTCTACTGAGATAGGTCCAAATTGTAATCTTGAAAAGCAAAGCTTAAGTGAAAGCAATGGGACAGAATCCCTAAGAATGCCCAAGCACTGGCCACACAATATGCAACTTGCAATCCGCTCCTCCTTGCTGGGATCCCAGTCAGAAAGAAAAATATCTCCCAGTTGCTTGAAATTCCTTTGAATTAAATTGATTCAAGACAACCACAGCTTAAAGACAATTTTTATTTGGATTAACAGCTGATTGCATACATTTCAGTGAGAGAACTCTTCATGAGTATTCCCGCATAGTCATTTCTCCATCTTTCCTTCATGCTATTGTAAAAGAAGAACTAGAGGTACTGCTGAGACTGATCTAATTGAAATATTCCCATTTCCAAAGAACAGCTCCAGAACAGCCATCATACAAGTACTTAAAAAGGTAAATATCAGTATCAGTCAGGAAAGGGAAAACTGGGAATAAGAACAAAGGCCTTAAAAAGTCACAAAGAAGTTGGGAGAAAAGGGCACCAATAGAACAAATGTTAATAGAGTAAGAGCCAAAATGAAGATGGATGGAAACAAGATGAGAGAATATGGGATATCTTTTAAGAAGAAAAGAGACAGTATAATTGCCTGGAAAATATGTATTAACAAACCAGATCACAAAAGGAAAAATAACCTACTACCTATCCAAACTGGTCCTAACCGGAAAGGTAGGAGTTAGCTGCACTTTCATTGGTGCTGCCAAATAAGCAGTTAGTAAAAATCACATTTAGTATGCCCCCAAATTATGCGTGAAATACAAGGAATTGCATGGTTCTTAAAGACTGGTATTTTTTCAACAAGAAATCCAAATGCTCTTAATTTTGTCATTGAACCTTTTAAACATTTCTGCAGCCTCTGCAGAAAGTCAGAAACGTAGAATTCATCCTTCAAAAGAAAGGACAAAACAGTATTTTACAGAAATAGTATATCATATATTTACTAAAATACAAAAGCCAGAACGAAACATACAAAAATTTTAGAAAATGTTAACCAGCTCTATGTGTTAGTAATCTTATTTCTACAAGTATTTTGAATCAACACGTCCCTTTCATTTCAACCATAGCTGCTGGAGTTCAGTATCTCTGCAAACAGGGTCATAAGTCACTAACAGTAACTGGAGCTAAATACTTTGGATCATTATTTATAAAAAAAGATTTCTAGTGGGACGTTATGGAACAACATTAAGGTAGACAGGAATGTTCTGAACTAAGTATCGCTAATCTGTAAGAACGAATTAGTAGAAGACTTCCATAGAGCCTAAGGATCACAGAATCACAGAATGGTTTGGGTTGGAAGGGACCTTAAAGATCACCCAGTCCCAACCCCCCTGCCCTGGACAGGGACACCTCCCACCAGCCCAGGTTGCTCCAAGCCCCGTCCAACCTGGCCTTGAACACCTCCAGGGATGGGGCAGCCACAGCTTCTCTGGGCAACCTGCGCCAGGGGCTCACCACCCTCACAGTCAAGAATTTCTTCCCAATACCTAATCTAAATCTCCCCTCTTTCAATTTGAAGCCATTCCCCCATGTCCTATCACTCCACTCCCTGATCAAGAGTCCCTCCTCAGCTTTCAGATGGAGATCAGATCTAAACAGAAAAGTGCTTGATGACACTGAAAGCTGCCGGAAGGCATACAAGAGTAGGAAAAGTAGTACCGAGAATACATTTATCTGGTTTATTTTAGGAAACCAAGCTTTCAACATATAAACATAAACATTATGTATTTGAGCATAACTAGATTCGAATTTGATCTATTTAAAGTTTAATGCTGCAGCCCCCTCTATACAGAAGCACAAAGATAGCTACTGGATGAATGAATTTTGCCTGAGAAAGAGAGAAGGATACTTCAACACTGGAAAGACAGAAAAGATTCTAAAAAAAGAAGAGGACAAAAATTTCATTAACGCTTCAGAAATGGCAGCTGCTGAGTTCAGTAAGAAGCAATACTTGCCATAAGTGTGCTGGTCTGCTGTAATCCACCATATCAACAAATATTTTCTATATTTCTGAGTAATTAATACAAAATACATCTTGAATTGCTACATATACATTTATATGACATAAAACCACAATAAAGATTAAGGAGGAGAATGAATTCTTTATTAATGCATCAATGGAAAAAAGGACATTTACGAAAGAAAGTAGGAACATTCAGCACGTAGTGTACAAAAACACTTGTTTTCATCTTTTATTTTTCTGAAACAAATAACTTTTTTTTTTAAATCTAATGTGGTACCAATTGGTTTCTGATTCTGTCTCATAGGGACAACTACTTCATAACTGTTAAAATGTTTTCTATTTTATCCACAATTCTATTATAAAATTTAATCTAGTGTGAGAAAAATAAATAAGAATACCTAGCATACATGTAATCTGTAAAGCTCAACAGTTTTAAAGTGAACACTAATTCCATTATTTCTGTTTTAGGAAGGGAAACAATAAAAAAATGCAGAGGTTAAGTGATTTGCCCAAGGTCAAATATATCAGCAGAAGAGAAGTCAGAAGTTCATAGATGACCCAACTTCTTATTAATTAGCATTACATTGACATATTTTGTAAAACTACAGGTAAAGACTGCTTGCTGTGTAATAATGTATCCTAATAACTCTCAGTGGGAATATCCACTTGAAGGAGAAAGGAAGCGATGAGAAAACGAACAGTAACAAATCGTTAGGATAAGATAGCATTCACTCAAGAGTTGTAAGACAATTCACAGATGAAACAGCTTATTGACTAGTGATGGTGCACCATTTCTCACCTAAAACTGCAAAGGTACTGAGAGCTAGAAGATGTAAAATGCAGTGAAAATAAATTTGAATAAAAAGTTAAATCACAGATAGAAAAAAACATAGTCTGTGAGACTCTTGTCCATATGGGGCAAGTTAGTATAAACGATAATAAAAAACTCAAGACTGGATCTTAGATAAATACGCTACAGTTTGGACACGTGAGGGTGGCTTTTGTAATGGAAATTTCTGCTTTGCACACCTACTGAAGTACTCTGAATCATTGAACAGACAGGTGAACATGAGTGATCTGGTTGCCTGGAGTTGCTTAGTTGGAGTCTACCTTGGATCTGCAAAAAGCTTTTGCTAAAGATTCCTAACAGAGGCTATTAAAAAAATAATGCTCTTAAAAAAAGTAAGCAGATAAGAAGGCAGGCATGTAAGAACAGGGTTAAGAGTAAATATCCAGTTCCTGCAATCGAGAAACATTGCTGCTGGACTTTTGTGAAGACCTTTTCTGGGGCCTGTGCTGTTCAACATTCATAAATGATCTGGGAAAGGGGATGAAAGTTGGTGAGAAATGTTCCTGACCAGAGTTATTTGGGATAGTCAGGACGAGGACAGACAGTTTAGAATTCCAGAAAAAAATTACAAGACTGAGTGACGAGGCAATACAATGGCAGATTAAGTGCCCTGTAAATAAATGTAAAGTGATGCACGGGGAGGGGAGTGAATTTAACATTGCATATAACACGATGGGCTCGGAGCTGACAATTACCATGGGGAAATGAGCCAATAGTTCTTTAACTGTTCAGTGTCGGTATTCAGTAAGAAACTGAGAAGAATAATTCTTTAGTAGTAAAAACGTAAGACCCTCTCATACTTTGAAAACCACATGTAGCATACAGTATCCAAAAAGGGGGTACAAATACGATGAAAAGCTGCTGTACGGGTAGCAGAGTAGGATACTTCTCTTGAAAAGATCTCCAGAGCAGCATATAGATGAAGCTCAAAAATCATTGGTGGCAAAGGGGGAACGCATAGGCAATAAACTCTTTACTCCTTTTCCAGCGCAATCAAATCCAATGCAGTGTAGATTCAAATGAAGCTAGAAGAAACCGCATTCAAAACAAATAAAAGAAGAGTTTTTAATAGATCTATGGGAGAGATTGCCCTATTTTTAAACAGATTCATGGAAGAGAAAGCCAACAAAATTTCAATCTTTAGAAACCATATACATCTGATGAAATTCCTTCAGCTAAAACTGTTGGAGGCTGGGTACTGTCTGGAAAAGTATCACGTAATTTTTATTCTTACTCTTCCCTGGGCATATATTTATAATCACTGCCCAGAGATAGGATGCTGGCCAGACAATTCTCACCCTAATCCAACACGGCCATTCTTCTTTTGCTGTTTCCCCTACTCATTATTCTGACGTAGCTCCTTGAAGCCTTTGAGGCACCTAATTGTGTTGATGTGTGATACATGGAAAATACTTGGTTCTCAGTTTTGGATTACTCTTGGAGGGGAAGAACAATCATTAAATGTAGGTGTTGCAGTACTTCAGTTAGAAACAAACGCCTCTTTTATTGGATAAGGTCTGAAACGTCAGAAATTTTTCATGGTTTTAGGACAGTTAATAATTTTTTGCATTATCATGGCCATGAAGTATCTTGCCTCAAATGCTAAGTTATAAGTGGTTCAGTAGACAAGTGCAAACATGGAATCTCTCTGAAAAGTTAACAAGTCTCCCCATGTGAATTGCCCTTTGCCATCACAGAATACCTCTTGGCAACAATCAGAATACCAATCAGATTAAACACAACTTGCTCGAAAGCTTTTCAAATGAAACAACATGGCTTTATAATAGCATTGAGTAGTAACACTTCATTTAATATGTACATTAATTATTGCTGAATTATAATGGAGTTCCTAAAAAGATGTATAACATTCACATTAATACTAAATGAATTCATTATGATCGGTGTAATTACAATGAATACTAACTAAATTAATGGCAGTTAGACATGTTAGAAAAAGTGTCACCCATTTACTTGACATGTTCCAAACGGAATATATTTTGGTACTGCATTTATAAGAGTAGTGTGAATAGTTTTAATAGTAGTGTGAAGCAGTGTGTTTAACAGAGTTTGTTTTCCTGTAACATTTTCCATTGAACAACTAATAATTTTATTGTAAGTTGGTTTTATATACTTATATATGCACAAAATACATGAATTACATAAAAATAACAAAGCTTCAAACCAGTCTGATGCTTCTGTTTGTATTTAGTTCCTCTGTATATGCATGTAAGTATAGTCCTAGATGTCCTAGATGCATAGTCTGAAAAATAAGTAGTCGGGAAATACAGACTATATCTGCTGCTGTGCCCCAGTTCTGCTCTCCAGTATTCATTCTGGTGTGCACTCTACAGATCAGCCGTGTCAGAGACTTGGAATACAGCATTTCCAGGCAGAGCCAGATGTCAGGTGGTGTGTTTAGCATGCTTCTGCATTTATATTTCTTGACCTGTTGGCCTAAGCCTTCCATAAACTATTCTTGCCTATGGCAAAAGAAATCTGTCCTGGGGATTGTATCTGTAGCCACATGCCAGATGTCTCGTGGGCTCTTACAGAGTATTGATTGTGCACCGGTTTTCAAGAAAGAACCCAGTTTTATCCATAAGATAAAATTTTAGCAGATTCAGAAAAATAAAATGTGAAGCCTAATTCAACAAGAGAAACAATGAGTTACGTACAATGCACTTTTCAATCAATGGAATGCAATTTTACTGCCATCCGTGAGAGCAAACAAAGCAAAAGAAATATAATTTCACCTAACTCACAGACTTATGGAAATTTTATATAAATTTAACGGAGTATAATTAGATGTTCTATTACTAATAGGCAACTGAAGTTTTATCATACTTTTTCTTCCATGACTTAGATTCAGAGCTAACATCATCAACTGGGTACCTTCTTTCGCACTCACGTATCTAAAACAGCAAAAATCAATCATTGCTTTGTCCAAAGAAGAGAAAAATCAGTGGATTAGCAGGGTGAACGAGGATTGAAAATGCTGCCGAACACAACACACCATCAAAACACAGCTTGACTGTTCACACAACAGAAGATACGAAGGAAAAAAAGTCTCATCTTTTAACTTTTCTTGTACTTTCTTGTATTGTATTTCAGAGGAAGATGAACTGTAGCCTTCCGGCAATCACTAATGCAGTGTTTGTATTCTGTGTTGAGATTATCCACTTGGGTGCTGCACCGAAGCTGCCTGGGTTATTTTGACACTGCATCCAGATGCTCCAATTTTGCTTCAGTGACTCAGAGCAGAGCCAAAATGCCTTAAAGCAATGTTCAAAGGGTTAGGTCTTGATGAACAATTAAAGTACTCGGAAGAAGTGTTTCTAAACATCTCTGGCTGGTACTGAAGTGACTTAAGTGGCCTCGGTGTGACATACAGGCATGGAATATTGAATAGAAAGATTCAATCCTACCATATGTAGCTATGCTCCAGGTGAATGTGGATTTTGCCCCATTTTTATAGGAAAGTAAAGATAAAGTGTAAGTACAAAAGAAAAAACTCCACGATTTTAACCGCATTGTATCAGTTCTACAAAGAGTAAACATTTGTCTGCTTCATATAAACCAAATAAAAAGGTCTAGTTAGAAATATTTTATTAAAAGTTGCACTTGTCATGTATTCCCAATTCCTTGTTTAAGACCTAAATAACTTACTGCTTGAGCAAGAACATAAAAACAGACTTTCTAATGATTTTTTGTGAATGAAGGGACATCCTGTAGAATCTAAACATAATTTTACACCAAATATATATCTATGTAGTTCAGTAGTCCATATATGAAAACTTATCTTAACTCAAGCACCAAGCATTATTTTTCCAATTGGTATATATTTATGGGATTGGAAAATCATTTTGTAAAGCATCATCCATTTATTTGGAGATTAACTATATCTACTAAATAATATAAATAAAGACAGAGAAATACATAAGGCTCCAGTGCAGGCTTGACTCAAGAAGACAGAGAGGCCCTGAAGCAGAAAGCTAGAGGTGTCTGATCATCTAATGACAACTAAACCAAACAATACGCTTTTAAAAACTTTCTCACTAATGAGGAACATAGAGAATTGCAATTTCGTATGTGCTGAACATAAACTTATTGTGAAAAAAAGCAGGCTTTATTTTTTTTTTTTTTTATTATTATTTTAAAATATTTCATAGTTTTCACTCTTAAACTTTTCTTGGTTTTGAGAAAAATAAGCCAGGAAAGATTCGCATGTTTGCAAAAGTTTCAGTCTTGGGTTTGGTTGGTTTTTTTTCAGAAGTTCCTGTATATCAGTTTTACTCTTCTGATACCAGGTGAAGTAAGAAAACGCTTTCAAGTGGCAAGCGTGGTTGAAGATTTTACCTGAATAATGGTAGCGCAAGCTTTAAGTTGGAGGAGCCAGATTTGATAGAGAAGACATGCTGTATACCAGGAGGGACTAAACCATGGGAAATCCTGAAAAAGACATGCCGAGATAACTGAGGGATGTCCTGAAAGAAATTTTCTAAAAAAAAAAAAAAAGAAATCACTGCAGAAATTCACCTTATGATCCCTCCCAGCACCTTCTCCTGCTCTGTTTCTGTTAACTTTGCATCTGGTTGCTGCTGCCAGCCGGCTCCCCTGCTGTGGTGAACGGGCACTACAGAAGAAAGACAGCCCTACTCTTGTGCCCTGCTGATTTCACAGACAGGTTACAGGTTTCTTCAAACCCCGTGTTCAGTGCAGAAGTTGTCCGCATACTGATGCTTCATATTCGTATTTGCTTTATAAGGATGGATAAACACTTTAAAAGATTTATATCTTGGGTGGTTATGTAGTATATTGCTAAACATGATTTTTTCCTATTTTGGGAAATCCATAAAGAGAAGATTCATAGATGAGAAACAACATACAGAACATGTGTAAGAAGTATTATTTAAAGTTTTATTACCGTTTTTCTCATATGCTGCTTAAACCTAAGAGTATGGGAGTGGGAGGAATGAAATGAAGATTGATTATTTGATTTT